>JAQOWM010000466.1:835000-1260000 GCA_029041755.1 Resseliella maxima | reverse complement strand
TGTGATGTTGAAATGCATCTTATGATCGAAAAATAGTTTGGCAGCACAATAATAATCACAGAACAAATTAGAATCGTTTGGCGAATGCTCTGGGAATGATTCTTCATAAATGGGAATAAATTGAATGCGCGTTTCAGCTCAGCATGTGTTATGTGTCTGCACAAAATGTATTCGCTGGCAAATGGGCTTTTGGTTTTGGCTTGGCTCCATACGGTTTGGTTTTGTTTCGTTTTGGAAATTTTAAATTAAGTGAAACACTTCGG
The DNA here is from genome assembly GCA_029041755.1 of Resseliella maxima. Taxonomy (NCBI): domain Eukaryota; kingdom Metazoa; phylum Arthropoda; class Insecta; order Diptera; family Cecidomyiidae; genus Resseliella; species Resseliella maxima. The sequence goes on along the minus strand of JAQOWM010000466.1, from coordinate 1,259,737 downwards.
CTATTGTTGCATAGTTTTTGTTTTTGTATTGTTGTTGCATCTTTTTTTCGTGCGGTCTTTTAACTGAGATGCTGGTAAAGATTCCATTTTTTTTTGTTTCATTGTTATATGTAATGTGTATGCATGGATATGTGTAAATGCCGCAACAGAATTTATAAGCCATCGGTGAGAGGTACCGTAATTGACTGTAATGAATCTATATATTGGTGTAGTCAAACTGAGTGAGCAGTGTGGAAAACTTTAAACCCGTATGGGCAACGAGAGTTCTACCAAATGCTACAGAGTGTGAGACAGAGAGAAAGAGAGAGAGAGAGAGAGAGAGAGAGAGAGAGAGAGAGAGAGAGAGAGAGGAGAGGGATTCTAACTATGGAATTCAATTTCATAATTTTTATTTTATTTCCTCTGCTTCAATTTATCTTCCTTGTCTGTCCAAACATAGTTTGATTTCGCTTTTGCATTGTTGTGCTATTCTCATCTCTTCTATTCTCATTTCTTCTCGTCTGTTCTGTTCTGTTGTTTTCAAATTTCTTCTCTATCTCTCTTGCTCTTTCCCATTTATTTCTTCATTTTCCTCGTATCTTTCTTTATCACTCTCCATCTTTCGGACTTCTTTTTATTCATTCTCCTTCTTTCTTCCACGCCAAACTTGCTATAAAAGCCGAGAAAATGAAAATAGAATGAAAGGGAATAAAGGAGAGTGTGTGAGTGAGCGAGTGAGTGAGTGAGAAAGAGAAAAAGAGAGAAAAAGGGAGAAAGAAAGAGAGACAGGGAAGAGAAAGGGAGAATGTGAAATAGAGAGTAAGAGAAAAAGCACGAATCGAATGTGTATGTTTTTGGGGGTAATAATTCACCTTTTATACATAGCTATGGGCTTACATGTGCTGTGAATGCATTTAGTAAACCAAGAGCAGAAATGCATATTTTATTAGACACAAAACCCAGCAGAGAATATACATATACATACTAACTCGTTTTCGCATTCACTCTCAACGCCAACATTCAACTTCATGAAGGAAATTCGTATCCGTGCTTGCATTTTAAAAGCCAACCAATCCAACGCACAATGAGTTTACATTCATGGCGTTTTTCTATTTCATTTTCCATGAATATTTTTCGTAATTAAATTTCTCAAAGTTTATTTCGAAGTGCCTACACTATACATATATTTACATTCGATTGACTCAGTTCGCAAGCTTTTTGCATTTGCACACATGAATTGCCCATCGCAATTCAGCCAGCCGCCACGTGCTTGCTGATGCGAAAAGTGTGCACATCTTTTTTTAACATTGCATTGCATTGCATTGCATACAACCCAATTTTAAGTGGTTGAATTTCTTCTACACTTTCAACAGGGTATCTATCACCATCACATAAACTATTTTAACATTTTATCATTTTATCATTTTATGCATCTTAAGTGTATACGATAAAAAAAAATGTTTCGCATGCGCTAATTTATTTGTTTATGCAAAGTTGGCTATAATAATGCGTATCATATTTCAAAATGCATCTCATGATTTACTTCATTTAAATATCATCATCACGATTTTGAATCGTCAAGTGAAAAAAAAGGAATAAATAAAATGACAAAATAATGCAAAGAATAAAGCAAAATTAATTCGATTGAATGCGCACACACCGTAAACTTAAAGCTTAAAGGGAAATGTTTCACACTGATGAGTCCCTGTCTTTTACGGAAAAATTTGTTCAAATTACATTTTATCAATTTACTTACTCTATGCCAAATTTACTAGTCTAACTACGGCTATTTGATGCCATTGCATGTTCGCCATAGGTATCACAAGACATTGCAGCATTTTCATTCAGTTTGCGTACTATTTTTATAATTTAACTTTTCTTGCCGCTTCTCTATCTAACTCTATCTCTTTCAGTCCCTCCTCCTCTCTTTCTCTCTCTCTTCCTCTTTCTCTTTCTCTTTCTCTCTCTCTTTCTCTCTCTCTCTCTCTCTCTCTCTCTCTCTCTCTCTCTCTCTCTCTCAAACCGTCTATCTTTCCATCTTTTTTCATTTTTTTTTCATTTTCTATTTCATGTTTCACTTTGCGGGCGCTGCTGATATTCCATGGCCGGTTTGTTTGACATAATGTTCATTGCCACATTCATATTTTGGTATGTGTGTGTGTTTTTATGTATATATCGCGCATTGTACACGTTCAACACATCGCCGATTTGGTAGGATATGCATTCCATGCTGAAACAGCAGCATTCTACAAAATCCTTACAGATGAATTTTCTGAACGTTCGATATGTGAATTGTCTGAAATTCAACTATTCCCGGAACAACATATGATGTCCATTGTTCAAAAAGGATCGCCGCTGCGAAAAATGATAACATATGGGTAAACGGATCTAAAATAAGTATTATTATCGAGTGCTTGAAAACTTTTATTCGAGAAAAATAAAAAAAAAAAAAAAAAGATTGTGAACGACAGTCATACTTTCTCTCACAGAGTTTCATTTTGTAGTGTGCACTTTGTTAAAAGTGCTTGGTGCTTGGAAAGTTCAAGCGCGGGCACACATCATACCATCCCACACACATTCGTGTTTGTGTGTGTGTGTGTGTGTTTTTTTCTTCTCTTTTTCATTGTATTATTTTAGACATTGTTCGTTGTTACTTTCGAAAAAGAAAACTTCGAACGCATCTCGATGCTCATTGATGCCGAAGGTTGCTGCTACTTCAATTCAATTTCAAGTGGTCATATACAGATGTCAAATTCAACAAAATGAATTTTACCATTCACGGCAGAAAATTTTATATCCGGTTTCAAAACGATTTTTGTTCGTTTATATGTCATTTATTTTTTATACACGTTTATAGAGATGTCGATATCAAGATGATACAGAAAGTGATGAAAAAAAAAAAAATACGCATAGAACATACAAACTATGGAATGAAATCGGATTTCATTGCCCTGCGGATCGAATGGTGTAAACATTTGCTCGATGCTTTTATCAACACACCATGTGGAGCGTTATGATCAATATACTCACATTTGCAATCATATTGGCACACCCCTCCATTCTCTAACATTTTTTTACGCTCTTTCGCTCTTTCGTTCTCTTTCTTTATCTTTTAACTATCAGACTAGTTTCTTTCTCGTGCTCTCGCTTTTTTGTGAAAGTAAAAAGAAATAGAGTCGACAATCATGAACAGCATGTTGTTTGAAAATTAAAAAGTTTAATAAGAAAAACTAACTGATCAGTGGTTGATAAATTGTAATCAAAATATTTTCCGTTTTCTGTACCACAAAATGTTCATGAATTCCGTTCGAAATGACAATAAAACAAAATAAAAAAAAACCTTTTAAATACGAAATTTACCCTAAAGCCCAAATTAGTTTAAAAATATCCATAAAAAAACTATCAAACAAGTAATCTAGTTAAATTTGTCTAACCGAAGTCGTATGGTTTCATACCCAATGAAAGATTGTAATGACTGATTGAATTGAATTGAATTGATGTGATTATATTTATGAAAATAAAATTGATTAAATCATAGCATGAAAATGCTTGTTTAAAATGTTTGAGAGAATTGTGAAATTGTCTCTTCGGGGGAGACAATTTGCAAATTTTGCAACTAATTTCCGGGTGGAAACTGTTATACTAATATCATTACTAATGACACAACACTTGCAAATGCCCAGCACATGTCTCGCCCAATACATCCTCAAAACGGGGCCGGAATAAAAGAAACAATTGAAAAATGAAAAGAAAAAAACAGCAGAAAAAAGCCAACAACACCAATAGCGCTACGTCTCTCTCTTTCTCTCTCTCTCTCTCTCTCTCTCTCTCTCCACACACACACACAATATATAAATGATGTTATATTATTTAGTCGTTAGGTGAAATGTAATGTACAAAATTGACTGTTGAAATCCAAGAGGGTTGAATAACATAAGTGCGTTCGCTATTAACATTATCTTCTATGTTGAATTTCATTACGTATATGAAGTGTTAATAAAACATTTTATTAAATAAATGTCAACAAAATATCCTACTTGAACTGAATAAAGGATTATGTCAAGACGTGTACGTGTACAACCATTGTGTATGTACATGATATGATATTCAATATATAGCGCGCAACTCTATGGCGCAAAAACGGCGATACACAGTCGACAGGCGCCACAAAACCAAAAGAGGAATGACAAATATTAGATTGAGGCAGACAGAGAGAGCGAGAGCAAGAGATAGAAAGAGTGATGCTGCATGGTTATGTTGTGTGTTGTGATTTTGTTGATAGCATGATGGCTCATCATTACATATTGTATGCTTGGATGGCCTTTGCGTTCGCATGAATATATGCAAATATTATCATAGAACAAGCTTCTTCTTCATCATCCAACAACACATTCATCTATCCACATATAAAGAAAAGAAAAGAAGAGAATATATATATAGTATATATAAAAAAGCATGCCATCAAGTTATGCCATCTAAATTATGTCCATGTTACATAAACTACGAATAATTAATTGAAAGTGATACGTTGTGATTGTCGCCCATAATCGCTGTCGATGATTTCAAGCACCTGCACTCAATTCATGTCCATTTAATGAAGAAAACAACATTCGCAACATATTTATAGATATCGTTGCTTGTGTATGCCACTTCTATTCATTGCATTTATCTTCAAAAAAAAAAAAAAAAAAAAAAAAATTGCAGATTGCGACGTGTATTGGAACATGGTTTATTGTATTATGAACGAAAAAGATGGCACTCACCAAAGCCACAATGCGTTCGACAAATCCAACCGGAAGACTTGCAGGTTAGTTAAATATCATTTTTGATTTTAATAAATGAAAATTTATGAAAAAATTTAACGGAATGTTTCATATTAGGTTTCAATCGATACGCTACTATCGGCATTTTTAATATTGATTTTGGGCATTTTAACAAGTCTTTTATTGCTTATCATCGAAAATGCAATATGGTTCTATAAAAAACGAAAGTAACAAAAGCCACAAAATACAATTACATATCTCAATTGATTCGATTTACTTACCAATTGCAACAAGAGAGATGCGTATGGTGCTAAAAAAAGACATCCAGAAAGTCCCACATTGACATTAAACTAAAAAATTTCTTCAATGTGATCAATTTCAAAATTACAACACAGATTCTACAACATATGTCTATTTAATATTGAATTAATTCGTTTTATTTAATATTATGCATTGATGTCATAAAATAATACAGTGTTTTTTTTTTGTTTTTTTGTTTTTTATCATTAAATATGTAAACTGTATGAAATAGGTTTGTTTGGTTGTACAAAAGCAGCAAAGATCACCAATGATAATGTTGAGATCGAAAATGTCGAGATTAAGTCGATAAATCATCTATTAATGATAGTGATGCATTCAAATTCACAATGTGAATGAATGTGAGAATGAATGCGATGTTAGTTTATAAGTGTATCTGTATAAATGTGTGAATATTGTTTATCATAACAATATATTTATTCATTGGTTAATGTTTGCTGCATTTGAATTTTCTGTGTAATATTTTGCTTATTTTTAGTTGGATTTTCCTAATTAACACATGGCATATTCAATAGCTCATACAATATATACTAGAACTAAGAATATCCACTTCATGGGATTGAGTATAAATGAATGAATGAAATGGATTGACCAACTCAACAATACTGTCACTCAAAACCATGCACTGTCAATTTCGACTACCACCACTATACACACACACACACACACACACACACACACACACGCACATACACACGTGTAAGCACGCACGCACAGTCTCTCTTTCTCTCTTATACTTATCTCATTCACATCAACTATCTATAGTTTATTTGATTATATTCATTTCATTTTATTTGCACATTTATTTCGGGAAAAGGGGGAAAGAAGGAATTGGAGAGGATGGTAAAAGTTTATTTGCTAAGTAACTGAATTAGTGTGTTTTAATAGATCCCAAAAATATTAGAAAGTTTTTCGCTCAAGCCAAACTAAATGATGTGGGCTTCGCTATTTCAATCATTGTCTTGAGTGGCAGTATTGAGTTATTTGGATCAAATGGGTTTTTGTGTATTTGAATGTGTGTGTGTGTGTGTGTGTGTGTGTGAACTCGGTAATTTCTTAATTTTAGCTATAACATATTGTTTATGCTTGCTATTTTCTCTTCCTTTGTTTGCATTTCGTTTAGTTTTTTTTTTTTTTTTCTTTCTTTTTGTTTTTCACTTTGTTCGTCACTTGTTGTTATATTGATGAATGTTTTTCTCCAATGGAACGAAATTGTTCGAAAAATTTTCTCCGTGACATACACTTAAAATATATTTCATCTATCAATTCAATTTTTCTTTTTATTTTTGTTGAAATTCATTTATTTACTCATTTGCATGTTTATGTATATTTTCAATTATACCTCCATTCGGTTTGGATCAATTAAATTTGTCTGACAATTATTTCAACTTGATGCACTATGTAATATCATTTTTTTTTTTTTTTTTTTTGAACGTTTCTTATTTAAAGCGCAATAAACCATTTTTTTTTTTCGTTTAATTTAGACGATTTTCTGAGAGAAAAAAAAAACAAACAAAAAAAAAAAAAAATGTTGGGAAATTAAAAAAGGGAAAACAGAAGTGAAAAGCAGTCAACTCATTTGACTAAAAATATTAGCGCTATTTAGCCCATTAATCTGAGCTAACAACAGAGTACACTCTTTGTTTTACTTTTACGTTGTGGCCTACCGTATGATTCGAGGCCAAATCATTACCGTATGATTTTTTTTTTTGTGTTGCTATTTTCAGACTACTGGTCTAAATAGCTAGGCTAATATTTTTTATCAGTCAAATGAGTTGACTGGTGAAAAGTTCAAATTAGAACATCAAAAATGGAAAATAGAAACAAAAAATTCTTCACTATAATCTCATTATTATTGCTAAATACATTGTTTTAAAAGTCATTGAGCTGATTTTTTTTTTTTTCATTCCGATTTTATCGCTCACCACCACGTCCACCACCATTTGAAATTTCTCTCTTTACATCAACTCTCTCCTTCAATCTTTTTCCTTTTTTTTTTTTTGCTCTTTACATTTTTACAATGACTTGCTGACAATGATTACATTTTCTTACTATTTGTGGTTTAGCTTTTCATTTCAGAATTTAATCGAAAAAAATGAACATTCAATGATTATCTATAAATGTGAATCCATTTGAAAAAAAAAAAAGTGGACAAAATGGGAGGAAATACTAGGAAAAAGAGGAAAAACAAGAGAAAAGAAAGAAAAAGAAAGAAAAAAAAAAAAATAAACGAAAAAATGAGAAAAAAATTAAGAAGAAAGTACCTTTATATTCAAAGCGAATGACTTTTTACACCGTTTATATAACTAGCTTAGTTTGTCATTCACCTTTAGCATAGCATGTAATATATTACAAAAATCCACATTGAAGAAAGTCAAAAAGATCGTTTGATTCGAAAAGTTCATCATGTTAAATATACATTTAAACGACTTTTATTTTTCCTATGAATTGGTTTCGTTTCGGTGTGTGTGTAAGTGTGTGTGTGTATCTTCATTATTTTAGTTGTAAATTGTATTTTCTTCATTTTCTATATTTGTGTTTATTATATTAAATTTATATATTTATATATTCATTGTACTGTGTGTGTGCACAATTTCATTGTTGTTTATTTAAATTGAGCAAATATTTGCATTGTTTTTGCTTTAAAAAATAAATATTCTCGAAAATATTCCAAATGCAAAATGTATGTCATTTTCATTATTACTTTTTTTTTTATTATTATGATTATGATTATTATTTTGTTTTAAATATTTTATCTAGCCTCATCTCGATTTTGAATGATTCAAGAAGGAAATGTTCTAATAATGATATATATATATATATATAATAATGATACATATTGCTTATTTTCATTTTGTTGAAATGGATTTTGAAGTAATCAGTTGATTAATAAATTGGAAAGACATGATTGATCATCAACATGGAGATTTTGTAGAAGGAGAGGATATGTTTTATAAAGTTCTTTATATTTCCATCTTCTTCTTCACATTGTTTTTTTTTTTTTTTTTTTTATTTCAATTTGATACAGCAATGATACGTATATTTTGTTTTGAATGTGTATGTTTGCCAAGAATTGGGGGCTTTTTTTTTCTCTTTTTCTTTACTTTGTCAAATATGTTACGACCATATTAAATCAGTGGAAATGTATTTATTGAAAAGTATTTCTCAACGATATGTGTTTTATTTACTTGACATCGATGCTGCCTACATTTCAAATTTGCACACACATTTTTTTTTTTTTTTTTTTTTGTATTTCATCATCTTCGCATTTTCGAATAGAATTAACGCTTTCTAACTGATGCCAGCAAACGTATGAGGTAAATTGATTTATTTGCATGAAAATGTACTTTGTAAAACTCAAATAACAGTGATTAATGTCACCATGAAATTATCAATATTTGAACGATTCAAATGAAAAGTCACTTCCTACTGAGCAATATCATTCAGCTATCGTGCGGCATTTTTTTTTTTCCTTCTATTTCTATTTCTCTTTCTCCTTTTTGTTCTTTCTCACTTTCTCACCCTTACTTTCTTTTTCTCCTCTACTCTCATTTTCGCTTTTTTTTCGCTCTTTAAAATTTATTTTCAGATAAATATTTCATATGATTTAGTTGAATAAAAGATCAAAAACAATGCGAAAGCATGTGGTGATATCGACAATCGAATGATGTATGTGGCGAGTGCGAGGGCGTAAAGTACTTTTGGCACTTCTTTAGAGCGTCGATTTCGCGAATGAAGTTTTCTCGCATAGTCGCTACACACACACACACACACAGCAGCAGCTTCTTTATTTGATATTGTACGTGCTGAAATAATTACGATGTCTCGAATTCAACAAAGTTTTATTTAGGCTTTCAACATTGACACGTTGTGTAACACACATATTTGGCGGCATAAAACTTTTTCTCAACAATCACACATTATATAAAGATTTCTTGGCAATTTTAAAAGCTGAACGAGATAGAGTTTACTCTCATCACGCAATCTCTTGTATTTGTTGGGAGTGAGAGGGGTTTGATTGGTATGGGAAAATCGGGATGGAAAAAGTTTCTGTTTTTGTTTTTCAATTCTCTTTCGTTGTTTTTAGCTATCTTCTTCTGCTGCTGCTGCTGCTGCTTTTTTTTTTCTATTTTCTTTCATTTTCGACTGTCGTCGTCTTTTTCACCGATTCACTTGGATTAAATTAGTTGATATTTGCATTTGAGCAAAAGTTGATTATATCCGGGAAATATGCGTACGTGATCACAATTTTCGTATTGCAAATGTGTAAGATTCTTCAAATGCGTATCTTTTTCCATCAATGTTGCCCCCCCCCCCCATCGTTTGCACTAAACTTGATTATCAATTAACATAAATAATGGTGAAAATCAAAATATGTAACGCATTAATGTTCATACTATGAATTGCAAAAATGACACGAAATGACAGCATCAGCACAGCAAAACATATTTTAAATGAGTTTTTCTCTTCGTTTTTTCTTTGTTTCTTTTACGATGATAAATGGCTATGATACAAATAGCATGTCAGTTTAGATGCAATAAATATGACTCTTTGAACATATGATTAAAGTGCAAAATGTTGAATTTTCTTCGATGTCATTCTTTGTTTTCTTTTTTTGTATTTTTTTTTTTTCTTTTTGGCATGAAATTTTTTCCATCTGAAGATTTCACTATGGATGTGACACACAATTGCATCGATGTGACACTAAGTTTCTCAATGACTCAAAACTATTGATTTCACAAGCAGCTGGAAACTAGAGAGATATACGTGTTTGTGTGTGTGTGTGTGTGTATGTGTGGCAAAGTTGCTGCATTAAATTTTCGATAACGAATTTAAATCCGACATCACATACATTGCACTGTCTTTGGACGTGGGCCAAAAGTTTTGTCCAAGGGAAAGGGGCCAACAGAGACAGAGACAGAGACAGAGAGACAGAGAGAGAGAGAAGAGAGTGAAGAGAAAAGATGAGAAAAAAAGAATGAAAATAACTGTTTTAGCACCAGCTTTTTCTCATTCAAAAATAAAACTCACTTCAGCCGAAGTGCATTCAAAGGTAATTGGGCAACAAAAAGTGAAAAAGCTGTGAAACCATTGAAATTGACAGAAAAGAAATATATATATCGTTGTCAAGATGGAAAACGAAGTACTTTGCACCATTTAAATTCAATAAGGTTGTGACATTTCGGCCATTATCGAGAAGGTTAATTGAATATTTACATGATTTGGTGTTTGTGTTTGTGTATGTGTGTCAATGACGTGTTGTCAGTGTGTTTGATTGGTTCGCTTTGCTTTTCTTTCGATTCACTTTTACACCGTATTTTCTTCTGTCAAGTCTATTTATATTTTCAATGTGCTGAATAGCATGAAGACACATTATTTTCCCCAAGTTTTCAAATTATTTCACAAAGTGCCGCCGGAGAAAAGTTTTACGTTCAACTTTAGTTCATCGAAGATTTTTAGTTAATGGTTCCAATGGACTAGTATAGTATATGCCATTCAGTCAGTCAGTCAGTCTTATAATATTAACAAAACACGTGTTTGTATTTCATGTATTTGTGTTTGATCTAATGGAATTATTTGCTGCACATTTACTGAAAGAATTCAATTTCTCTCTCTCTCTCTCTCTCTCTCTCTCTGTGTCTCTCTGTCTCTCTCTCTCTCTGTCTCTCTCTCTCTCTGTCTCTCTCTCTCTCTCACTGTCTCTCTATCTCTCACGCACTCATATTCAAAGCGCAAAAAATGAAAGAATTGAACGAGAAATAAAATGCCCGCCCGTATTTGAATCATTTCACATTGATATGTACAGAGCTGAAAATCACTTCATCAGAACTTTGGAATTTTCGCACACAGCATGTGAGCGAAGCGCATTCACTCATTTGTTCAGTGTCTTTATATCTATCTATTTGTCATATATTTTTCATCTATATTTTCTGGCAAATATTTACCGTGTTTCACGCGTTCTACATGTTTATACGCGTCTTTTTATTACGTTAGCGTTGCGAGTTCGATAGGTGAATATCATCGAAATGTATGATATTTAGGAATTTTGCAACAAAAACTTTTCTCTATTCGGTTTTGACTTTGGAACCGAATACGTTTGGTCAATACATTTTCGTTTTTGTAAATGCTAGTACGAGAACTGCAATAAGTTGACTGAAAGTCGATTTGTAGTTACACTAAAACTCTGAATGGGTAAGTGGCACTTTTGTGACTCTTTCACAACTAGCAAAGTAAATGCAGTCGAATTCATTTGTTCTATTAACGATGCAGTCATTATGGGCAAATTGATCATTGCTGATTACTTTCGAAATACTTTTCACCGAATCAATCGCAAACTTCAGGCTCACAAACAAATAAACACCAATGTTCCAATGCATCACAGGTAATATAATATTTTGTTTTTTCTTTTTTTTTTCTGTGCTAAATTTCTGTTTTGTTTTTTTTAATGTGGCAAATTGGTATAGAAAGAAAAAAAAAACTTTCGTTCAATGGATTTATTAAGATGTGATTGCGGACCAAAATGAAATTGCCAATTTAAAATGGAAAATCAAAGAATGAATGATAGCGAAAAAAAAAGGCAAACAAAATGATGCCAGCCAACCAAAAATATCAAGTATTTTGTAAATTTGCATAAAAATTGTTGTTTTATCACCTGTTTTACGTGATACCCACCATGTGTGCGGCATTTTATTTGATTTTATTCTGATAAATTGGCTCATTGAAAAATAAAATTGTGCTGCTATTTGAATGAAATTGTTGTCTTTTTTTTTATCAATTTCCTTAATGTTATTTCAATGTATTTTCCCATGATCGAACACACTTTTTTATATTTATAACAAAGAGAGATGCGTATATTTTGTTCACACAAGCATATCCTTTCCGTTGCAGGCACAGAGAAGGATAAGGACGGGTAGAGAGAGAAAGGGAGAAAGATAGATAGATAGGGATAGAGAGAGAGAGAGAGAGAAAGAGAGAGGCAGCGACTAATAGAAAGAGATGGAATGAGGCAGAAAGAGAGACATAGGCAGCGACAAAGAGTGAGACGCATTGATTTTATGAGACATCTGCAAACGAGGCCACAATGCATCCTTCTCATTTGAGGCCTACTAACAAAATATTCAAATGAGTATTGAACAAAATATATAAATTATTTATCAAACGATTGTTATGCATCGCACATATATTGATATATTGTCCTCTTCTATATGTTGTTGGTGATTTTTTTTTTTTTTCATTCTCTCTGCTCTGTTCTTTATAAAATATTGTAAATAATGGATATTTTTCTCTTTTGTTGGCATATCACCACTATCTCACTCTCTCCAGTGTCTGAATGGCCGTATGCAATGTGTATGCATCTATGGATCGTGTATTTGCTTCGCATATAAATTCTCGTATATATTACGGGCTGCCGTCATTTATTATCAATTGTTCGCAATCCCATTCGAATGGATTCGCATGAAAATGGTTGTTTTGGTAGTGAGCTTATTGTTGTTGTTCTTTGTTTCAATACTATCTCGCATTTAATATGAGCATTATTTTAAAGCTTCAGCAACAGAAGCGCTTCATCTTAGTTTAAAGAGTGTGTGTGTGTGTGAGAGAGAGAGAGAGAGAGGGGACAGAGAAGGAGATGTGAGAAAAGGAGAAAGAGTGAGATAGTGAACAAACAAAGAGTGATCGATACCAATAAATGAAAATTACTTTTGTTAAAACACAATCCAAATTGGCACTGTCAATTTTCAAAACTTCAAAACAAATCGAAACATTTCGATGGAATAAAATCGATGAAACGGTAATTGAGACTTGTGTCCATATTAAATGAGTTTGAATGCATTTAATTCCCATGTAACAATGTTTATGTCTATTTATCTAACTTTTTCAATCGGTGAAATTGTGATATTATGGAAATCCAATAATAACAATAATAATAATTAACGAAAAATAATGAGCTCATATTACAAACTTCAATTCAACTCGATGCTTATGTTATCGTATTGTTTTTGAATAAGATTTTGCAATTTAAATTCGTTTTGTTATTGAGTTTATTCTTATTACGGATTTTTTGTTTTTGTTTTTTTTTTTTTTTTTTTTCTTGTGAAGTGGATTTCTTAAGCAGTCGATGGATTTTTTGAGTAGTTGAAGAATACCATAAAGAATAATTCATTCATTTCACCTTTTTAATGTATATAATCACATTGCAAACGATACGATGCTTGAGCAATTTTGCTTTTCAATAGCTATTGATTATTCGTATTTGTATTCATGCCCATGTTTGGTCCAGTAATATTGTGCTTATCATATCGATGCGATATGATCAACCAATTATGCGAAACGGGACGCTTCTAAATAAAAGCCAAATAAATCTTATATCCAAAGATTAAATGCTTTCAAATGGTTGAGTTGAATTGAATTGAAAAAGCATCCAACTATTTTTGGAGCTGTTGTTTTTGTACATTGAAATATACACATGGTATCGCAATTTTCCATTTGCACGAAATCGAGCATTTTACCAATTCTTGGTTATTGGCAAAGTATTCATGTTGTGGAATTGAATGTGGAAAATGTCTCCCTCTCTCTCTCTCTGTTTTTCACTCCCCCCCCCCCCCTCTCTCTCTCTCTATCTCTCTCTTTCTTTCTCTCTCTCTCTCTCTCTCTCTCTCTCTCTCTGTGTGTGTGTGTGTGTGTGTGTTTCTGTGAAAGAAAGTCTGTACGTATAAGAGTAAGAGTGTGTTCAGTAAATTGAAAGTTCAAAATTGTTCGACAAAAGAGAGAGAGGGAGAGACATTTTCAATAAAATGAACATTGAATGCACATTGCACATCAACCAATTTAGCCGACACATGAACATATATTTATATATATATATCTTGCATATTTCTGGCGAAAAATGTTCTAGTCAATAAGAGGTGTGAAAGTTGGCATCAACCCACTTGAAATGCTGTTACACATTTCATTTCATGTTTCAAAATTGTTGATAAACATCAAATTGAGATTGAGAGATAGATTGAGAGCAAGATAGATGGATTTAATGCAATAGAAAGAGAGAGGGGGGGGGGGGAGAGAAAGGGTAGAGGGATTGGCGAAAGAAAGAAAGAAAGAATGTTAGGGAAATAGAAAGCAAATGCAAAAGGCTTTGAAATAAAATGTAAATATGGAAAAAATGTGAAGAGAATAAAGGGGCAGTACTGAGAAGAATGTGAATAAAAATGAATTCATGCTGTGTATGGCGAATATCGTTTTTCTGAAGACGATGAAATAAACTAGTAAAACATATCTTATATGAAATATGAGATGCTCACCTCATGAGCTAAAAAGCTTTCAATTCAGAGGATAGATTTTAATATTATAAATAGAGTCATTGTTAATGCACTTGTTATGTACAAAATTGAAATAGAAATTATGTAAAATGTAAAATAAAAGTTTTGCACACACATTCAACAACAAAGTGAAATGAAAACGAAAACAAAAACAAAAACCAAAAAAAAAAAAAAAAACCTCCTAATAAAACTGAAAACGATATGATGAATTTGAGCACCAGATATATATATTCGCTGATGATTCGTTGTTATTTTGTGATTGTGACATTTTTTTTTCTTCTTATTTTTATTTGTAAAAAAATAATCAACTAATATTTGGAAGATGAGATCTGTTTCATTTTGTCTACGTGTGTCAAAGTAATATTATACATTTGTCATTCGATTTTATCGGAATTGTCATTCGATTTTGGTTTTCATAAAAAGCATCTATAAATGTTTGCATTCAATACAATACAAATTAACCAGACAGATATATTGTCTGTTTTGGTTTCTTTAACATACAGAAATTTATTATGAATAAATATTTTCTGTGTTTGTGGTTGTGGTTTTGTATGGAGTTTTAATTTGGTCTTTTGAATTTTTGACCAATATTATGACATGTATATAAATTCAATCAACATGCGCTACTACAAATTCATTTTAAGATGAATGCAATTTTGCGGTGAAAATAGAGAATGAGAGCACATTTCAACGAATTTAGTCAAATGTTCGAATCAAAATGAAATGACAATAATTTTCATGTTATATGTAATAAATGTATAAGCCTAAGTTTTACCATTTTTTTTTTTCCTTCTTGTTTTTCATGTTACCATGAACATTCTGTCCATTTAAAACTGAGCAATCAGTCAAAATGATTCCAATTTTATCAATGGATCAGTCTTTTCATGGTTTTGAAACATTTACAATTTACTTAGTGATACTTCACATTTGCACAAATCATTTATCATATTTTCGAATTTTAATGCATTTTAAATATAATTTTTTCTTCGTTCTATTAACATAGTGATATAAAGTTGTTTTCATTTGTTGTGCAATTTGTGATTCATGAAATTGATTGAATCTTGGACCAAGGGATGACTATCAGCTGAATGAAAACTAGCACATTTTTCTCTCCCTCTCTCTCTCGCTCTCTTTCTCTCTCTCTCATTCACTCTCTCTCTCTTTCTCTCTCTCGCTCTCTCTCTCTCTCTCTCTCTCTCTCTCTCTCACTCTCTCTCTCTCTCTCTCTCTCTCTCTATCTAAAAATCATTTAGTATTGATAAATTTTTACAAAACAAATTTAATCATCGGTATTTGACTATGATTTATATTCATTTCTAACAGAAAAAGTAATATTCAATTCGTGTGCATTCGATACTTAACATAGCTTTTACATTTACTTTTTTAATAGCAATTTCTTTTTTTTTTTTTGCAATTCGGCTAAAGTTTATTGACAAAAAAATTATTTAAATTAATGGATTTTCATCAATTCAATTTAGTCACATCATAAATTGTATCAATTTGGCATCTCATAATGATGCGATTTACATTTTAGTGTTTCATTTGATTTTTCTTAATTTCCATCACTCAATACACATTGCAAATAAATAACACTATGCAAACATGACACAATAATTTCTTCAGCTGATATCACAAACAGTTTTGATATGTTAATCAAATTATTTGCTTGAATATTTTAAGAAATTGGGAGGGGGAAGCGGTTCGGTTAGATAGAGAGCGGTGTTTGAGCGAAAATCAGGTATAATAATGTCAGTCAGTCAATATTTGAAATGATATAAATGTTTACTTTCATGTATTTATTCGAAACGTGTAATACGATATGTGAAAACAATAAATTGTATTATTTTGTTGATTTCAATGGATTTTTTCTCTTTTTGTAAAACATAAATCGTAGACTAGGTCATTTTTTATTTTCTCATGTAAATAATTCACTTCATATATAGTTTGTTTGTATTTATGTATCTTGATAAAAGTTATTTCATTTTCTCTCGAATTTCCAATATGCTCGACATAGTCGTTCTTTTTTTTTTTTTTTTTTTTTTTGTTGGATTGAAAATATACGATGTGATACAATTTTCATACATTTTATTTTTTTCATCTTTTTTCTATCTTCTTTTCTATCTTTCTTTCATTTTTTTTTTTTTTTGGATTTAAACAAATTGTTCTTGGAAATATCGTATTTGTGAAACGAACCATCGATATATTAATTAACTATATGAGAAAAGCTTTTTACAACTTATCGGAATATGGGTAGGTTCAACTTGATCAAAACCGAGAATACACAATAATCACATACACTTATACATTAGACTCTCGGGGAAAAATATGTACATTGGTTCAATTAGAAATTAACAATATATAATCTGTGTGTGTGTGTGTTTTTTCTTTGTTTGTTTTTTTTTTTTTTTTTTGCTAATTATTTTCTTTCTTTCTTCAGATGTTTGGTTTTGCTATGCAATTTTATGACAATAACAAATACTTGCCCAAAATGTATATTAATAGCAATTTGGTGTATCCAATTTGTGGATATTTATGATGGGAAATGCCTGTGAAATGATATAGTAAGTTGAAAAAAAAAACAAATTCATTAAATGGAGAAATATGTATATAATCAATTTTAGCTATTATAAAACACTTAATTTTAAAGTTCAAATTTCAAGTAAATTCAATGCTTGATTCTATTGAACTTTCTAAATATACATACAATATGTATATTGGTTGGTTTCAAACTTTTAGTTTAGAAAATTGGAAAATTTTTATTCATTTGCTGAGTCATGCTTACCCGAATTTCCATAATCTTGTGGTGGATAGTCTGTGTAAAAGACACTTTGGCCAATGGCTACCGAACCCTTGCGATCGATAGCATTGTTTGTTGATGAACCAGCAATTGTATTGCTACTTGTCTGGCCCATAGTGTCCGAACGATAAATAACCTCCGGTTGAATAACTCGTGTTGTATCATTACGTAACACCGAATCTAATTTTTGTAACAAATATCATACAAAAGTTTAGAAAATTATCAAATGTCATGTATAGAAAAAATCAACTAATGAAATGCAAAACAAAAAAAAAAAAAAAAAAAAAAATAAATAAAAAATGAAAAAAAAAGAACAAAAACCATACGAACAAGTATAGAAAAGACTTTTAAAAGATTTTATTTTGAGAAGAGTGGAAAGAAAATGCCTTTGAAACGATTTCTTTACGGAAATCATCACTTTGGGAGTCATATGGATTTTTTTGTTTTTTTTTGTTTTTTCGAGCTTTTACATTTTCCATAATGCGCTTAAGCATACTTTCGCGAAAATCCATTGACATATTAAGCAATTGTTTTAACAGCATCAATTGAGTTTCATCTCAAGTCTCTGGTGTTTCATTCACAATTTGTTTTGCCTCCTTCGTGTGTTCTTTTTTTTTTTTTTTTTTGTTTCACATGTTTCATCTCTATTCATTTGGGTAAATGCATAGAAATTATTTTTTTTTTTTTTTCATGAAAATTTCACGGTGAAAAACATAAGAAGTCACATTTTAAATACTTGAAGCCGACGAATTGAAGAAAAAAAGAAAAAAAAATTATAAACAAAATCAAGTGAGTATAGCTGAAGTACGCCCTCGAATCAAGAAAAATCAAAACAAATCATCCAAACAAAACAAGTTAACCAAACGATTACTGAAAATTCCCACAGCGTTTTTCGCGTACATATAACGATCATGTTCTTATGAGACAAATCATTACAGATACTATAACTGTATAGCATTTGATGGAAAAATGCTGATAAAATTGGAGAAAACGAGCCAAATCTCTGTCCAACGATTACACCATTTGTTTTTCTTTCTTTTTTAAAAATAGCAAAACAATAACAACAAAACATGTGATAATATTTTAAGAACGATTATCATTTCTTTGTCGTTTGATGTAGTCACAGCAAAACTGGCACACTTGGAATTGAACACATTTTCTTTTTAATGAATTGAATGTACGAGCATTTTACTGCAAATAAAATAAAAGACATTTAATGTCAAACTGTCCTATCTTTTTATTTCACGGATTTAGAAAAAGCCTGGAAAAAGGACACGCAGGAAAGAAGAGGGATAGAAATGACCAAGCAATAGGGGGAGAGGAAAAAAAAGATGAAGAAAAACTACTCAATCTTTGTATGACTGCCACAGCACAAATGGACCGACGATGAGTAAATTATATGCGAAAATCCACAAAATAGGATAAGAAAAAAATAAACGAAGAAGCAAAAAGACACCCAAGAACATATCAGAAATATTTTTCTGTATCTTTGCACACGACATAACAAATCAAAGCAATGGCCAAGCATAAAGTAAATGAGAATGTTAAGAATGTTATGGTCAACCCCTGTGTGACCAGCAACGCTCATATTCGATCTTTCGATTCACTTTGCTCGATTGCCAAACGAGCGCCCATGCATTTGAAAGTAAAAGAGAAGAGGAGAGATGGAAAATAAAAAAGAAATGGACACACATGAAAAGGAACATTACGATGAAGAAGAAGAAAAAGAAGAAGAAGAAGAAAAGCATGTTGAAGTGAATTATGGTTTATGAAGCGTGTACATTCTGCAATCCAAAATGCTCTTTATTCGAACCCGTTTGGCTTGTATGAAGACTGGCAATTGAGTGCTTCGACATGATACTGGTGCTTCGCAGAAGAAGAAGAAACAAAATCGAAAGAAAAAAAAAAATAAAGAGAAGAAGAAGAAGAAGAAGAAGAACGAGATGAAAATGAAACAGAAGTGAAATAAGGCGCATACATTCAGGTTCGAAGGAGTAACCGAATGCCAGTGATATTTATGCCTTTGCACAATCTGATTTCATTCTCAATAATGCATGATTTTTATTTGTGCTTGTGAATGTGTTGTGTCGCTCAGAAAACTGATAAATTTTGAAAGTTTTGAACAAGTTCAATGGCATTTGGTAAAGGTGAAAGAGTGATGAGATCAAAAACTTGGTACACCAACATCAACATTTCTTTCTTTCGTTTTTTTTTTTTATTCGAAAGAGCAAAGTGAAAATACGCAACTCTGTCCAAAAAATATTTTTCAATCTTCAAATTCATCGATACAACGATACAGAGATATCACCAAATGGGAATTTCCCATTGGGAATAAAGTCGAGCAATGATTATAATGAATGGAATTTGACTAAAAAGCCCTGGCAAATAAATATGAACGAATAGACCAGAGATAAACGGAGAGTGAGTAAGGGAGATTGAAGTAGAGAAAGGCAGAAAGAGGAAAAGAGAAAGGGAGGGAAAGAGGAAGGGAGGGAGAGAAAAAGAAGGGAGGAGGGGAGGTTTAGTTGAGGTTGAAAAAGGAAGGGAATATAACTGTAAAACGGGCTCAAAATGCAAAACATGACTATTTCGTTTTCGTATGGATATTTATGATGTTGTATGTAAAATTTTGCAATGAACAGAATCTGAGTGAACATATTGAATATATTATAGTTGTACGGCATAGCCACTTACTTGTTTCTTTCGGTTCGCTGATCACATGGGTTATTTGCTTGGACGGTGATGACGGTAAGGGTATTTCTGTGGAAATTGGTTTAAAAAAAAAAAAGACGATATTGAGAATGAGAGAAGAGGAAAACGCATTAAATACATATGAAAAAACGAAAAAAAGAAAGAAAGAGAGTAAAGCAAAAAAAAAAAAAAAAAAACAACCTTCAAATGGCCCATGCATGTACATTTACGATGTATATTTTGAACATATTTATATTTAAAAGACTGTTCAACATGTTTCCTGTACATTTTTACACTATGCTTGGAACTTTGCCCACCAGAAGAAAATTGAAAAAAAAAAAAAAAAAAAAATAACACTTTATACACTCTATCTCTCTCTCTCTCTCTCCCTCTCTCTCTCTCTGTCTCGCACATAAAGAGAGGAGGACACTTACACAATGCAAGTGATAGTAAGAGTGAGAAAATAGCCAAAATGTACAATGTACAAACACATATAGCAAGAGCCAAGTACTACTATCAATATACTAAATAAACTGCATAAATGTGTGATTTCTTCTCGTCTCACATCACATTCACAGCATTTATTCACACGCCCAATACACACGCTTTCTTTCTCTATGCTCCACACTCTTATTTCCAATTTTAATTCAAAACACTGATATTCTAAAGTTTACAGCATGTACTTTTTGCAAATACAAAAAAAATATATATATATATTGAACGAACAAACGGATAAGCAACAAAAGTACAGAATATTGAGTAAGAGAGATGAACAGAATCAACGTTGTGATTTTGGCAAAAGTAAAATAGAAATAAAAAAAAAAAAAAAAACAAGGACAAAGAGAGGCGAACAAGAAAATCGGTAGCTTTTATAAACTAATTTTAACGTTTTCGAAAAATTTCACGTATTTTGAATGATTGCGATTTTTCCCTTGCGCATACACTCAATACGATACATGCAATGAATGATTAATACGTTTGGCAAAACTCTCGATACCAAATGAAATGAATATCCAATTATGTAAAATAAAGGCTATCATCTCATGCATACATGCAAACCGTATATATATATTGCACATCTAGAGTCGCGTCAGTTCTCTCTTTCTTTCTTCTGGGTTCCTTTAGTTCAGCCAAAGCCGTGTCCTCTCAATGTACCATTGAATATTCAACATTTTTCACTTGAAACGTAAAACATCCAGTAAAATTTTTGGATAATATTCTGCAGCAATTTTATTTGATTAGGATGGATGAGTTTATTTTCCAACCTCAGAGAGAGAGTGGGAATGAAGAAAATGTAAAATATATATATAAATGCGCAACCTTTGGTTCCATAAATTTTATCGAACTCGATGTGAAAATAACCGAATCAGCTATTTTGTTATAAAATTTATAACTACGGTTGATATCGACAAAGTAGTCAATTGAGCATATTTTGATTCTTTTTCCACCGGTTTCGTTTTTTTTTTTTTTTTTTTTTTTTTTTTTTGTATAATTTTTACCCGTGAAATAAGCATAAAGTTTGACGATAAAATTTAAGCATTTCATTTTCGTCGCGTTATGTTTGAATGCACAAAGTCATTTGAACTTTAAGAACTGAAGTGAATAAATGAAGAAGAGAATTGAGGTAGGAATGTGAACATAAAGGAACAACCTCCCCATGCCACACTTTGCACTGATAACAACATGCAGTACACAACACATACTTTTGCACACTCATTCCAAATCTCATTCACTAATGCGAACAACATTCAACGTAAAATTGATAGTAATTCAGAAATAAGCGCTTCGGTTGTGCATTAAACTGGCATGAAAGTTTAAATTTGATACTTCCGATTAATTAATTTTTAGACCGTACGACAGAAATGTGTGTGTGTGTGTATGTGTGCGAGTGCAAGAGGAAGTTAATTGAGAGAAAGAGTAAGAGAAAGAGAAAGAGAAAGAAAAAGAGAAAAAGAGAGGGTGAGAAAAGAGGGGATAGTAAGATAAGAGTGAGTGAGAATAGGCGGAGGGGAAAGAGGATACAGAGAAGAGAAAGAGAAAGTAGTATGTGTGTTTGAAATTTAAAATGATATCCGCCAATAGAACTTGATCGAGGTCTCTGTAAAATCGTTTGTTAGTTCATTAGAGTTTTGCCATAGTGATGGTATTGTTGTTAGTTTTTGTACCAATGCCATTGAATAAGAATACAACATAAATGCCGCATTGATAGAAAAGTTTAATTGATTTTCATTTTCATTCAATAAATAAACTTGTTGTTGAAAACTTTTCTGTCACAAAATGCACTGCAGTTAGTTGCTTATATCGAATTTATTATATACATATTGCTGAAACTATCGATATAGTTAATGTAAAAAGAAAAAAAAATATATATGGAGACGAACAATCAATGAGATACAGAGTGCTTTCCTTTCGTTCATCTTATTTAGATAATGGATGAAACTTTCGATTCGACTAAAAACTAATCAGGAATTCATGGTTCATGAACTGGGCAATTTAACTGCGTCATATATATATATATATCTATATTTGAATGATATATCTATCATTTTGTAAATATTTACGTAATATCATGAAAGTTATTTGGAAATCAATGAAAACCGCAATGGAAACTCAAATGATATTTCATCATGTAAAAGATTAATTTTTCAATCAACATTGAAATTCTGTAACACTCAATATTCAGCTCAAATGAAACGGCAAATTCAGTTTATCCTCCTACCTTCAAATTGATACATTTGTCGGTTGATTTGATTCAATCAACTCAACTAATCTTTATTCCCGATTTTTTTTTTTCGTTTCATTTTTCGAAACAGGCAATTTTCTTCTTTTTTCTTCACACCGAAAAATGCATTGTATTTCAAATTTTATTAAATAAAATAAAAATCATTGATTTTAGCAATCATGACAGCTATTATTTACGTCAAATCATTGTCTGCGGTCTAGACAAAATATAGGCAGCAAATTTATCAAAAAAGTGAAAAGGATGAGGAAATTATGGGCAAAAAAAAAAAAAAAAAATATCGGTGGCAATCCCAAAATGAATTCACGCGCATTTTTTTTTCTTTTTTTTTTTATTAAATTGAGCTTAAAATGCCTTGTTCATTTTGTCGAAATTATCGGCAAAACCGTGAACCGATATATTTCGATTATCTGTATGAAATGAAAATTCAGTGAAACAATCAAAGAGACGACAGTCAACCAACTGTTATCCACATCACGATCTATCGTTTTGATTTATTTTCACGCTTGTCGCATGTGATATCAAGCGTCAATAATTTTTGTATGGTGCGAAAATTGCGCACACACATACACACACACAAAGAAGAAAAAAAAAGCCGTATTCGAATCGGGATAACAGTACTCTAATAAACTGAATAATCCTTACATTGAAATCCGAAATATCTTTCTTATTCACATTACGCTTACACACAATCATTCGCCTCATTCCATCACGTCTATTTCTCACCCCATTGCTTTTTCTCTCACTTTTCGCATTTTCTTCTCTCTCTCTCTCTCTCTCTCTCTCTCTCTCTCTCTCTCTCTCTCTCTCTCTCCCCCCTCTCTCTCTGGGTGTGTGCGCATTTTTGTACATGAAGTACACAGTTTGTGTAATGTGCAATGTGCGCAACGGCTTCAGTTCAAAATTCATTTGAAATATGCTTGTGCCTTTCGTATATTTGCATCATATATATATATATATATTGATGTTGATCAGATGACATTTCTTTAGTCACCACACCAAACACACCACGCCAAGATGAGATAAGAAATGCAAGAAATGGTTGTCATCGTCTCTTCAGCTCGTCATCATCACATCATCGGTCTCAATAGAATTTCAGCATACATTTACTTTTTGATCAACGTCATTCGCATCGAAATGAATGTAGTCTATTTATTTGCTTACACCCGTGTGCTTCATTTGAACGGCTTGGCGTTTCTTTCTTTCAGCTTCTTTTTTGATCATCCAGTTTTAGTACTAATGCTATGCACATACGATGCTTTCACATTACAATCATACCATTTCACGTTGTAGTTAAAGCATTCAAAGCGAACAAATTAAAAAAAAAAAAAAAAAAAAAAAAAATGAAGAAAAAAAAACATCTAAGAAGACTATGCGAAACTACTGCAAAGAAAAACGATGGCAAAGAAAATGCATTCGATAGATGGAAAGAAAATGAAACGGCACACACACACACTCACACAAACATTGAACGAAAGGACAAGAAAAAAATTGAAATGAAAAGAAAAGAAAAGAAAACGAGATGATGTGAGAGAACGACGAAAAATTTGATGAAAAACTTTTGAACAAATAATCATCATCATCTCTCTCTCTCTCTGGTTCGTTCTCGCTCTCCCTTTTCATTTTTTTCCCTCAAGATATTGAGAGTACATGCAATAATAGTGAATCGCTTACCATAGACGCGTATTGATCCCTCCGTTTCACCTAAAGAATTTTTCGAAATGCAACGATAGTTTCCGAAGTCCCCATACTGCAAATTCTTTATTGTGAGCTTCATGTGTGCTCTGTTTGAGATGCGAATAAAACAAATTTTTTTTTTCGTAGCATCCACCACCATCATCATCATCATCATCATCATCGTCATAGTTGTCGTTGTCGTTGTCGTATATTTTCAGCATGCATAAAAGCGTCCAGAGAACAAAACAGAAAAATTGAAAAAAAGAAAGAAAAGAACGAGAGAATAAGAAGAAGAAGAAGAAAAAATGTTAAAGAAAACGTTATAACGATAATAATAATGCTTGTTTGTTTTTTTTTATTTCATTCGATAGTGTGTACATTTGCTTCCACATCAATTTCCTAGCCTGTGACTTTGGTTATACGGCTGTTATGAGTAAAATTCATTTAAAAAATATTATTGAAAGTGGTGTGGCGTGCATATGAGCAGAGGAAAAAAAAGGGTTAGAGAATAGCTGTAACGGGCATGGTGCTATTCAACCAAACTTGTTAATAATATGGAATTAGTTGATGTACGTGTCCATATGAATAGAGAGTGATAAGTGAAAATCTATCTGAAAATTTATTATCAAGTGATTCCGTTGTATAATGCTTTCCGATGAGTTTCTATCGCAAACTATGACATTCTCGAACGAAATGAAGAAAAATTAAGCGAAAGAAGAAAAGAAAAAGAGTAATAATCATATTGAACGCGCTCTACCATACAAGATGTGCATCAAAATGGGGAAGTTTCGCATCCTTATGAATATCAATATTATTTGTATTTTCACTTCGTTTTTTTTTTTTTTTTTTTTTTTTTCATATCGCATTTCTCTTCTAACCATCATCTATCGATGAATGAAAAGCAATGTTGATGCAAGAGCTCCAAGAAAAGCGCTATATATGTGCTCTTGATCTGGACAAAGTGCATGGATTCCAAACAAACAATCAACGTCAACAGGACGGGCTTTTTCTTCCGCTCTCTTCTTTTTCTCTTGTTATACTGCTCCTTCCGGAATATTACTAAGAGGAAACATATCAAGTCATTGAATAACAATAACACAAGTTTTTTTCATCTTTTTATGTTGACATAAAATACAAATAGCATTTTCTCTTTCCTCCGACAAAACTACTAATACCAGTGTTACATTTGTTTCGTTGTTCGTTTTAAATTTTTCTTGTTTTTTTTTTTTTTTTTTTTTTTTATTTCAAGAAGAAAAAGATGAAAACTAAGAAGATCCAAAAACTTGAAGCAAACTATCTTGATCAATTGTCGACAGACATACATCAGATGAAAAAAAACGAATTAGATGCGACAGAGTATTTGAAAGGGGATGGAAAAATTGAAACAAAATTATTCAAGCATTTCAGATACATTTGCGTGCATATAACAAGATTTTACATACGCATTTGCAAACACCCAAACAAATTTGCAGTAATGCGATTCAAATCTAAAACATATTTGTGGTTTACCACTGTGTTGGACTTGAACGAAATATACTCGAACTGATTTCGGTTTTGTATTTTATTTTTTCGATCTTTCATCGTTTCCAATCGTTTTCCTTCTTTTTTACTTTTCCTTGTCTTTTCCTAAACCTTCAATAGTTGGCTGCATTTGAAATGCCAATTTGCATTTGTGTTCTATTTAAACCAACAAAATAGAAACGATTCATCTAAGCATCTAAATGTAATGCTCATTTCTCTTTCTCCATCTCTCTCCCTCTCTCTCTTTCCCTCTCTTCCTCTCTCCCTTTCTCTCTTTCCCTCTCTTCCTCTCTCTCCCCCTCTCTTTCCCTCTCTTCCTCTCTCTCCCTCTCTTCCTCTCTCTCCCTCTCTTTCCATCTCTCTTTCACAATCTCTCTTCAATGGAAATGTTAGAGAAATATGTCAATCTGATTTTAACCGAAATGTGTTGGAAATGTATTGCACCACAGGCACGAAACGAAATGAAATGTAATATTAGTTTTAAAGTATGGTTGAAATGTGTATGTGTGTATGTTTTTTTTTTTTTTCGAAACGACGATGACTTTCCACCGAACAGCGTGAGAATCTGGTAAATATCATTGGAAACCACTTTAAAAAAATACCTTGATGCATTTTTCACAAACAAAATACGTTTGGTTATTTTCAGTGTTGAGCGGGTTCCTTGTTTTCTTTGCTATTCTTACCTATTGCATTTATTCCCCAGTTTACTTTATATCGTTCATTGGTGCAGGTGGAACAATTTTCTCTCTATTGCTTTTCCATTCTCCATCTCTTTCTCTCTCTCGCTTTCTATTGCTCTTTCTTCCTTTATGTCTAGAGAGGGAGCGATATTTTTTCCCATTTTTCTCATTCGCTTGGTGTGTCTATTTGTTTTGCGAATGTCGAAAACAGTGTGAAAAAGAGCAAAAACTGAGAGACAGTAAAAAAGAGAGAGATTGAGTGATACAAAAAGAGAGAGTGAGAGAGAGAGAGAGAGAGAGAGAGAAAGAATGAAAAGAAAAAAAAAAACTCTGTGTAAATACATACACAAATATGTTTGTTTCAAAACCACTTTGTAGACAATAAGGAAATTCGCGAAGAAAGGCAATGAGAAGAATAATTCACCGCGGGAAGCATTGCGACACATAAAGTGAAGTGTGAAATACAAACAAGAGATGAATACAGACATAGACCCATACACACACACACACCCACAAAAATATGTGAAGGCATAAAAGATATTTATTTATATGCAAGAAGAAAAAAGTAACAAAAGTATATAAAAATACGAAATGGCATTTATGTTATTCACCTGTAGGAGTTTTCCGTGAAGTCTATCTTGTACTTTTTGCTCGGCAATACCATGACAGAATTATAAACCCAATATATTATTGCTCTGAAAAAAGAAAGCGCAATGAAAAAGAGATTCTTTTTTTTTTTCATATATATATATATTCTGTACTGTGTGATGCTATTCAAATAATAATAAAAATGAATGAAAATGACTAAAAAGGTAAAAAATAGCATTTCACTTGTACAATTCCGAATAAACGAGATGAATGAAAGAAGAAAAAAAAAACATATATGTATAGAAAGAACTGTTGTGCGAATATATTTATATGGATATAGTTAGAGTGCAGGAGAAGAAAAAAAAAACCTAGAATGAAGTAAGGGAAACATAAACGATATGCAGTCGGATTGAAGTGCAGTCACAGCTGCTTTTCACTGAAATCGCAACCGGATCAGATAAACGAATCTGAATGTGTAGTTTGTGTACGAAAGAGTCAGATGAGTTGAGCAGGAAGTAAAAAAAAATATCGAAACCAATTATGATGGAATGCCTTGGATTATCAATTCATAATAATAATTCCCCGTTCCTCGTTACTGCTGCTACAGCTGCTGCTGCATTCCGGAATGTGTTCGTTTCTCAAATATAGTTAAATAAAGTAACGCTTAGAATCTTGAGAATCTTGTGTCTCATGTAATCGAGTTAATGTTAAATAGTGGATGAATGGCATGGTTCATAACACTGTGCAACACCAAAAATCAAATCGCATCGGACTACTTTTTTCTGAAAGAAAAACAAAAAATTGTTTTTTTAAAAATAAATTTTTTAAAATATTTTTTTTTTTTAAAATATGTTGAATAAAATAAAAAATTTTACGTAATTTTTCATGCTGAACACGAATCAAGTCATAAAAATGAGCATAAGTATACAAAAAAACAATTTTCTACAAATTTTTCCAAAGAATGGACTGAAATGTCAAAAAAATCCCAATTTTGAGGTTATGTGATGCATTTTTGAAAATTTTAATACAATTTTCGGATTTAGTGTACCCGAAAACATAAGAATATTTTGATAAAATGTGAAAATATCCCAAAAAAGTCAATTTAGAAGTCAAAATTTAGGCATATGAAAGTTCCCAAAATGGCCTGAAGCTTGGAATATACACAGGGACGTGAAAAAAAAAATCGAGCTAACTTTTACAAACGCAGCGGGTGTTTTGCTACTGGATAAACGTATACTTTCAGAAAAAAGTAGTCCGATGCGGTTTGATTTCGATGACCTCAAAATTGTCGCACAGTGTAATGGGATCGATTTTGAAATTATTTTGTCATGCAAATGCATATATACAATTTTGTTGTTTTCTTTTCTTTCGCTTTTAATTCAGAAAAACATGAAAAAAAAAAAATGTCACACACATTGTGTATTTTAAATTTAAGTGTGCTAAAATATATTATATGATCATAAAATCGAGTAAAATACAAATAAACAAATATAGCGAACAAAATGCGTTACGTGTATACTATATGCTTTTGTTTTATAGTTAATTTTAACCAGTTTCTGGATCATCATCACAAAATCGTTCGTTATATTCAGTTGTGTTACTTTTTCAGTTTGTTGAAATCGTTGCGTTTGTCTTTATGAATATTGAATATCAATAACATATTCACACCGTTCACATATCAAACCATACACATAACTGGGGATAAAACTTCATGACGAAATTTTTGTTATTCTCGATTCGATTCAACGATGTATACATAATTTGCAGTCATAACGACAATGTGTGCAACAGAAAATATTATAGCATTTCATTCAAATTTTTGTTGTTTGAAGAAGAAGAAAAAGAAAAAAACAAATAAAATGAAATGGTGGAACTGAAAAGAAGTGACATTTTTCTTTTTTGGTCGCTACGTGTTCATTTTTTTTTATGTGCAATAGTTTAGTTGACTCTTTCTCGATTTCTCATAATAACACACACAGAAAGAAAGAATAGCAGCTCATGAGTGACAAGAGTGCGTCTCATGCTCTTTGGTTTCATTCATATATATATATATATATAAATGCGAATGCTCAATTTTGTGCCATATTCATGATATATATATAAATATGAGACAATGTGTATCGTTAAATGTAAGTATGGTAAAAATGATCGAGGACCATTTGACAGATACAGAATGTGGGTATAGGAAGAAAGAAAGATAGCGAAAAAAGAGAGCGAAGGAAGAAAGAGAGAGGGAGAGAGAGGGAGAGAGAGGGAGAAAAGGAGAGAAGGGGGAAAAGGAAGAAAGATAGTGAGAGCATAAGTTGAAACAGTGCAAGCAAGAAGAACATAGTCAAAGAGATGGAAAAATTAAAGTATGATTTTGAAAAGGGGGCAAACGAGCGTGAAGAACTAAAGAAAAGAAATCAAGGAGAGCTTGAAACAAGCGTAATATTTCGAAAATATGAAGTTTTTTCATTCGAAAATGTACGAAATGATATTGAACCCAAAAGAAATCACTGCATGTAAGGGTTTTATCGATGGTATAGCATTCGCAATGGATGCATTTAGCAAACGTAGCAAATTCTTTATGCTATTTTCTTTCCATCATCATCTTCTTTTCGATTTCTTTGTTTCTTTTTCGTTCTATGTCCGATATATGCAATTTCAGTAGTTTGTAGCCCGTATTTTCGGCGAAAAGCATATTGCAACCATTCATCCCGCACACATTCATCTATGTTCGCTTTTTCTCTAATTCACTGATGCTTATTTGTTCAGCTCATATAAATTTACAGTCAGAGTTGAGTCGAATTTACTTTTTTTTTCTCACTCTCATTCTCTCTCTCTCTCTCTCTCTCTCTCTCTCTCTCTCTCTCTCTCTCTCTCTCTCTCTCTCTCTCTCTCTCTCTCTCTCTCTCTCTCTCTCTCTCTTTCTCTCTTTCATACACTCTTTCCCTCTCGATCACACTCTGTGTCAATTTCTATTCCATTTTGTCATTATTACTGTATCTTTCGCATTGTTATTACTATTATTATTATTATTATTATTATCATTACTCCATTTTTCTTCTTATTTCATTTTTCAACAGAACACAGATATATACTTTTTTTTACACTTCTTCCGCACTCTCAGTTGCATCTACACAGTCAAATTTTGTCGTTTAAAATTATAGCTAATGTCACTAGTTAAATAAATGAATGTCTATATCAAAATGTTTATGTTGCATACATAGTCGTTTGTTCATTTTCTTTATTTGAACAACAAATTGGAAGAATTCTCAAACGAATGCTGCAATCAAAATCTACGGCAACTAAATGGCAATATAACAAATAAATCTATGGAAATGAAAGGGAAAAAAAGAGAATGAAAAAAGTATAACAGACAGAGATAGAGAGATAGAGTGGTGGATAGAAAAAGAAAGAAAGAAAGAGTGAGAGAGAGAGAGAGAGGGATATAGAAAGAATGAGACAGAGACACACATGCATATACATACAGACAGGCATAGATACAAATATAACAGTGAGAAAAACGAAATGCTGGAAGTAAAAAAATATTATATAAAATGGATTTTTAATGTACTTTGGATGTGCTTCTGTATTACAATCAATTGTGACATCAGTTCCAGATGGTGCGCCAACTAGCTGATTTGGAACGAATATCATTGGTGAAACTGTTTTCATTCCAACGTCCGTTTGGATTTCGGTTGTTTGTATATATGTATGGGTGTCGATGTATGTTCGATTGGGGCGCGCGTTTTTCGTTTGTGTGTTTGTAAATTTTCATTTTGGATTGGGTCGCACATATCGCATGTGTGTTTACACGCGTGTTATAACATTTTGGGCCATCCGTTGCAACGCGGAAAATACGTGAGAACCCAAACGTCGTTATTAGAATTTTTTTTTTTTTTTTTTTTTTTGTTTGAATTTGTATATATGTGTGTGTGTTTGTTTTTTGTGTGTTGATTTTTTTTTTATATAGATTCAGCAAACGCAATGATGATTCAGACATCAAATCAATACAGAGACCATTGCAGATGAGAAATAGAAAGAAAAAAAAAGGAAGAGATCGAGAAAGTAAAAAAAAAAAAAAGAAAAATATTGAATGAATCGAATAAATGACATTAGTATTGAAGAGAGAAGAGAAAAAAATATATATAAATTTCATGTGATTTAAGAAAATATTTCATTTCGATTGGAAGTATTACAGTGCACATCAAGTAGTGCTCATAAGAATGTGGATAAAAATGTGAAATGTGCACCGTATGTTATACAATCGAAATACGTATATTTATAAGAATGTTCATTATTAATGGTTTCTTCTATCTGTTTGGTGTGGTGTGGTGGCTTCATTTAATCTTTGTGGCGCGGTCCGTCCGCCTGGCCAATCCCACACACACGCACACACACACAGACACACACACACCATCAGCACCAAAACCATTCACAATGATGATGTTCATGACAATGTCAATGATGTGCTCCATACACATTGTCTGTTATTCTGACAATGGACAACAGTGATAAAAATGTTGAAGACGCAATTGTAATTTATGTGAACACTTACATTCGACATCTAGTATAATGCGTTTGGAAACGCTTGGTGGTACACCATTCGTTGCTGCAAAAATTGGAAAGCAAAGAGAAGGAAGAAGAAGGAGAAGAAAAGAAACAAAAAAAAAAAAAAAATAATATGTAATAGCTAAAAACGATGACGACACGTACAATTTTTATAAAAATAAACAAATTGACGTAGTTTGAATGCAATTGCTTCTTCATTCGAATTGCCATTGTGTGCGCTTACCAATACCTGAAAATTCAACGAAACAAAGAAGAAGAAGAAAAAAATCGTAAGCATAAAAAATGGCCCAATAAGTAATACAGTAATTGTGATCATCATAGTTGAAATATTACATAGATATGCTCCCATTTCATTGCGGC
The DNA here is from genome assembly GCA_029041755.1 of Resseliella maxima. Lineage (NCBI taxonomy): Eukaryota > Metazoa > Arthropoda > Insecta > Diptera > Cecidomyiidae > Resseliella > Resseliella maxima. The sequence goes on along the minus strand of JAQOWM010000466.1, from coordinate 1,227,752 downwards.
TGACTTTTGTTAACGGCAACACTTCACCATCGTATACGGCTGCAAATAGTCATTTTCATTGTTGTTTTTGGTATTGTCGTTGGTTGGTTGGTTTAGATTCACGTTAATGTTCCGAAAATCGCACATCAAATCCGCAGAGAGTCATTTTGAATGGATGAAAATAAACGAAGATAAAAATGAGCAGAATTTTTCTTTTTTTCTTTTTTTCTTTTTTGAAAATTAATGGCTTAATTTTCTATAATCAATGATCATTTCGGAATGAGTTGAGCAAATGTATTATAATGATCTAATGTCCAGTGAACAATATATATTGTTGGCTCATAGTTATTTAACTAGTCTTAATCAAGTGTCATTCATGATACAAAACAATATTTGTCATTGGCATGAGATCACAGTTATGTTGAAGGCAAAATGAATCCTACTGATGATGATGAAAAATCATGCAACCTCAACTGAACCCAAAAACTCATTATAGAATTGTATAGAATTTCTGAAATTATTTTTGCCAAAAATAAAACAGTAAAATTGGGTTCGCTTGATAGCTCAAATGAAAATGAAAACGCAAAAGCGTTTTCCATTTAATTGAGATTTCAATGTCTTTATTTCAATAGTTTAGTGTGTTTTTCTGTTCTTTTATTTTGTGTTTTTCTGGTTTTCTCTTTATTTCCCTTTTTTCCGTATCATATTGTTTGGTGTTAATCATGGATCTCTTTATGATGATGCATAAATGAGACACAGAGAGAAAGAGAAAGAGAAAGAGAAAGAGAAAGAGAGAGAGAGAAAGAGAGACCGAAAAAAAAACTAATAAATACTAAACAAAATACTAACGTGATGTTTTGCCTTTCTTTTTTCGTTCCACAGTTATTGATTCGCCATCCTCCCTGGTGAGTTTATTAAACGAAAATAGAAGAAAAAAGATTGAAAGAAAGAAAAACGAATGAGATATTAAAATGAGAGAATGAAGTGAGACCAATAAAAGCCACACAGCAAAATTAGAAAATATTTGTATTGAAGAAAAAGCAACGATTTTTTCTTTCATTGTTTTCAAAGCGTCACATATTTTTGCTTGGTACTTCGTCGGAATTTATTTCATTTTCTGATCCACCATAGTTCATTTCCAGTGCAAAAAAAAAAAAAAAAAAACTTAAAATCGAAATTTTCGATTTAATTATGACTGATTGATGACTGGATGTAAAAAAACGTGGCGCATTGCAAACAATTCATGATAATAATGGTGAAACAAACCTTCGCCAGATAATTTTTGGTGCTGGAAAACCTTCTGCATGACAAGTCTGGAAAATTTTGTATTAAACAATCATCGTTTTATTAAATACAAATACTGAATTACACCGTATTAATTCATACCATATTGATGTTTTGATTTTCACGTACGGCCACCGATGATGGAGTACTTTCAATATCCAAAATATTTGGAGGAACTACGATGACAAAAATGGAACAAACAAAAACAAAATAAGTGGAAGAGCGAGAGGGAGAAAAATTGGGAATGAATGAGTAAGATAGAGGGGGAGAGAGAGAGAGAGAGAGAGGGGGGGGGGAGAGAGAGAGAGAGGAAGAGAGAGAAAGAGAGAGAAAGAGAGAGGAAGAGGGAGGAAGAAAGAGTGAGAGAGAGAGAGAAAGAAAGAGAGAGAGAGATATAGAGAGAAAGAATGAGAAAAGGAACGCATTTCATTATTTCCGAAATGGAATTGTGAAATGATGATAATGGTATTCCTTCCAAATGATTTATATCACACGGAAACAACCATTTGATCTAAAGCAAATAAAGATAAGATACGATTGAATCGTACCCTAAACATGGTACAAGTCTCAAATGGACTGGAAATATGGATGAATATTATTTTTGACAAAAAGTAGAAAAATATCGAAAAACCGAATGAAAACTCACCCACAACTTGTAAATATCCCACTTGACTTATCATCGGATTTGTGTTGACCTGATGAACGAAGAAAGAGAAAAAAAAAATAAAAAGAAAATGAAACGATTGAAGAAGATGCCATCATTGAAGAAGAATCATCATCAAGATTGATTCAATGTGAGAGACACTTACGGTTCTGAATACTCAAAACAAACATAATACATAAATATGTAAATCGGCACGTATCCGAAGCTAAGTGATTTTTGGATATCATTTTGCTCAAGCGTTATTAAGCATGATGACCATTTCCTTTTTCGACACACACACACACACACACAAACAAAAATACTTTCTCACAAGCACACACACACACACACGCGCGCTTACAAATTCATATGCAAGTTGAAAAGGGCGTCAAATACGTTATGAGCACCATTTATTTTCGATTATCAGACAACGCATCATAACAGATTTACACTATCGATAAAATGTTGTTGGTTTCGAGACGAAAATGATTGGACGTGTGTGTTCACATTTAAGCTCACGCTTCGTGTGTCATACGCACATTAGCGTTGTTCAGAAGTAATTTACTAACCTGACACATATATCAACTAGGGGTTGAACAATATTTTAATGGAAATTGACTTAAAAATTTCTTAAGAAAATGTCTTTGCATTTCTCCAAATTCATTCGAATTCTTTATTTAAGAGAAAAAATATGACAAAACACTTGTGATTTACCAACAAGCTTATCAATTATATTGATTTCAATGGTTTATGGTGTTAAGGTCACCTTATGTTGAATTATATAAGCTTATTGAATCGCCTAATGAAAAATATTGTCTGCTAAATTGTTGTCTGCTAGTATCGTCAATAAAAACGCTTTAAATCCAAAAACAAAAAGACTTTGCTCTTATGCATTTTTGTATAATGTGTGCTTCATCGTGCTTCATTTCATAATTAAAGTATATTTCAATGAAATATAATCACAAATTTATTTATAGAAAATATTGATTATAATAACAATTTTGGTAAGCCAACCTGACACATATAATATCCTGATGTACATGATGTCGAATGCGGTGATATAGATGATGTGAGAAAATTCCACGAAATAAAAATAGAAAAATAGACAAATACCAAAACTTACATAAATAAATGGCATTAATAAACACTAGATTATTGGAATTGATGTAATTTCCAAAAGAGATGGAACGAGAAAAAGAAATAAAAAAAAAAAATAAAAAAAAAAAAAAAAAAAATACAAACCCCTGTCGTCTTGCTGTGCCTGATTGACATGAAGTTGCCATGTATTTGCGTTGTCATAAGTGATGCTATATCGTGGTATTTTTGAAATCACATGCCGATGAATTGTCAGTATCATTTGTCGATCTATGTGAATCCATGCAACCTATTTATCATGGTACGATAGAAAGAGAAAGAATGAAAATAAAATTGAGTAAGCAAAACATGTATGTGTGGGCAAAAGAGAAACGGAACAAAACAAATCAATCAAAACTAGAGTTTTGGTTGGAGAAAATTTCGTCACATGCTGAGTGTCGCATATTGAATATATTGAATCATTCTTCGTATTGTTTCGTTATTCGAATTCAGGTATACACAAAAAAAAAAAAAAAAAAAAAAATAGTCTAGTAAAAAGAAACAAGTTTTGCGGCTGTTGCATTATTCACATTATAAACTTTATAGCGTAATAATGTTTTGTTCAGCTAAACGATTTTCAATCATAATACAGAGAGAAAATAAAAAAAAAATGTATGTTTTCCCCTCATCGTCATATGATCTCCATAATTTTGAAGCATATCTGTCTCAAGATATCATAAGTCAAAAAGTGTTAAATGCAAACACATTTTTCACCACATAGAAAATAAATGAAAGAAAAAAAAAACATTATGTATAAAGTGGATCACTAACGTTTTGATATCGTCTGGTAGTTAAATCAATTTATCATTAAAAGAAACTCTTTTCATATAAAAACATTGAATGAGTTGAACATTTAACGTAATTCATACCACTATTATGCTGTAATTTTCACTTCAACAATGTGAATGACATGTCATTGATATCATAGTCTTTGGCGCAGGGTCTTCCGTTTCCCTGACGCACTTTTTAACAAGACCGTTTAAATGTCACGAAATAGGCCTCATGGAAATTTTCGCCCAGATCCCCTATGCATTTTTAGTCGGGACCTTCCATGTATTTTTGGGGCAGAAACACTCCTCCCTTCTGAGCTCTATAGAGCGTACACGCGTTAAAAACCTGTCATTAAAATATCCGGCTCGGAGAATTCATTGAATTTTATCTCCTCCTATTGTTACATGTGCGAAACTTGAACAAAATTTAAGATGGAATTATTTAACACGAATGCAAAATAATTGAATTTTTTTTTTGTTGTTTTCCTCATTGTTTGAGCTTTTTTTTTTTTTTGATAAATTTTCATTGATTGCGATGCAATTTGGTTTTTTGTTCAGAAATTCACAAGGCGAGAGAAAGGACAAGACAGAGAAAGAGAACGAGAGAGAGGGGGAAGGAGAGAGAGAGAGAGAGAGAGAGAGAGAGAGAGAGAGAGAGAGAGAGGGGGGGGAAAGTGAGACAGTACAACATTGTGTATTATATCATTTACCAAATGAATTAATATGAGAGCATCTTGGTGGCTATAAGCGGCATAATAATGTGCGTATTTTTTCATTGTGCATGAATTGCCGGTGCTCAAAATTGAGGGAGGCTGTTTTGTGTTTTTTTTTTTTTCAGATTTGTAATGGCATTGGGATTGTTTGAACGTAAAACGAAAATGGAAAGTTAAAATGTATCCTCATGTACGGTTGAATATAATTTCCAGTGAATTGCTATGGAGATTTACTTGAGATACATTGTTGATGACGACAATGATAATCGTCAGACTTAAGCGGTTTCTCACTCGATCTAAAGCCATGATAACCGATGCACATCACACATACACCTCTTGGTTATGGTGGTTGCTTATAATAGAATCCTCCTAAATCGACTATCCACATAATTTTACTCTTGTAAATTCCATTCCATTTTATGCGCTTTTCAACATGTATCAATCTAAATACCGATTTTGTTTTTGCATTTTTTTTTTTTCTTTTTTTTTTTCATTTCGTTTCGTTGGTTATGATGCTATTTGGTTCAATAGTGATCTCGAAAAATAGAAACACAAAATCTACGGTAGAAAGTGAAATGGAGAGTGCGAAAAAAAAAAATGCCAAATTTAATGGAACACGAAAGAAAAGCATCAAATAGCGGTAAGATAATACGCGCATACAAAATGACAGCACCAAACTACATACGATTAGATTAAATAACGAGACGAGTGATGCCTTTAAATTGTGGATTAAATAAAATCGTTTCTATTTTCCCATCACAATCTTGTTGGTTTTCTTTTTTTTTTTTTGTTTTTTTGTTTTGCTTCGAAGCTGTCGTTATCATCCAATCTCATTGCAACATGTGTGATGAACGACGAGATAGCAAAGTCGATGGATGAGAGATGGTTATGCGAATAGCCGGTCGACAACACAAGCAAAATATTGAAAGCAAAAAAAAAAAAAAAAAAAATAAACACGAAGAAGAGAGAAAGCGAATAAAAACGCATCGAAGGGAAAAAGAACATCGCACGGTTATAAGGCGCTTGACTATTCCATTCACACGGTGTAATTCAAATGGAGAAATGGGTAGAAAAGTGGCAAGAGTTTGTCGTTTTGAAAAGAAAGGAGAAAGGGCCAAACGTCAGGCTTATTTCCATTAGCATCAAGGGCGATACAATCTATGCTGCTGGCATTATCGCGGCTTAATAGTTTTTGCCCTCATCGTGGTTCATGAGCCAACACTGAGAATGCAGAGAAGTCGACAGCTTTCTTTCCGACTTCTCATCTGCATACGATGCGATTTGACGGTGTCTATCTGGTTAAAATTGTTGTGAACGAACGGTGATTTCTTTTCTAACTTTGTCGTCGTCGTCTTCTTCTTCTTCTGCTTCTTCTTCTTCTTTTTCATAATCATCTCGTCGCTTGTGTGTTTTTTTTCTTCATCATATTTTGTATGGTTGCTCTCTTGTTAACTCTCCTGGTGTATAAACACAGTACACATTGAACACAACAATCAAAAACGCCATGCCAGCTTATATCCACTTTTATGACATACTTTAAAAACACACTTGGTCTTATTTGCGCATTCCATCTCACGTTCTGTTACCTCGCCAAATACCAAATAAGAGCGCGAAGACTCAACAGGAGATTATGGTTTTTATGTGCATGTTATTTTAATTGAGACATAACGACGATGAGTGTCTCATACGAAAGCATCTCTTTTCACTGGTGCGAGAATGGAACAAAATAAAAAATGGGAAAAGAGAGAGAGAGAGAGAGAGAGAAAAAACAAGAGGTGAGAGGAAAGAAAGAGAGCAATGAGGAGAGAGGAGAGGGGGGAGGGAGAAAGAAAGAGAGAGTGACAGCTAAAAGGGCGAGTGACGTGAGAACAACAGAGCAAGAAGCGAAAAAACTGCACACTCAAACCTCATATTTGTTTATAACGATGTTATTCTTATGCTGATGGCGAAAGGTAACACAAGAAAAAAGCTCGCCCATAAACTTGGATGTTTAACTTTGTTGGTTGCACATATATACGTGTATTTTGTTGTTTTTCGTTGCTGTTGTTTCAGCTCACCGTTCACGTAACTTTTGCGGCGGCTTCCTTTGGGGTTTTTTGATGTGTGTGTTTTGCATATTCCACTTATTTGAATTGTTTTTTGTTTCCTTCGTTCTTTTCTTTTTATTCTTGAATTGGTAACATTATTTGACGTGTTTCTTTGATTTGATGTCATCTTTAACACAACTTCAAGCATTTCAAATCAAATGGTGCGAGAGCATGGACTTTTCATGCTGATCGGTTTCTCTTTTTGTGTGTCTGTATCTCTATCTAGCTCCTTCTTCCTCTTCTCCTCACCTCTCCTCTCCTCTCCTCTCCTCTCCCCCCTCTCTCTCCCTTCTCTCTCTCTCTCTCTCTCTCTCTCTCTCTCTCTCTCTCTCTCTCTCTAACTATCTAACTCTCACCCACTTTTTTCTGTTCAATTCAACTTCGATATTTCAAAATGATCTCCCACAAGTGAAGCAAGACTCAACGAAAAAAAAAAATGTCACGATTTTCAAACCGATGGGAAATCAATTGACGACCTATATACGATGAAAATGAAAAAGAAAAATTTTATTTTCCTTCGACTTTTCATTGGATCCATTTGAACACACAAAAAAATAAATGCTTCCGTTTTGTGCAATGCACGAACTTTCACGACGATGCCAATGACGGATCCTAAATTCCAAACGTGTGTATGTGTGTGTTTTTTTCTTTTGGTGTGTTTGTTATTTTCTTATTCGTTTCGTTTTCTTGTTCATTGTCATAAAATAAAAGATGAATTTTTTTGCTCCATCTCCGATGCTTTCAACTGTCAAATTTCAGCTAATGTAAATGCCTATGTCAATGTGAATGTTTTAGGCATTGGCATTTTGTTTTTCCTTTTATTTTATATGTGTGAATGCCATTGCACAAACAACAATTCATTGCTTTCAACCAGTGAATCGCATCGGAGTCATAAGTAGGCAATTTGAAAATGTCTTTTATTGTGCAAACATATCACTCGGTAATGGTTGCCACGGAGAATGCACATTGTTCAAGTATTTTCGATGAAAAAAAAAAAAAAAATTATGATTTGTTTTCTCTTTTTAACACTGTACAATCACCATCATAAGCTCACATCTCATGTGGAATATAAAAAAAAAAAATGTTTCTTTCTTCGAACGGAAGCAAAACGAAATTATCATTCAATGTTTGTTATAATCATAATACATCGTTCGTGGTAAATGTGTTATTTAACAAATATTTTTATTGCTGCCCATACGTCATGCAGTCACTCAAACGCATACTCATACACACACCAAGGCAAAGAGAGATAGAAAGTGACAGAAGGAGAGAGCGAGAGATAGCGATAGAGAGAGCGAGAGAGACAGAGAGGGAAAGAACAAGAGAGAGAGAGAGAGAGAGAGAGAGAGAGAGCGAGAGAGAGAGAGCGAGAGAGAGAGAGAGAGCGAGAGAGAGAGCGAGAGAAAGAGCGAGAGAGAGCGAGAGAGAGCGAGAGAGAGCGAGAGAGAGAGCGAGAGAGAGCGAGAGAGAGAGAGAGGCGAGAGAGACAGAGAGGGAGAGAACAAGAGAGAGAGAGAGAGAGAGAGGGGAGAGTGATGCATTGAGACATACATGAAAATTTATTTTATGCTTGCGTAGATACGAAATCCCTCACAAAGCATTAAATTGTACAGACAATAACCCCGGCCTCCAAAATATGAGATACCTGAAGCAGCTCTAGACACCGTGCTAAAGGAAAAAAAAACATAGCAATTTCCATGTTTACGGGAAGAAAGCATAGCAGCGTGACTATGTCGAAACACATAAAACACAACGATGCACACGCAACTAAACAACAAAAAAAGATGACGAGAAGAAGAAGAAGAAGAAGAACAGCCAACTAAATAAAAATGTTCATGTTCACTATGTCTATTCATTCAAAATAAAAATGTAAAAAAACATTAAATATATGTTGTGCGCGCGAGGATAAAACTGATTCCTTTCCCTTTCCCTGTTTCCTTTTTTCCCCACACGTGTTCGCTCATTTTTTTTCTCTTGGCTTATGCTCTCTTTTTCTCTTTATCGCGTTCATTTTTTCCCCTTTGCGCTAAGTTTTCGCTTGAAAATATGCGACGCATTACCGAGAAGATTTTTTATTTTATTCACTGAATTGCTATGTTTGATTGTTCCGAATGATCTTTTTAAAATGCGTGTTCGGATAGTTGCGAGCATATTTATGATATGTTTTTTCCATCATATCTGTTGTGCGTTTTTCTAAAATGAAGAAAATAAGGGATCCAACCATTGACTATGGGATAAGCTTTTGAGCATTCGAAACGGCAATGTTACAATAACATCATTTCGGACTAGAATGTGTATGTGTAATGATATTTCACATTTTTTTTATTCTTCTCTTTTATCTCTTCTCCTTGGTCGTTTTCTTATTCGTACGCTTGCATTCAGTATTTATAAATAGCATAAACGCGTTATTTTCATCTTTCCCTCCCCATTTCAAACAAATAATTTCTTTGTTCGTCCCTTCGTTTTGACAAGTCGTTTTATTTATTTATTCTTCTTCTTCTTTTTATGCTTTCTTTTCGGTTTTTCTCCTACTTCTTCTTCTTCTTCTTCTTCTGCTACATTTTGCTGTTCTTGTTATTGTTGATGGTTTAAGTGGCTGTAGAATCCCCGGAGACCAACATGTTTAAGCTGTTTTATATATAGACATCACAAATATTTTCTGTTTATCCTTATAATGTAAGCGAAAAGTATTCACCGTGTATGTGCTTTGTTTCTCATACAGATTTAAAAAAAAAAAAAAAAATGAAAACGAGTATTTGGATACATATACGTGAAGACGGCATACAGACAGTCTATGAGTAAATGCTTAAAGTTTTTACTACTCAAAATTTGCAACAAAATATTGTACAGAAATGTAATGAAAAGAGGAAGATGATGACAAAGCGAAAAAAAAAAAACAGAAAACAAAAAAAAGTGTTACGTATGCTCATTTCTAGATTGTTTATAAATTTTTTTTTTTTTCTTTCATTCTCTTCTCTCATTTACTCTTTTTTTTATCCGCTTGATATATTCATTCATTTTACTCAACAAAACTTCACAGAGACGGAGAAGAAATGGAGAATAAGAAACGACAGTACACGAATGTGAACGCTACAAAAGCTCGCACATATGTACAATTATGGCGGTTAACCAGCTCTCTTGAGCGCGTCGCGCGCAATACATACCGAAAAGATGATTGCAAAAATATTTTAATGAGAGTGAGGAGTGAAAATACGCATAAAATCAAATTACTTGACACGATATGTGATTCAAGATTATGGTAATAAGGAGGCACTTTTAACGTTTCTCCGTTTGTTTTCGTTTGCATTTATTTATATACATTTTCATCTTTTTCGTCCTTGCTACCCATTTTGCTGGCTCTATCTCGTTCTTTGTGTTTCGCTTTTTCTTCTTTTCTTTTCTTTTCTTTATTCTAGCATGCTTGTGTTCCCATTTTTTCAGTAACTGGGAAATTTGTGGGTCGTTTCTCACATGTAACTTTCACATGGAATCCACGGATTGTCATACTCTCACTTGGATTCATATTTTTTTTTTTTTTCTTTCGCATGGTATTTGACTTTCGTTCAACATTTTCATCCTATTTTCTTTTTGAAAATGGCAAAAAAAAAAAACAGTAAAGAGAAAAATACGCAAAAAGGGAAACTTCTCTTTAACCCATATACTTTAACCAAAGCACATTGGATTGCAATGAGTTGTTGTTTCTTTCATTTTCTTCTTGCTTCTCTTATTCCACCAACTTTGAGTTAAAAATGAAAGTAATATATGCATATGGAATGTTGAAACAATTTCGAATAAATTGTTCTTCATTAACACAATTTCCAAGTGCATGCGTTTGGTGCGCTGTAATTTGTTCTTTTTTTTTTCGATTACAACGATAATGATCTCGTCGTTCTTTTAAAAAAACTTTTTCAACGTCTTACGTTTGGAATTGATCTGTTTTGAAGCATTTCATTTTATATGTTTTTTTGTTTTTTTTACTTCGCTAAAAATGGAATTTTAAGAACAGAAATAGAACGAAAAAGTGGGTGAAAGGAAGTGGCAAGAGAAAGTACAGGAAAGAGAAAGAGATAGAGGCAGAAATAATGTTATTTCATCGAAAAGAAAGCAAAGCAAAAAGAAATGTTTATTTTGTCTTCATTGTTGCATGTTAAACATTTTCGAACATTTCATTAAAAGTTAGAGATGATGAGTGATCATTTCGGCAGAGGTTGAGCATATCATTATTATTGTTTTGATGCATATGTAATTAAGTAAATCATCGACACCAAAATGTGGTCAAATAGTGTAGTATTGTTGTTGTTTGTTTAGACCTGAGGGTCGATAATGTGAATAAAAGTGCAGTTTTTCCAGTACATATCATTTGAATGAAATTGAGAGAATGAGAAAGAATGAAAGATTTCTGACGCGGAAACACGTTTCCCTTAATAGAGCTCATAACCGCCAAATATGTTGTTTACGCTATCTGAACACAGTCTCGGTGCTTACAATTTGTTCTTTGTTTAGCAAGCATCCAAAATGATGTGCTCGTTTGATTGCTACCAAGGTTGCTGTTGCTGCTTTTGCAATTTCTTCTGCTTCGTTTATTAGAACCAAGCGAGAAATGAAGCTTTACCGGCAAGTGAATGAACATGTTTTGTCTTTTGCCATACAAAAAAAAAGTAAAATAAGAGGTGCTGGTACAAAAGAAGAAATGAAACACACAAAAATGCACTAAAACAAAGAACCGCGAGAATGGGCGAGAGAGAGAGAGAGAGAGAGAGAGAGAGAAGAAGAAGAGAAAAAAAACATTGACAGAATAGAACGTAGATGATATGGATGTGCCGTGCTATGTCACAGGTGTCGGTTGATAAATGAATATACACTTATACAAGTGTACAAAGTACAAGATTCATGCGGGCGCATTGTGAATAAATAAATGAACAGCGAAACCATGTGCACAAACATTAAAACCAATGCACATCGACATTGCATTTCGGTTAACAACACTGCAATGCGCGTACCGTTACCATATATGAGAGAATGAATACCTCATATTCACATGCACATGATGCTTATACATTTCTCATATAATATATGCAATGCATATACATATTATATGCTGAAATATCTGTATCGTGTGTGCGTCTGTATTACAACCGATGCTGAACCAAAGGGAAAAAAGAAACAAAACAAAACAAAAAAAAAAGAGATGGGAACGAGAAGAGGATTGCTTTCGGTCCTGAGATTTACATAATACACTGAGATTATCTTATACTGGAGCATGATGATGTTACTGCTCGTCGTTCTATCGCGCGCGCATTTCTATTTTCACATTTACATTCGCATTCGCATTCATATTCGGGCATCAGTCGATCTCAATTTTCGTTCCCCGTGTATTTATTTGTATTATACACAAATGCCATTGACACAGACTTTTATGTACTAACACCGAATACACATATTATTTTGTGTACGATATGATTTGTTCAGTCATCGTATATTGTGTGAACGTTGAACATTCAGTTGATATCTGCATGTGTCACCGTCATATCGGTTTTTATCTCTCTCGCTCTCTCTCTTTCTCTCTATCTGTCTTTCTCTCTCTCTCTCTCTCTCTCTCTCTCTCTCTCTTCTTTCTCTCTTTCTGTCTTTCTCTCTCTCTCTCTCTCTCTCTCTCGCGTTCTCTCGTTCACCCTGTGTGTGTGCTTATGCATGTGTATTTGCCTGGGTTTTACTTACTTTACATTGGACATGTTCGCGACAAGTTATTTATTTATTTATTTTGTAAACGTACACAATACAAATGCGGTACAAAAGGCTTTACTAAGCAACCCAAATAACATGCACGGATAAAGTGAACAATATGCATATATTTTGAAAGTCATTGCAAAGAGTGGATGTCACATCAAAGAGCGATGACAACGAATGCGATGGACAGACAGACAAACCAAATAGGGAACTCGGAGATGAATTGCCTATTCAGGGAGAAGAGGGACAGCTAAAAAGATAGACAGATGAAAAAAAAATGAGAGAAAACATAGGGGGAGGGGGGTGAGAAAGAAAAATGGGGAAAGAGAAGCAGTGAGAATGAGAGAAACAACGGGAGCAAGACTCAGTGAGCCATGGGAAGATAAGTATTCAGCGAGAGAGTTGCCTGTTTATCATTACGGATACATATTGGTCATGTATTGACAAGCCCCTAATTCAATGAAATCGTACAAAGGAAATACGCGGTACTGTGAATTGTGAATAGTGAATTGTTCAATTCATGCAAGGCAAGGGTAAACCCAAACAGCCATTTTCGCCGATATGAATAAGTATTTATTGATGTTAACGTAATCTTCTTTTTTTTTCAAAGCTCGGAAATTGATGCAAATTAAAGCCTATTAAAATTTAACAAGCCGATTAATTCCATGCGGTTTTTATTTTTTGTTTTGATTCTCTTTACCATATCCCCAAGAAGAAGCGAAATGGTTTTTTTTTCCAGAGATGATAATAAAAATAAAAATAACAACCTCATAAAAAGAACTGCCATGCTGGCACATTTTCACGCTGCAAAGTGCGATGAAATCGAATGAAAAAAGAATTATTTGAAAAAAAGAAAAAACGAAAATCTAAAACAAACGCTTTGGGAAAGTTTTAATGTGTGACTATCGGTAAAACTTACCAAAAGCTGTTTTGTGTGGGAAAAAAAACCAAGCCAAGAAACAGATTATGTTAAATCATCTAAAAAAAAGATCAGGTTAAATCGAGCATTGAAATTGAACTAATCTGCCGATGGTAGCATTTGATGGTGGCCACTCATCAAAACTTGAATTGCCACTGTGTATGTGAGTGTGTGTGTGTGTGTGTATTTGTGTGATTGTGTGCATCAACTGAGCATGGATAATGGCGGTAATTCAGATGTTACCCCGAACCATACAAAACTTCATTCTTCATCGAAACTAAATGCAAAAAGTGCCATACAAATTGAAATACAGTTCTAAAAACAAAACGAAAAAAAAAAAAAAATTATATAAACACAAACATACGAGAGTGAGAAACAGAAAGAAAGAGAAAGAGAGTGAAAAACAAACGAAATTTGAATCCAAGAGATCATCAGACAAGTAGGTCAAATCGCAATTTGTCACAGATGCGCTCGCCTTTTTCAAATAAAATAAATAGTGGACGTGGGAATGGCAAATACACGAAGAGAGAAAAAAAAAAATCAATGGAATTCAGCACTCGATGTTCTTCTTCTTCTTCTTCTACTTTTATAGCTCAAGCTCGATCGACATCAGCATCGCTCCACATTCACAAACATTCACACTCACACATGTCCACATTCAAATACATAAAGCACATTACTTTGTCGTTCATATCTTGAGATATGCACATAAAATATACTTTGTTTTCTATGTATAGTCAACATCGACAGTGGTATACAGAATGTACACACTTTGCATGGTAATCGGCGTTGAACATTTTTGGCCTGGCCCAACCATGATTGCCAGTTGCATGGCATGGCAATTCAGCATGGCGATCGTCATCGTCATCAGCAGCAACTAGCAGTAGCGGCATCATCATCATCATCATCACCACCACCATCATCACACTCTAAGTGAATATGGATAGGAAAACGCGCAGTGCATTTATTACATGTGGCAGTGTGGAACACACATTATATTCATACATTATGAATAATATTTTCTTTGGCGGGAAGAGGACGCAAAACAATGGAGCCAACACTGTGTTAGATATGGTGCATCGTCGCAATCGACGAATTCAAGCTCTATGCGAAAATAACATTATTACTCATAGCTTATTCATATTATATGTTTGTGCGGATGTGCAAATACGTTCGCTGCTCTACCAAAATTGCAATCAATGCCATAAAACAAACCCCAAACCATTCATACAAGCACTTTGGATTCAACTCGAATATAAGAGCACCAACCAAATTTTACGTTTCGCTTTCTCCTCTCTCTCTCGCTTTTTTTTTTTTTTTTTTTTTCTTTTGATTTTTCAATCGGGAGCTTTAAAGTAACGTGAAATGTTGTAATATTTCTCTTTTTTTTTCCATTTTCGTGTAAATGTGACCAACACATATATTCGAATTGAAGACGGATATGCATTTGACTTTGATGCAAGTGCAACAACAACAACAACAACAACATGAAATCGATTGTTCGTCTTACATGTGAAAAATATTTTCTTTCATTTGGTTCTATTGTAAATTACCGAAAGGTGACGGAGTCAATCGTAAAAAAAAAAAATCTGCGATCTTTTTAAGGTCGAATTCAATTCGATATAAAGGTTGAAATGCACCAATTTTCTTGGAAACACTGAATTCGGTGAATAAAGCTTATTCGCAGATGAACAATTTGCTATAGTGCAATCGATAGAGATAGATCGTTCCCATCCTCTCTTCCACCACCACTCAAAAGTGTGAGTCATAAAGATATAGCCAGAGAAATAGAAAGAGAGGGCCAGAGTGAAAGATGAAGAGTGCGAGAAAAAGAAAAAGAGAAGGGAACAGTTGGAGTTCAAGAGAAAAAAAAAATGCTTAAAAATTATTGAATAAGGCAAGATATATACATGGTTTTGGCGAAGATTATTATTATTATTATTATTATTAAGACTATTTGTTGGTGCTGGTTCTCTCAACTCGAAACAGCTAAAATTTTTATTCATTTTGTTTGAAGTTGTGAAATGTAGTTTTTTGTATATATTTTGCGAATTTTGTACGTGACACGAATAATTTCGCATTTGAACTCCGTATGTTTTAGCGCTATCTTATGCGAGTATAGATGGGCGATGTAAACGAGAGAAAAAAATGTGTACCATTTGGCTAGATGCGTTCGCTTTTTTTCTCTTACTCTCTCTCTCTCTCTCTCTCTCTCTCTCTCTCTCTCTCTTCCTGTCGCTCTCTCTCTCTTTTCAAAGCACACGAGAAAACAGCAACCGATTATCTATTAACGTAGAAAAAAACATACATACATACGCAAGCACATACAAAACGACCGAAATAAAAAATGTGGCGAACGTCTGTAATCGGTTATCATTTTGATGTATACATGCTCAGGCACATACTTGCACACAATTTTGAAAGAGAAACCGCTCGAGAGACGATTGAAATTGAGCATACGTGCAACTGAGATGATAAAACCAATCCAAACAAATTGTTTCAAAGCTAGTCTTTCTCTCCCCTTCTCATTCCCACCAATATCATTCTGTCTTTCTCTCTCTCTCTCTCACTCTCTCTTCGAATTCTTGTTTTATCTTATTTTCTACCCAAACACTTCATCTTGGGCAATCTGATTTGTGAAAAGATTGTTGCTGTCGAGGTAAAGATACTCTCGATTAGGTTGTATTTTTTTTTTTTTTTTTTTTTTTTTTTGAATTTGAGCAACGTTCAAAGTGCGCGCACATACAATGAACAAGTAACACGATTCTATGTAATCATATTCACATTAGTTGAAATCACTATTTCAAATTACCCGGCGAAACGAATATTTGTATGATTGTGCACGAGAAAACAGAGGAGAAGACGAAGAAGAGTGAGAAAAAAAACACACAATTTTCGTTTTTTTTTTTTTTTCTTCTCGAAAATTTATTAAGTGAAATGGTTGGAAAAATTCAACATAATGGATTGCATTTCAATGATATTGAATCGATGCGAGGGATGCTTTTCAATTGACATTAGGTTCGCTAAAAGCAAGTCGTAAGACTCGAATTTTAATGATTGATGTTCGTCATGTTACTTTTACACGATGAAATTTTTTTTCATTTGCACACTCTGGCATCTATTTCGGTCGGTCACTGAATAAAGCATAATGCAGTCGAGGATGAGGGAGGAGACGGAGGGGAGATGGGGTGGAGTGAGTCAGAAATACAGAAATGAAGAGATGGGGAAAGAGTGAGAGAAAGAATAAAAAAAAAAAGTACCGCGTACCGACAAACGAAAATTATCCCTTCATGTTTCACAGTAGTGAGCGTCGCATGATGACTTTTGTTTGTTTTAATTTGAATTGGGACATTTGTGTATATTTTGGTACGTATATTCAGCATTAACATTTATTAGCCAAGAGAGAGGGAGTTAGATGGCTCGAATCATCTCTGTTGCTATGCCTCTCTTCACCAATGGCACTTGAAAAAAATAATTCAAAGTAGAAGCAAGAGATGGAATGAGTGAACGAGCGAGAAATAAAAATTCCATAGATGTTTAATTCCGTCTTGTGTTCGCACGATAGTGTGCTTAAACAACAACAGCAAAGAAGCATGTTTACTTTAATTGCATCTATTTCATAATTCATCATGATTCGCACTATCGTTGTCTGTCGAGACCTTTTTAAATGAATGAATACTTTGATACGTTGAGTGATGCGTTTCGTTCATTTTTTTTTTTTTTATTTTCTTTTCACATTTTTTTTTTCTTTGCTTCTTCTTTTTACTTCCGTTCCGACCACTTTTTCCAGCTTTTTGAAATCCTCTTTGGATTTCTTTGAGCACGAAAAAATTCAAGCTATTAATTTTTCACATTTTTTTCTCTCTGAAAATGAATTACGTTGACAGTAATTTTCTTTTGCATTTTGTGACTTTTTTTTGTCAGTAAATATGATTTTTAAAGTTTATAATGCATTTGTCGGCAATGAACAAAAAAGGATAAATTGCTACAAATTGAACAAAATTCATTTTTTTTTTTTTTTTTTTTTTTGCGTCGCCAATTCAGTCGTGCGGCATTTTTTATTCGCTTCACTTTTATCTCAATGATATTGAGAGAAACAAATAGAGAAAGAAAGAGAGAGAGAGAGAGAGAGAGAGAGAAAAAGAAAAAGAGAGAGAGGAGGAGAAAGAGATAGAGAAAAATGAGATATACGAATTAAAATAATTTTAAAAAGTTTCATGTATTCATTGATTGTGCGGTACTTGAGCAGATGAAGCAATTGTAATATCCATTTTTTTCCATGTTTGGATAATAGTTGGCATATAATTATGTATATCTATGTGAATTTCAAATGGATCAGACCAGTATCAAAGCATTACCAGCAATAACAGACATAGCAACAAATGCACACTTCACAGATGTTTCCATTCCATTTGGTTTTTTAGTTTTTCTTTGTTTAATGCATTCAATTCAGACTAAGAATAACAGCGAACGAGTGGCTGTTCAATAACAAAAGCGTACACACACACACACACACACACACACACACACACACACACACACACACACAGGGAGAACGAAGTAGATCGAAAAAAAACGACGGAAAATAATAATAATAATAAAAGTGCACTTTATCCCCGATGAAAATTTCCACTAAATATTTTAAGTCTATTGTTGATTTGACGTTAGAATGCCATTCACTACAATCATCTTTGTGCACATAGTACCCATGATAATTGCCAAACCACAGTTACAATACGTACGTGCAATGTGCAGTACACACAATTAATTATATAAAATCCGTTAACCTATGTGCATTGTGTTGATTGCATGCATGTGAACAATGGCAAAAGATTGGGAACCAAAGAGTCGAAACGAGGGCCGGGCGGTATGAAAAGGAAAGAAGGGGCAAAGAAGGGAGAATATATATATATATATAAAGAGAGTGGGACCAAAAGAGGTAACGGGAAAGGAAATAATGGAAGGAGAGCGTAATCGGGTATTTATACGGATCCAAATTTATATTGTATTAGTACTGTGAATCGAAACTATGAACTCCATTGTTTCCTTGAGAACAGCCCCATTCGATGTGTGAAATATAAATACCGTAACCGAATTTCGAAAGCTAAACCACGTTTTAATATATATTGTTAACACACCAAACGGATGATATTTTGAGTAAAAATGCGAATTCATTGACTTTTTCATTCAATTGAATTGCCATATATTGAACGATATTTACCATTTTATTCTCTGGCATTTCATTCTAAATGTATCATAAAGCTGAATCAAATTAAAAGCGATCTGCATCGTATAGAACTTTATTTTCCTTCATATAGAAAATTTGTGTGACAGAGGCAAAATGGAAACAAAAATCAATGGAGCACAAACATACATAATTATATTGTAATTTGCTCAATTGAACCATTCAAATGAAATATGGCCTCTAAAAATTGCAAACAAAACTGAAACCAGAAAAGTTGCAAATATATTTGAAACAACAAAATATTGCAAATAAAAGTGAAACATGAATAATTTAACCAAATTGTTAGCACTTTTGTGAATTTGAAACGTAGAAACTTCGGAATAATTTCAAATAAATTGTTTTTCTTTTGTTGTTACTTGCTATTATTTTCATTCATAATATTTTCAAAATTTAAGGCGCAAACGATTTCTTGCACAAGAGCGCTGGGAAACTAAAAAAAAAGACCCCGAAAAGTAATAGACAGTGTGTGATTTGCCCATGGTTAAAATCCGTGAGAAGGAGGAAAAATTTGAAAAAAAAAAAAAATGATTTTTATCGAAAATCTATAAAATTATCGAATTCGTTTAAACACGTGAATACTTTTAGCAAAATGTTGGAGAAAAATTGTAAGATTTGATGAAAAATATTATGAAATATCGTAAAAAATCAAAAGAATATCGACTTGAAAATATTCGATTTTTATGTAAAGAAATGGCAAATGGCTGTATAATACCTTTATGGATGTCTATTCGATAAACATATAGATTTACGTTGTGAAAACACCGGTAATACTATAGTTGATAATGCAACATTTAATTGAACACAACTCTATTCATTTAAAAAATTTGTATGAAAATGGAGGTCGCTTACTTCGCAAAATGGTTATAACCATTGGATTCAGCGCACCCAAATTAAGTAAAAGAAACGTATTTCATCAACTCCTAGAAATTCAACTACAATCATTATGTAATAACCATTAAATGGATAAATAGAAAATCAATTTCTTAATTGAAAGCATAAAAGCAAAAATATGCTATTGTATTAGACATACAATAAAGCCAATGATAATGATGGTGAAATAGTGTGTTTTTGTATGTTGATATTGATGATGACAATGGCTGTGATGGCGGTTCGTTTTGGTTTGCAATGGCATTCGCATTCGCATTCTTGGATTCCTAGTTGACTTTTACATCAAGTTGTATTGGATGCAAACAGAAACAGACACAGACACAGACACACATAAACAAACACATATTGAATGGGTGCGAACAGTTAAGCTATCGTGCAACTACTTAGTTTCAATGTGGTTGATGATTAGATTAACGGCACAATACTAAAATCATATTATTCGCATTCAGTTGTTTCCCTTCACTCACTTCATTCATACTCGTTCGCTTATACTCTATCGTTTCCCATCCTTTGCATTTCAAATTCAACGTAAGCCTATGCTAAGAGTTGGCGTGCTTTGAATGCAGTGCCCGTCTAATATGTTTTCATTCATAATTTAATATGTGAGAATGTGATTAATTCATTCCTTCCTTCCATTTAATGACTAACGAATGAACGAACGGAGTGATTTTCTTCGTCTTTTTTCTTTTCTTTTCTTTTCTTTCGTTTGTTTGTTTGTTTCGTTTGTTTGCAAATCCATTCGATTATCAGGTCTATTGAATAGCTCGATTACGACTTTGTGATGCCAAACAAGCCAAATCAATATAAAATAGTCCACGATCTAAATACCAAAAACGGTTTATACATTCAAACCCCCCCTTTATTCGAATATATATTGTTACGATTTCATTAGTAACGCTGAATAACACACGCCATACCATATTCAGTTGCACCTTTTGTTTGATTTCATTTCCAAGCAAACGACATATTCTTTATGTTTTGAATGGTATAGAGATGGCTTGTGATAAAGGTGGGGGGGGGGAGGCGGTGGTTGTGATGGCATCATGAGTTGTGAGTTTGTTTATGTGATGGCATTAAAAAAAGAAAAAAAAAAATAATACTACCCAGCATAAGAAGTTGATGAAGAAAAAAAAAAAAACCATCAAAACGATTCACGAAGAAAAGAATGCGCCGAAGGAATTGGTGGAATGTAATTTAACCATTGAAACGATGGCCCCATAATCGATATGATACGGTAGTCGTGTACCTGTTGAAAATTCAAGAGCTAAAAGTGAGCAATCGACATACATAAACACAAGCACTCATCGACCGAATCAAACCATTCAACGCTATTTGTTTGTATGCCAACAATCGCTCTTTTGCAGCACACAGTGAGAAATTGCGAATGGAGAAGAGCAAGAGCAAGAGCAAGAGAGAGAGAGAGAGAGAAAAAAAAGAGTGGGAAGCGTGAACAACAACAGAAGCACAGAAAAAAAAAATATATATATTCCTTTAATCACATTCTCAACACCCCATTTGAAGGGAGCATACACAAAAGTACCATCCTGATTTATTATTCGATTTTCCGCCTCTACTTGTAGCCTTTTCGCGATTTCGGCTTTTGCATCAAAAAACCGCTTCCGTTTAATACATCTGATAATAATAGGAGAGAATATTTGTTGGTTT
This sequence comes from Resseliella maxima, assembly GCA_029041755.1. Classification (NCBI taxonomy): domain Eukaryota; kingdom Metazoa; phylum Arthropoda; class Insecta; order Diptera; family Cecidomyiidae; genus Resseliella; species Resseliella maxima. Next base: position 1,206,698 of record JAQOWM010000466.1, on the reverse strand, counting down.
TTCGGCATTGTGGTTATTTTCACATCGCAGTTTGTTTGTGTGTGTGTGTATGTGTGTGTGTCTGAATGAATGAACGAATAAATGTGTGTGCTTCTTTTATATTTTGGTTTCATGGTTTCTATTCCTTCATACAGTGATTTTGTATTAAATAACTAATTTGAATCCATGCATGTGTGTGTATGTGTACTTTTGTGATTTACAAAATTGAATCGACGAAGGTAATAGCAGCAAAACACTCGCACACATACATAAATACACATAGTTTAAACGCGATTGTATGAAATGAACGCGAGTGCGAACAAACGATCAACTGTAAACGGATTTCTTATTTACTTTTGCATGTTTTATGGTGTTTGTTTACGTTGCGGTGCATTGATTTGATCAGATTTCGTTTGCTTGGGATTTTGCTTTGTACGAATGATGCGCAACCGCTATTGATGACTTCATTTTCGACAACATTCAATTCGTCTGATTAAATTTAGGGAAAAACCTTTTGTAAATTGAACATTTAAAACCAAATGGCTCCGCTTTATTGGCAAAAACAAGCAGATAAATGAGAAGAAGAAAAAATTGGACAACAAAAAATTCACGTGAAGAAGTATGTATATGAAAGATTGAGAGATAGTCAGAGAGAGAGAGAGAGAGAGAGAGGAGAGAGAGAGAGAGAGAGAGAGAGAATGAAAGAGAGAGATGGAGAGAGAGAGAGAGAGAGAGAGAGAGAGAGAGAGAGAAGAGAGAGAGAGAGAGAGAGAGAGAGAGAGAGAGAGAGAGAGAGAGAGAGAGAAAGAAAAAGAGAAAGAAAGAGTGAGAGAAAGAGGGAAAGAGATGGAGAGCCTGAAAGAATGATTGAAAGAAGGGCTGACGAAACGGCGGGGGTGTTGAAAAAACAACAAAATTCAAAATAGTCGATCTGTTAGAAAATGGTATGGCATGATAAAGTGGCAACACTTAGAAAATGTTTACCAAAATAACAAATTATGCGATCCGAAAATTGGTTTGCCGGGAAGAAGTTGTGTTTATCGTTTATTTTGGCATATTTTAGAAGAGAAGGGTTACGTGGTACTTGTTCGTAAGAAGGTTAACTGTGGCATAAATCTATGGATGGGGCGAAAAATGATTTAGGTGTTTTGTGTCGGCCGAATAACCTTTATTCCGTTTATTTTCCATGCAACAACAGTAACAGAAATTTTTTTTTTCGTGCTTTTTTTTCTATCAGCTGTTTCTTTGTCGTCTAAAAAGACAGCTCTGTTTTGGATGTTGTGTGTAAATAGTCATAAATTTGAATTATGGTTTCTCTTATGAACGTGTAATCTGGTTCCCACGATTTCGTCAATAAATATCGGGCCTATCAAATTTGTTTTTGAATGAACGACATACATCCATGCACGCACAATAGACATAAGATATAGTTGAAAGCTCATTTTGATCATTGAATGATTTAAATTTATTTGTCTCTAATATATTTTATGTAAATGCTATTGCATTTTATTGCGAATTGTGTGGTCTATTCTCGAGTACTATTTGAATGTTTGAAGTGCTCAATTTTAAAGTAACTTGATTTTGGAAATTGAAGTGATTAAAAATGGCCCATTGTTATGCTTATGCCTTTTGTTTTCATATTGGAGGCCAAAATGAATATGCTTTACAATAATGCTGAGGAAATGCTTATAGCATTTTCTATGACTGCCACTTGTTATGGCCTGTAAACATTCGTTCACATTGTTTATGATGAAATAAATGAAATGGATGCAAATCTTAAATGTACACACACATTCGCGTCCGCGCTCTTCTCTCTCTCTATCTCTCTCTCTCTCTCTCTCTCTCTCTCTCTCTCTCTCTCTCTCTCTCTCTCTCTCTCTCTCTCTCTCTCTCTCTCTCTCTCTGTGTGTGTGTGTGTGTGTTAGTGCGTCGCACATGGCAAAATGACACACAGATAAAAGGCAAAGAATGGAAAATGATGAATGATAACAATAATAATACGTAATGAAACAAACGAAAAATGAAAATAACAATAATGAAATGAAATGTTCAGAGACAATGAACATTTGAGCAATCGTTTAGTTGTTATGTCACTTGGCTGCGAACGACGATGAAATTTAAAGAAAGAGAAGACAGAGAGAGTGAGAAATAGAGAGAGAGAGAGAGAGAGAGACAGCGAGAGGAAAAAATATTTAACAAACGAACAACAATAACAACAATAACAACAATAACAGTACATTCAAACAAGGAGTATACATTAATTATTCGTGGAAATGAATGTGAAAAAGGCTTGACAATGGGCCAGAGTTCTTGATTGCGTCTGTACTTGTATTTGAGTCAACATTAAGTGAATGCCGAAGAGACAGACAATGAATGAAAGGGGGAAACTCCGAGAAAGAAAGAGAGAAAGGCGCAATGCAAAATCGAATGCCATCGAATTGGCAGTGAGGAAAATAGCGCGCCACTTGAAACAGTCACGCACAAAACAGTATACAAGCCGAGTACAAAACTGAAGCACGCGCTTCGACAAACGAAAGGCAAACGAATGAATAAAATATATTTAATGAAAACAAGGCATCGGCAATGACTTTTCTGTAAGTACGTATAATTCTATTTGAATTAACCTTGCAATGCGTCCACAGTTGTGTTGGGGCCACAGAAAAGCCACGACTCATTGCAAAAGCAACATAAAATGAACGATGAGAATACGTATCTCTATCTCTCTCACTTTTATTTCTTTGTTTTTTTTTTTTTTTGGTACGTCTCTCTTTCCTTCTCGGAATTGAGTGTGTGTGTGTGTGTGTATTCATTTTTTGAAACGCGAGCGCAAACACGCTCTCGCAACTGGGAATGACAGTTTCGTTTTGCAATTTGATCATCATTATTTATATTGTTTTCGTCGCATGCTGGTCAAATGCAGATGTTGAAATACGCACGAAGTACGTTCTTTGGATCATTCTATCTGTGTGTGTCATGTCTCCATTGGCCATCATCCGTGCTTAAGCACTTATTATTTTTTAAATTCATCACATCCGCTCGCCTCCTCAGCAACTCGGATATTGTAACACCTTAATCGTCATACACGAACCGTTTCTTTTACATCACATTTTGCCGTTTTTCACTTTCTTTATTTCATGTTATTCTCTCTCTCTCACTCTCTCTATCTCTCTCTCTCTCTCTCTCTCTCTCTCTCTCTCTCTCTCTCTCATCCTTCAACTCTTTTTTCACTTTCCCCACACACACGCACCTTTTCATCCAGCGTTAATTACATTCCAATTCAATTAATTTGAATCAGTGAATTTATGTATCCCCTGCATGTGAATTGTTTATTTGTTGAATGAATTACGGTTCACCGTTTCTTATCATTTATCTCTCTTTTTCTTTTTCCTTTCTTTCTCTTTCTCTTTCTCTTCATTTCATTTTCATTCTCAATCTGTGTAGAATTGTGTTCCAATTTGTCGTGAATTGATGTTGCTTACATTTTAAAGGGCAACGGAAAACTTGGATCGTTACGAAATTTAAAAGTTAGCACCGTCATTTTCATCTTGGTTAAAATTCACAACACAGCCACGTCATTTGTATGTTTGTGCTGTTTATTTTCTTCCGTTTCTTCAATTCAAATTACCTGGCTATGATAATAACTGACAATGATATTCACGATTTTCATTTGTAAATTATGGTACAAATCACGTTGGAGTGTTTGTGAAATTAATATTTTTCAAGTGGAATTTTTCTCTTTTTTCTCACTGCATGAATTTTCCACAATTTTTCTCTTTTTTCTTTGTTTTTTTTTTTTTTTTTTTTTGTTTTATTTTTCATTTTTTTTTTTTTTCTTCAGATTTATTGACGCATATGTGAATTAAATGAGTTTTTCGTTCGATAAACCAAATGAATTATTCAACATTCCAGAAGAAATGGTTTGCAATGCATTCAATTCATTTTTGTTACATATTCAAGATGGAATTGTCGGTATAATTATATTTAATGTCGAACATATTAAAAATGTAGTGAAATTCAAAATTATAATGAAAACGATTTGAGTTTGGACGGCAAAGTAGTGAATGTGAAATTTCGATATTTGAAGTGAAATAAATGTGCAGTCGCCACCATGTTTTATGTCATTTTCAACTATTCTTCTTTATTGTTGAAATCTGTTTGTCTGAAATAGCTCATAAAAGCCAAATTAATGTATAAAATCCGGAAGAGTATATTTGCAAACATACATTCACACTCGTGAACACATACTGATAGAGAGAGAGAGAGAGAGAGAGAGAGAGAGAGAGAGAGAGAGAGAGAGAGAGAGAGAGAGAATGGGAGAGAGAGAGAAGCGTACAATATGCTTTTATGCAGATTAATTCAACTGTGATTTTTGTTTTGCAATTTAAAAGATATTTATTCCGTCATTAAGATTCACTCGCAACAATATTTTTGGAGTATGTGCAGCGTTTTCGTAGCACTTGATTTCTTTGCTTCTTTGGATTGTTTTTCTTCTTCATCTGATGCTGTTGTTATTTTTTTCGGAGTCTTCAACAGTTTTGTTTAAGCCAAATTGCTGCTTGAACTTTTGCATGACATTGCAGCAACAGTAGCAGCAAACGAAACGCAAAACAATTCGAAAGATTACACAGTGAAAAGCGTTAACATTGCAGGCGTTTCGCTTTTCAATGAAATGATCCAAACTGAAAATCGCCGCAAACTCAGCAGTTTAAGCATTTTCTTTTCTTTTTTTTTTTGCATTTTGTGATTGCATTATTTCCACTTTTGTTCATTAAAACTTATATTTCTGGTGAAATGCACTGCACTGCAGTGTGCAATATAATATTTACCTTATATGCGCCCAAATGTTCAACGACACAGGGTAAATTGGCGTCTCGTCCAACAGCAACTGAAAATTGATCAACAATTTAATTTTTTTTTTTTTTTTTTTTTTGAAAAAAAAAATGATTCTTTTTTTTTTATTATTTACATACCGGTAACATTTGGAATTGGTTGCGCAAAGCGCGGCTCATCCATCATAACTATTTAGGCAAGAAAAGAAAGATAGAAGAAAACAATGGAAATATAATTAAGTTATTATTATTTTATTTTCAAAGGAACCCCATTCAAAGGGGGTGGCTTATGAGGTGGTGACTGCTCTTCAGCTAAGTTGATGAAAAATGAGTGTATTCTTGGCTCAGATCGAAAAAATCCTACAAAATGAATAATCAATCTTTTTTGAAAAAAAAAAACAATATACGATTATGTAATACGATATTTAATTAGGGTGGAAGACAATTACGAAAAAAGGCTCAATTCATCATAATCATAACAAATATTCTTTGATTATTCGAATCATTATGTAAATAATAATTATAATTATAATTACACTTTCAATTTTTCATTGTAATAATTTTTAATTGATCTCATAAATTACATAAATCAAGTTAAGTGAAATGAATTGGAATAATCATGGATAAATTGTGCAGCAATCGTTCTACACTTTTTTTTTAATGCGAAACAATAAAATGATTCATTTTTCCATCGAAAATGTGAAATGAAAAGAAGAAAAATGCGCTTACAAACAAATAAAATGATTTTTAGTTCGTTTGCCAGACAAAAGAGCGAACTATCAAAGTCTATCAAAGACTATTTAAAGTACACATTTAGAACAAGGTAAACGCTGACTTTGTTTTAATATTGACTGAAAAAGAGCGAGAGTGAGAGAGAGTGAGAGAGTGAAAAAGAGAGCATTAATAGAGAAGAATGGAAAAAAGAAAATGTGAGCAAATATTTCAACATAATTACATTGCATGCATGTGCTGTAAAAACGTAAAGATTTTTGTTCACATTTTACATTCCATTTTACATTGCACGAACGAATTCGATTTGATCATCAAATCCACAATTTAAACTGACGAAGTTTGTAATTATTTGAAAATTTATCATCAAGCTCGTAATATTCCTATCGGGAAAGCTAATAAAATGCCTAAATGCCACCCCGTTGGTCCATTCATCTTAACTGTTTAAAATAAATTGCATGGCTCCGCCGATTGTAAGAAATGATTACTGCCTCATTTTATTGAGTAGTTAAAAATAATTCTATTTCATTTGTGCATTTGTGTGCACAGCCCATTGTTGTTTCGATCGAATGTGTACTAGTGTATCATTCATTCGATTTAAAATGCTCACATTAACTATAAAATCAAATGGAAACCTATATTGTTTGTAGTCGGTTGAAAAGCGCAAAATAATTGTCCATATTGTTGAATCGTTGAAAACTTAAGCAAAGTCCAAAGTCTTTGTTGAAAACGACAACACATTTATAGCAACCACTGAACAATACTAAACGATATTTCTAAAGATCAAAATTATATGCGAAAACAAAACGGCGGTTAAAGAAAAACGGCTTTGCATTGATCGCAAAATGGTAAAATGATTTAAAAAAATTGAAGAAAAAAAAGAACAAAAGAGAGTGGGTGAGAGTGATGAGAGTGGAAGAAGGATAAAGTGTGAAAGAGATCGAATTAAGGCTGGCAAAAGTCATATTGAACGCAATAAAATCTCAAGTACCGAAAAATGCATAAAAAAAACTCATGCATTTTTCTCCATAACATAATTTCTTGTCCAATTGACTGGCTGCTCTTACACAAAGGCGTCCACAAATATTCGAAGCGTTGCATTTAAAATAGCCACCAAACAAAATAACATAAAATTCATACGGTTCATTCAAGTGGAAAAAATCTAATAATGGTATTTCGATAAAAATGAAAGAGAAAAAGAGAACGAGTTAGAGAGCAAAAGAGAAAAGACGATGAGAACAACAGAGGGAAAGAGAGATAAAAATGTGAAAGAGAGTGAGAAAGCGAGCAATAGAGCTAAAAAGACAAGAGAAATGGAGTGAAAAACGATGAAAAAGGAGAGAGAGAAGTAGAAAGAGAAAGAGAGTTAGAAAGAGAGAGAGAGGAAGAGAGGAAGAGAGGAAGAGAGGAAGAGAGGGAGAGAAAGAGAGGGAGAGAAAGAGAGGGAGAGAAAGAGAGAGAGAGAGAGAGAGAGAGAGAGAGAGAGAGAGAAAGAATGAGAGGAAAAGGAAGCACGATTGCATAATAAACAACAACACCAAACCACATAAGCTCAAGTCGATGATGAAAACAAAAACTCTTGCAAAAAGGAAACGAAAACACGGGATAAAACAAAACAAAATGGAAGCGAACGAGTGAGAAGATGAGGAGTGAAAAAAATGGAATTGAAACTGAAACGAGTGAACGAGAACCAAAAATCGCACGCAAAAACATTCACGCGCGCAAATTCTCCCACACTCATACACATAAACACACACACACATAACGTAAAACATGTAGCTAACCAACATTAAAAACATTTCGTCCAGACTCGATGCTACTCGAAACATTTGAGCTTTTACAAATTCTCTTTCTCGTTTTTTGTTTTAATTTTTTTTTTTCGGTTGCATTCATTTTCGGTTGCAAATTTTTTTCTGCCTTTGTTTTTGCTGTTCATTCGTCGTCGTTTGTAGTTTTCACTCTTACACTGCACATTTGCTAATGCCAAGATACATTTAGTGATGCTTTCGTTCGTTTTGCCAATGCTTAATGTTTTATAGTATGCTATACAGATTAGTTGAATGCAGTGCTGCAATAAATTGTACATGTTATAGTGTTGTCTTTATTTTGAAAATTGTTTAAAAACGCGATGCTAAATTGAACAGGCACATTCGATTTTTTTTTTTTTTTATTGAACAACAAAAGCAAAATAAAAACAAACAAAAAATTGTGCACATGAAAAAGCACAGACATGGCCCCTCCCCTAGATTTACATGAACACTTTGTCATGCACAAAGCGAATGCAAATACACAAATGTTGATATTTCAATTATGGTATTTAAATTAATTACCCATTGACATGCACTTGGTATCATTTTCTATTTGAAACGAAATCGAAAGAACTCAAGTAATGTACGACAAGTCAAATTATGCATTAACTTTGGAAATAAAATTTATTGTAATTGCAAATTGTTCATTCAATCGATTCGTAATAATTTGAATATTTTTCCTCGATTCGTTTGCCATCTTCACTTCACCAATAGTAAAATTGAAAGAGAATAACGAACTTTTAAAACACCTTTCAAAAACCATTAAAAACCATCCACTGAATTTTCCATGATGGCATAAAAATGAGTTGGGCATTTATTTTGCACAATTTAATGATAAAAAGCTTTTAAACTAATGCGCCACTTGAAGTTATCTCCAGCGTACAGAACATTTTGTTTGGCAGATACAACTGAATAAAATGCCAAACATACAGTAAAACTGAAAAAAAAAAAAATTGGCAAAACTGATTTTTTTTTTTTGCTGTATTGTTTTTCTGCCGATAAACATGTAGTTTTACAAAATGTGAAATTTTTGCTCATTGTATTACATCGCGCTTACCGCATAAAATTATCTACTCTCCATGACAGCAAATGTGAAATTTTGTTTGGCGTTAAAAAACAAAACGATGATACAAAAGCTGAACAGATTTTCATAACAGTTTTAATCTAATACAATAACAACAACAACAGCTACAGCAACAATAATTGCCGCTACCAAATACATTTATAAACAAGAGCATATTTAGTAGAGATAAAAATACGGCCAGTAAATGTCAGTGGTGATGAAGAAATGAGAAAAAAAATGTGCAACTTTTGCAATAGTTTTTATTATTTATATTGCGTGCTTTAACAATGCTTTCTCGACTCGATCGAGTTTTAACTCGAACAAAATTAAAAAATAACAATCAAAGTCCAAGAGAAATTGAATATTCACTCACTCATTTACTCACTCTCTTTCTCTCTCTCTCTCTCTCTCTCTCTCTCTCTCTCTCTCTCTCTCTCTCTCATGCTCGCACACAAAATAAAACAATAAAATTCATTTGCAAAATAAATGAATAAACAAATGATTTTGGTTGCAATTGATTTTATTTGGCGTCGCCGAATCGATTCTCTATTATATTTTTATCCGTTTGCAAATATACAATTGCAACTTGATTTGATCATCAGTATATTCCATTCATTCATTGTTTGTTGAGGATATTGAAACATACCAGAATCATTTTTGCATGCAGTTCAATCAATTTGAAACAATAGCTTGCATCACATTTTGTTCCATTGTTTTGTGTGTGTGTGTGCGTGTTCAAAATACATGGAAAGAGTGTGCAAATGATAAAAGTAAAGGTTGGGAAAATGAAGAGTGAAAGGGACAGAAAAAGATTGTGTGAGGAAAGGAGAGATAGGAAGATTGAGAAAGGAAGAAAGCAAGGAAAATTGGCGCGAGGACACATAGAAAGAGACGGAGAGGGACAAAGAGAGAAAAGAAAAAAGAGAGAAAGAGAGAGTAAAAGAAAGAGGAAAAAGAGAGAGAGAGAGAGAGAGAAGGAAAGAGAGAGAGAGAGAGAGAGAGAGAGAGAGAGAGAGAGAGAGAGAGAGAGAGAGAGAGAGGAGGAAACCGAAAAAAGACCATGAAGTGAAAATGAAAATGTGAGAAAGTATAAAAATAGAAAATGCAATCGGAGAGTGGATTCAAAGTGTTTGAAAACCGGTTTTCTTTCAACATTGACGTAAATTGCATCATGGTTTATCCATACTAATGTTTGTGCCACAAAATTTTAATGCACTTGATTCGGTGCTTCGGTGCTAGAAGTCTTTTAAAATTTTTCGATGGGAATAAGCATTAAGTGGAGCAAATAATCGAACGGCATTTTCAGTTCATATGAATATTTTAGCAAAAAATATGACCGACACAATTTTGAACTTTCTCTCTTATCCACAACATCCGAGTGAGCAATATTTTGGTGTTGGTGTCGGTGTTTGGTCTATGTTATGTGGGTGTGAATACGTTGGAAAATATTTTGACCGTTGTAAATTGGATGCATGATCCGTTTTATGGATTCTAGAGGCTATTTTAATAACTTTTGCCAAGGCTCACGTTAAACTACTTTTAGAAGTTTTGTAGAGTTTGTTGCTTTCATTTGCTCTATCTTCCTTGCTAACTCAACCTCTCCTATACTCCCTTTCGAACCCTCACCACATATTCTTGAATTGTATTCGACAAGGGATTTACACATTATGATACCTACAAATCTCCGCACAGTTTGATTATTATTAAAACGACGATAAACAGTACAACCAATCAGCGTAAATAGAAGCGTAATCCGCATTGAGGATCATAATCATCATTTTTGCCCGCTGTATGTGTGATATTAAAGCAAACAATGATTAACCAATAGTAATCATTTGATATGAAGTTCAAATTTAAAAATCAATCGAAAGTGATGTTTATGATAATCACATTAGCTTACTGAATGTAATATTTGTTTTAGTTGAATACATAGCGTGTCAATCATTTCGCTTATTTTTGTATTGCAGTTCAGCTGTCAATATGTAAACCCATTGATATTCGAATTCAAAATTGAATTTCATTGATACATGGAATACGCTTTAATTTTGGCTATTTTCATCTCAATTTTATTCAAAAAAAAAAAAAAAAAAAAAGTTGATTACAAACTTCACGATGATATTGCGATGATCAAAAAGAAAGAAAAAAGAAACTTGAATATTGTCAATTTTGCTTGATTGGTCAATGTTTGTTGAATAATTTATAGTTTCATTTTCTTTTTATTCTTTTTTTTTTTCTCCCTTTAGTCACATCGTCAAAATGTTATTACATTCGATGTCATTTAGAGTTGTTGTTGTCAATTTATGAGAGTAAAAGAGTAGTTTTCACTAAGTTTAAAGATCGAAAAAAATAATAAAGAAACGACTTTGACGAAAAAGTTTGACCGACACTGGAGAATCAAGAATAACAAGTGGTGTGAAAATATAAAAGAGTGCTATAATCGATTTGAGCATATTTTTTTCTTAACTTTTTTGTTGTTGTTGCTGTTGTTGTTGTTGTTCAAAATGGATTGGATAGGAAGATTGGTTGTTATGTTTGTTTTGTAGTTTCGCAAAACTGGCATCGTTACAATGATGTTTGACTACTATATAGTTTAGAGAAATAAGTGAAAGAAGTGAGAAGCAAGTGAATTCGGCCCGATTTATTCTTCTTTTAGCCATGAGCAAAAAACATCATTTCACCGGACTTCCATATGGCAATTTAAAAATACGTTTTCACAGAGCACAATGACACTGAGCTTCGTTACTGAAGAAATTGCAAAAGAATATACACACGCAGACACACACACACACACACACACACACACACACACACACACACACACACACACACACACACACACACCCACACACACACATACTCAAATGCTCGATGAACATTGAGAGGAAAAAGGCATCACAAACAAACTACAAACTAAGCAACAGAGAGCAAGCAAGCAACAGCTCAATCTTCAAGTCACATTCATGCAATTTATTACAATTACGAGTATCTTTTACAATAGAAAGAGTCAAAGGAGCATGCATGTATGCGGCGCACGATGTATGGCTGGGCTTGTGTTTGCAAACGAACCAAACGAACCAAACGAATGAACGAATGAGCGTACAAAGTGTGAGTGAATGAGTGAGTTAGTGTTTTTGAGCATTTGTTTGTTGAGCTTTGTGTACGGCGATGATGTCGAATGATACATTTTGTTTGATTGTTATATCACTTACTCACTCGTTTTACCCTCAAAACTCATTCCACATGCACACACACACACACACACACACACACACACACACACGAAATTTCCCTCAATGCTTTAGCACAAATTCTGACAGCGTATTCTTTATCTATCGTGTCTCATCTTTTATTTTCGGTTTTATTTTTCAGCTTGTTTTGTGTGTACAATTTTTCTTCTTTTTTTTTTCTACATTCGCATTACATCTTCATTTCATTCTTGTCTTCTCATATATGCTGTGTGTTTCTCTTTCTGTCCAATTCATTTTTTTTTTCCTTTTTTGCTTTCTTTCTTTCTTTTTTGACCAGTAAATTGAGAGACGTTTCTCACATCTCTTCATCACAACTAAGCCATTTCGTACAACCGATGACTAAATAAATGAAAATGTATATAAAATGAAAGCGACAGAAATATTAACGATTGTGCACAATGAACAAGAGAAATGGTTGCGGATGAATGTTTGTGTGTTGTGTGTGTGTGTGTGTGTGTATGTTAGTATATGTTTTGATTGTAGGACTTTCACCGAAAATGATGATAAAAGATGATGCTTTTCTACGGATATTGTATAAACATTGAGGAAGTGACTGAGAACCAGTTGGCAGGGTGAGTATGTGCCATTTTTACCGTGTGTCACAAAGTGAAAATATTCAATTAAATTAAATCGAAACGATCGATTTAACGTCGCTTTTCTACTCATACTTTTAGTCAATTTTGTTTTTTTTTTTTCTTTCCCTTTATTGATACATGAATTTAATCATTTTTCTAAATATACTCTTGTTGTTGATAAACTCTTTATAACTTGATAAATTTATATAATAACAATCATTGAGTAGAAATCAGGTCAGTTATAACTTTTACTCATCATGATGATGATGATCGACAAATGTGGAAATAATTTTTATAATTTTTTTTTCACTTTGCCTGCAAATAACTCGATTATATACTCGTATTGACAAAAACTAATAACACACAAAATATTTAAAAATTAATTCTTGCTTTTCATAAAGTCATACAAAAACATTCACATTACAAAATCCACTCAAACCCACGTACAAACACACACACACACACACACACACACACACACATATATATATATATGCACACACATGCACACACACAATCATATTTTATAAAAAGTTTTCTGAAATATTTGAACGAATTTAAAATTTATTAGTCTCAAAATAGCAAAGAACGCTGCAAGTTATTTTCCATATGATGTTCATTTTGAATGTGCATTTAATTTTGCTTCGCCAATTGCATTGTACAGAAAAACACACATAAATATGTGTATTTGAGTTGTTGTGTATGTTTGTGTGTTTCTACGCGACACATAAAATAGACTCATTTCGTAAGGCACATTTGTTTGCCCATTCATTTGTTTGCATTGTCTTTTATGTTCGTTCGTTTCCACATTTTGTTGAACATAGAGTGGCAAAATCTATTGCAACCACGAGAATTGTGATAACCAACGAACTGTGCTTTGCATCAATATAAATTTGTTTGTTTCGTATTTACTTTCTTTTTTCTTTTTTTTTTTTTTTTTTTTTTTTTGTGTGTGCCAACGCATACACGAAGATACACATGAAGAAATTGGTCCATTTGGATATATGCACAGTGATACAATGAAAGAAAAGATTTACTCCAGACGTAATAGCCTCCGGGGAAATAATTCTAGCATAAAATATTTAATTATTTAAGGATAAGCCTTTTGATTGTAATCTAGAATACGAGCTTTCTCTATCTTGACAGTTTTTTTTTCTTTTTACCAACATCTATTGCTCATTTGATATCGCTGCCTCATACTTTTCCATTCATTTTTTTGTCATTCTCTTTCTTTTTTCCTTTCTCTTTCTCTTTCTCTTACTCTTTATTCTCTTACTCTGCCTTTAACTATTGTCATTTCTCTTCTTCCTACTTTTTTCTCTTCTCCTCTTATTTATTTTGCTTTCGCATTTGCCCCTTTTCCCTCTTTGCTGCTCTGCCCATCTCTTTTTCCTTCCTCATTATCTTTTCTGTCTTCACCTCTACGTCCACTCTGTCAAAAGTGAACTTTCTAAGCATATATTTCATTAATTTGGCTGACACCTCTGAAAAATATAAACTTTGTGTCCAATCTTGAGGGTAAAATTGTGGAGAAATCAGAAAAAGACAAATGAAGTGAAAAAAAAAAAACTATGATTAAACAAATTTCGGCTACTAAACAAAGGATATGTAAATTTTTCTTCGGAAGTTTTATGCTCGTTCGCTCTTCCGATGCGGCATTTTTTCACTTCTTCAGTCATCATTCATGACATGCTGAATTAAAATTGAAAAAGGAAAAAAAAAAGGGATTTCAATTTGGTATTGTTAAATTGCCATTTCTTTTGTTGATGTTGGACGCTAACATTTAAATGTTTGTCTTTTTGTATTTATGGATTTCAATGCATCTCTTTATCTCACTGTATATATCTGTATGTGTACGTCGGTGTTAAAATTTCAAATTGGCCAGAAAAAATTTAATATTTCACAGTTGTCGATATTATTGTTTCAATGAAAACCAATGATAATAAATGTAATGATGATAAAGATGATAGCAATAGAAGAAATGAAAACGAATCAAGTGAACAAACAACAAAGTGTTTTATTGTTATAGTTATATATCTCTTTCGCTTGTGCTTGTTGCCGTTCCCAAATCCAGGCCCAAACCCACAAAATGACATGCAAAGAGAGAATAAAATGAGAGAAGAAAAAAAAAGTTTGACGAAATCTTGTACAATCACAAAAATAAATAAAAAGAGGCACACTTCCGCACACCCTAGAGATTCTTTTTTTTTTCTCTTTACAGCTGTTATTGTTGTGACAATTTTTCTTCTTCTTTTTTTTTTCGTCTTCGAAAACAAAAGCGGCCTTGTCGGTAGAGAAGATGGAAGAAAGTTTTGCTTCGGTTAAAAGAGACAAAAGAAGGAAAAAGTGAAAAAAAAAAAAAAAACAAAAACAACCGAAAAGATTTTAGCAAAATGCACGCTTCTTCTCAAGTCTTCGGCAATATCAAAAGTGAGTTCATGTTAATAAGTGTGAAATGGTCGACAAATAGCATGAATCCATTTAGTATACAGATAGCACTTTTTCGTTCTTTCTTGTTATTTTTGTTTGATGGTGAAAATTGTCTTCCGATCTCACACGATTCTTTTTATGTAATTAAAAGATCATTTTTTTTTCTGTCGCGCTTCGTCTTGCATGCAAATTTTGCACATTCACAAATTCAAAGACACCATCAGATTACCGAAAAGAGTAAACGGCAAATAAAATATTAAGTTTATTTTTTTTTTTTTTTTTTTTTTTTGATTCTTCAAAAAGAGAAACGAGAAGAAGATGTTCACACGGTCGCCCTTTTTTCGATGACAATGCAAATTTTGCGAGAATTCACATTGTACATATAACCTCTGCCCGCATAAAATTCGATTTTACGACAACTTTACACATTTTTTTTTTCTTTTTTTTTTTTTTGCTTTTATTCGGTTGGTAAGTGTGATACACGCGCCTATGCCACATTTCTGATTCATGGCATTCACGTTTCTTTAATATTTTCGCAGTAAATTTGAACTCAAATGCACACACGGGCAGACACCAAACACACATTCCATTTACAGTAAACAAGCGAGAGAGAAAAAAAAAGAAATTGGTAAAAGCAATAATATGTAAAATCCAATTCGTTTTGTATGTGTTGTCTTTGAATTGTTTGCCAAAATTACATTAGGCAAAATTATTCATGGGAATGTTGACGAAACTTGTGCGTATTGGTGTATGTTGATGGTAACCGTTTCAATTTCAGCTCATGATCACAAATGCGTGGTGACTATCAACGAAAAAAGATGAAGAAAAGGAATAAAAAGCGGAAAGTAAAGAGAACAAGAGTTTATCAGCATTGGGATTCTTGGTTTCGATGAGCCGCATTCAAAGCGCGCCTTCATATCACCACTGAAGTGATACAAAAAATTATGCATGTATGAGACTTTCAATGTATAAATGTAAGTATAAATGATCTGAGAGTAGCGATTTTATTCCAATTCTGAGGGCAAAGTGACAATGTTTTGTGTGTGTGTGTGTGTGTGTGTGTGTGTGTGTGTGTGTGTGTGTGTGTGTGTGTGTGTGTGTGTGTGTGTGTGTGTGTGTTTTTTTTTTTTTTTTTTTTTATATTTATATATAAAAGTGGTTTTTGCTCATGCTTAACTTGAAATCTTTTTTTTTTTCTATTCTTGTTTTTCTTTTTTTTGTATAAATGTGTGTGCAGAAATCATTTCCCATCGGGTTTTGACAGTTTTTTTTTTTTCAAATGCTTTTCATTTTCGTTCATAGTTTTGGTCAAACAAACATGTAGACGCGTCAAATGACTATAATCAGAAATGAGAATGGGGAAAACCTAACGAAAACGAGGGAGATATTGAAAAATTTCGAAAAAGAGAGGGAGAGATTGACAGCGAAAAAAGAGAGAGAAAATAAGGGACAGAAACCCGATATTAATCCGCATTCCTTATCACCATCAACATGTAAAAAATCAAAAAATGCGAAAGCAAAACATCACCTTATGGACGGATAGATATCATACATAATGTATAGGAGTTTGCTTATTTGTCTATATGTTCTGTGAGCGACCAGGGAGATTTAAACTTGGAATTTTCTTTTTTTTTTTTTTTCATCTGTCTTCCTTTTGAGAATTAAGTGCGAGACTGAATGAACGCATTAACTTTGATATAATCTGTCACATACTAAACGCTGCATTAGAAATTGATTTTAAATTGTGTCGTCGTTATCTAAAATGAAATGAAATGTATAAGTTATACAGTATAACCGTGAAGAGAAATCCACTGTGTATATCAATGTTCAAAATGAAATGAACTGACGATAAAATGTGGCCATTTCAATTACCAAAGAATTGTATTAAATCCTGTTCATAAAATGTCACCTTTAACTTTGATGCATCTCATCTAGGTAAAAGAGAAGCATTTTATAAACAATGGAATTTCATTGTGGCTCTGGATTTTCTCTCGTTTCAAATGGCGTACACTTGTCCGAATTTTAAGGCAATGAATTAGTGTAAAATGGCACCATATGCGGAAGAGAGAGAGAGAGAGAGAGAGAGGAGGCGAGTGAGAAAATGTGACAAAGAGTGAATGAGAGAAAATATTGGTTTGGATCTATTAAATTGGATGCAATGTCGTCATTTGACATCACTTTTTGTTCTACCATTAAACTAAACAAGTATGCTTATTATTTATTTAACGACTTCCGATGTGTATTTCGAGTTTTCAATTACTATTCGAAATTATACCGTACGATGTGAAATGCTCTAACATTCGCTCATTCACTCTCTCATTCCAATATTCCCTTTAAAATCACAAATTTGTTGAAATTGCATTATACTTTGTCATGAAAATTTCATTCGGTATTTAAAAATACTTTAACGAAAAGTGGTTTCAATTTTATATAAACAAATGATTGAGAAATGAGCAAAAGTAAATGCGTTTGTCATGCGATACTGAAATGTGATGCATATATTTAAAGCAATTTCTCGTGTTTTTTGCATTATTTCTCTCTCTCTCTCTCTCTCTCTCTCTCTCTCTCTCTTTTTATTTAATTTTTTGATCAACATTTATTTTTAATATTTCATGTTTTATTTCAAATGATTGTTGGAATGTCTTGCGATCGACCAAATGAGCGTCCAAACCACCAACCAGTAAATATAGTATACATGCATATGATATATGCGATGTTGGAATGGTGCCATCATGTCAATGGCATGAATATTTTATGCTAACAATATAGTAAATGGAATGAACGCACATTCTTCATATATGTGGATATAATGAAAATGGTGGCAAATGACATTTGATCAAATGTATACAATGTACAATGTACAATGTACACACATATGTGCGCGTACTGTATTATATGTCAATAGAAAAAAAAAAAAGAATAAATCGTGCGACAATACATCGATAGTGCGTCTAGTTTGTTTACAAAGTAAGTGGTGTTGTCATTAAGAGTGGAAATAACCGAACAGGTGTGTTCGACCATGTAAGTATTGTATGTGTGTTTATATTTAGACATTGATCAAGGGCCATCAAAAGCAAATCAATCAAACACATAATTGAGTGGTAAAGTTGTTTATTTTGAAAATTCGCGTTCGTTTAACATCAATTGCATTTAATTGATAAATGTTTACCATCAAACACTAAAGAAAAAAAAAAATTATGTTTTGTATTAAAATGAAATGGTTTCTCGATTGGCTGATCAACATACCATCCCGAAAAATCGAAATTTATGTCAAAATGATTTTATCGAAATTATTCATTCGATAGAATCAGTCTGAATTTTCATTTTCATTTCCATTTAAATAACTAGATTGTTACAATGTTCAACATGTAGTTTTATTACATCTTACACACGCGTAATGGGTTTCATTTAACCAAAAGGATCATAACAACAATACCACGAATAACAAACACCATTTTAAAGTTCACCGGTGTGTTTAATTATACAACCAGCGTGAAAATAACTATGCAAACCACCAAAAAATGAAGTTTTCACACAAGTTAACAATTGCCAGGGCACCGTTGCGCGTATCTGCTTCTATCACTAACATTTCAAACTTATTCAACAAACATTGACAGTACATAAAATTGTATGTATGATTTAACTTTGAATACTTAAATCATATTCGAGTGATTCAATTTACACTTTTCCTATGCAATTCATACTTGTCAACATAAAATATACCTTGTGTATGCAGTAGTTTGCATGGTTGTTGCTGTTTTTGGTGTTTTTTTTGCGACTCTCGAAATATTATATTCAACAATTTATGCGACAACCATACCACTCGAAGCGTTAATGACGTCAGATTAAAACTGCATGTAATAGCGTCGACAAATATCTGGTTACAACCCATCTGATTCGAAAACCCATCTCTCGTACTCTTGTTCTATCTCTCTCTCTCTCTCTCTCTCTCTCTCTCTCTCTCTCTCTCTCTATCTATCTCTCTCTATCTCTCTCTTTCTCCCTCGATCCATTCCGCACTTTCGCTGTTTTTCGGTCTCTTTCGACCCCTCTCAGTCTCTCGCACTCTCCCTCTCTCGCACTCTCCCTCTCTCCCTCTCGTTTTTTTTTTCGGTCTCTCTCGCTCTTCATCGTTCTCTACCTTTCTCTGTCTCTCGCTTTCGCTCTCTCTCCCCCCCTCTCTTTCTCTTTCTCTCTCTCCCTCTCCCTCTCCCTCTCCCTCTCCCTCTCTCTCTCTCTCTCTCTCTCTCTCTCTCTCTCTCTCTCTCTCCGGGAATTTTATGATATTGTAATATCGAGTCAAACGCATTTATCTTTTCGTTCCACGAGGATGTTAATGACATTTTAACAACACGATATACGATTATTTGCATTGTAAACAACATCTTAAAAAGTACAAATCGCCAAATATACCAAAAAAATACGAAACAAATGAAAAAATAAAGCACAAGTACACATACATATTCATTTTCAAAGCACTGCTGGCAACATGTTTTTTTTTCAATGCTGTTTCGGGGGTTTGAATTTTGGAGGATGAAAAAGTGATAAAATCAAACGTTTTACTTACCTTGTGAGACTAATGTGATCAAATAAGCTAAAAATAACACTTTTCTGTGGGTTATTCGATATGGCAAAATGTTCAATGCAATTAGCACTATTTTCACTGTATTCAACAGTAACATTTTGAATGTTTTGTTTGCTAGTTTGTGTGTGTGTGTGTGCGTCTGGGTTTTGTTTTTGTTCTTTAGCTGTCTTTTTTTTTTCCCCCTACTGTAGTTAGCTCGCTTCGATGGTAAATATTCGACAATAATTTTAATCCCTCGAATTTAACGAGTTCACTGTGCAGCTGAATCGATACCGCTTATACCTCATATGCACAATTATACGATCTGTGAAAAAAAAAAAATAAAGCAAATTATTCGATTAAAAAAGCTCGGTAAAAATCCAAAAAATCTGATAGAGAATAAACACTCGATTCAATGGCTAAAATATTCATTAGGGCGAAAAAAATTCAGAGCTAAGTTTAGAATGATCAATAAAATAGAACCAAAAGCTGAACTCAATTGGAATCACAAATCAAAATCAATTCGTTCAGCAAATGTGAAATTCAAAAAAAAAAAAAAAAATTATTTTTCTCTCTCACACACATCGAATGGAATAGTAATCTTTTCGACAAGAATCATTCTGATTTTTGTTGACGTTTTGCCATAGTTTGCGTTTCAACAAATCAACATATATTTCTCGTTGGATATTATTCTCGATTTTTTGTTCGTTTCTATCGCGTGTTTTTATGTTTCATTTCCAACTGAGAATAAATGGTTCAATGCTAGCTAAAATGCTGACCTACTCTCAACTAAAAAATAAATGACATGTTGATAATGTTTCAACCATGTACCCATTTCGATGTCACTAACATTTTTTTTTTTTTTTTTTTTTTTTTTTTTTGTTCTGTTCCTCTCTTTTTCCATCCACGTCGCAGACACCGTTTCATTCTCCTTCTCCTTCTTTTTCTCCTTCTTCTTCATCTGGCAGAATATTTAACTACCATTAAATTTTGACTTAGAAAATTGTTTGTCCTCAAAAAAGTGATGAAATCAAATAAAACAATATACGAAGGAAGAAAAAGAATTCAGTTTACCATGCAATGTTTACATGCAATGCACTTTGGTCAATCTTTAATACGTTTGACTCATCAAAATCGATGCGATTGCACGAAATCTCGCTATAATGGGCGACAAGTAATGACTTTGTACGTTTGACATTTTCAGTGCTCACTTTCTTTCTCTTCTCCTCTCTTTCTCTCTGTCTCTGCCCGTTCTTTCTGTTTTTTTCGTCTTAATCGTTGTGGATTGTGACTGTTGATATATTAAAAAAAAAAAAAAAAAAAAAAAATACACGACGTCATGGTTAACAGTTAAATGCTACTCAGCAACTCGAGGGCAATCTGATCAATTATGCATATAATCTAGTGTATTCGAAAGATTCACACAGTGAAAAAGAAAATGAGAAAAAACTACAAAACGCTTAATGGACACAGTCGACCAACCGAGTATATCCCACTGCAGACCTATTTGGATGGGGATGACATTCTATCATTTGGATGTCATTCGACAGTATATTAATGCGATTTGTAATGACGGTGAAATTCAAAATTATTACCTTCGGATGTCTTTTAATCACGATCACAACTCAGCGAATATCGTAGTAACATGAATGTGTCGGGATGCATTTTAGATACTCATAACAATACCCATTAGTGTAGAGAGAGGTTGGTTTTTTGTTTTTGTTATTCTCTGCATTTTATTTTCAATGTCTAAATTATGCACAATATATTATTATCAATGTCATTCTTTGTCAAAATTCCCAAAAGGTCAATGAGTCACATTTTGGTTATTGGTCGCGTTAAATTGGATTTGAATTGGCATTTTTTATTTTTTACACAACAGTTATTCAAATTGAACAAGAAATATGTTAAAACGGAAACAAGAGAGCGGCCAAAAATGAACCAAAAAAAAAAAAAAAAAAAAAATGAACCATTTCTATGAATTCGATTGGTTGAATGTTTCAGTCTTTTTCTTATTTGCTTTGCTTTCAACCACCTTGACGATACGCTTCTTAATTTCATACATATATCTTACAGCTTTGCATCTCATAATATATATATATATATGTAGAAGCAATGAAAGAAACATGAAACACAGAGATAAAATGAAAAATATGTTAACTAGTTGGATGTCACTGGAGAATTGGCATTTTCTAGCATGCCAGCAACATTTCAGATTCAAGTAAGTTCCAAAGCAATGCTTCTATGTGTGTATGCTTGCGTTTCAGTTATTTTACCATTTTCATTCGAGTTGCTGGCTCTTGCTTGAATTTCTATATTTTTCTCTCATTCTTTTCTTTTTTTTCTCTCTCATTTCTCGCTGTTCATTTATTCTTGTTTGTTCGACATACTCTCTTTCTCTCTCTCTCACACACTCTCTCTCTCTCTCTCACTCACTCACTTTTTTTTCTCTCCCTTTCTTTCCCATTATATTTCTTTTTCATTCTTTTGATTCGTTTCGTTCATTCAGTCTCACTCTCATTCATCCTTTCTTCGTCCCTCACCCTTTGTCTCCAATCAAAAAACATATATGTGCATGTGTGTGTGTGTGTGTGTGTTGCATTTTGTTCGTAAAAGTGTACCCAAATGGCATTCGTTTATTCGCATTGGCGTTACTGCAAATGTGTAGAAATGTATTTGTCGGAATAAACGCGAAATGAGAAGTTGTTTGAGTTTGAATGAGAGAACCAAAAAAAAAAAAAAAAAAAAACTGTTCGTCTCTCACAACAATAGTAAAAAATTTATGCAGCAAAATGTATGCGGTGGTGTATAAAGTGTTTGATCTCTGTGGAAATGAGCATACAAATAAAATGCAAAACGAATAACGACGATCACAGTGTAAAGGAAAAGGCAACTATTTTTTGTTTTTCATCTCTTTTCATTCATTCCATTTCATCTCTATCTCTATTTCTGTGTATATGTTTCTCTGTCATCTTGTTGTTTTCTATTATTTTCATCTCGTTTGTTGTGCGAATATCTTTGTACATGCATCAGATTGAGTGTGAGGATGTTGTTTCTTAAGTGTTGTGTGCAGATGCTGTTGTTGTTGTTGTTCTTATTATTGTGTGTATTCCAGTTCGTTTTCATAGCTTGGTCGGTGGTTTGTTTGGGGTTGTCTTTCTTTCTCATTGTACAAGTTGTGCACTCAAGCGATTTTTTCGCATTCAATTTATCGGTTTATTTCACTTGTGATTCTATTTTTCATTTGAAATGTCATTGTCGTTGATCTGTCCAAAATGCAACGAAATGCTTGGAATTTTTGCGAAAAAAAAAAAAGAAACAAAAACCAAGAACATGGAAATAAGTAAGCTCAAACATATATGCGCGTGAAAAACAATAATATAAAAAAATTGG
The DNA here is from genome assembly GCA_029041755.1 of Resseliella maxima. Lineage (NCBI taxonomy): Eukaryota > Metazoa > Arthropoda > Insecta > Diptera > Cecidomyiidae > Resseliella > Resseliella maxima. Next base: position 1,184,080 of record JAQOWM010000466.1, on the reverse strand, counting down.
GAAAAAATTTAAGAAAAAAAAAAAAAAAAAAAAAACAAGAACAATTTATGCGTCGAACAAATGCATTCACATTGAACAATAAACATTTTTACTATTTGCCATTTTCAGGCATCGACCGAAAGTAAATTCAAATGGAATTTATTTTTCGGTGTGTTCATCTTGATATCAAGCAAAAACACCATCATTGATTCAACAGTATAAAATTACTGCATTAGCCATGTTCACTAGAGTATTGGCATTCTTTGTGATTCCAATCATTAAAAATTGATATGAATTTGTCGGCTCAAGTGGCAAACATTTCGTTTGGCTTATGAAATTTACACAAAATCTAACTGTATAGACACATTGTTGGTTACATTTCCATTTTTTTTTATTTTATTTTTTTTTTTTTTTTTCATCGAAAATAACAAAAAAAAAACAATGGTTTTGTACGAGAAATAGAACGAAAGTGGAAAAGAACGAAAAATCAACGTGGCAAAACTTATCCGGTAAAATCTTTAAATAATCACTAAGTCAAGTGGTATCACAAGAAATGGCGGCGTGAATCACTTACAAAATGTATAAAATTCATTGATACACAATCTCTCCAAGTATCTTTTTAGCCAATGGCAAAGCTCAACAGTATTTATACTGCATTCAACTGAATATACCCACTTTTGCGGATATATATATACATATATTTCCACCAATTTTACAATAAAACTCACTGTTCACTAGCTCAACCAGACAAGCATAGGTAGTTTGTGTTTTACACCATACAATGGTTATTTTGCAAAATGTATGCACTTTGCTATTTCCAGTGTTTTTTTTAGATACAATTTTTTTATCTAGATATAGATACAGATATTTCAATTTTTTATAATTCCATCTAGATTCAGATATGAAAATAGAAGAAATAGCCTATTTCAACATTGAAAATGGCTGAATTACATATAGTGCATGTTAAAACCGGAAATAGCGGCCGAAAAATAATATTTAATTTCATATGAAAAGGAATAGGATCAACGGTGAACCAAGAAAAAAAAAATCCAACGGAAGTGAAATAAAGAAAAGAAAACGACGAAGTAGCATTACAAAAACTTTAAGCATGAAGTCAAAAGATGTTCTGCTAACCTTTAAGCGAAAAAAATTCAAAAGTAATAAATTTTTATTTACTGCACAACAACAAATGCAAACTGTAGAAAACTTATTAGAAAATGTTTTATAAGTTCTTCGGGCATATCTTTTCTTTTTCTTTTTCATCATAATTTCGTGAGTGAATGTATATGTGTCTGTAAGCAATTGATATGAAACGCCAACAAGTTATGCTCTGTATGATTCACAATTTGAGATAAAATAATGCTTGCAGCGGCCGTTACATAGATATTGCTGCTTCTCTATATATTGTTACTTACTTCGCACAATGTATCTGGTTTTTATTTTTATTTTTTTTTCGGATTCTTTGCTTGTTGCAAAATCCTTTTGAATTGAAAAAAAAAAAAAACGAAAAACGTTTTTTTTTTTGCACTTTTCACTTTGTGTTTCATACGAATGATTTTCCTCAATCTCTTTCCTAAGATGCAGTTTCTTATCATACCATTCATGTACATGGAGTTGAATAGATGAAAAAAGAAAAAAAAAACGAAATAATCAAAATTCATTAAATTTGAGAGTATCCAGTGTGTAGGGCTGGCATAGCATTTCGTTGAAATGGATTTTTACATTTGTAAATAGCCAATTGGATAATGGAATAACTCCGAGCAAGCATTTACCACAATTTAAAATGCATTCACAATCAAAATTCGGCTGATTGATGGAATAGCCAACGGGGAAAAATGTTTCCAACATAAGGTGCAACAATAATATCAACAACATGCCATATTGGTGCGTTCATTCAATTTATCGTTGTTAAATTCATAGATTATAATGGTTCATGGGTGATTTGATCGGTGTCAGTAGACATTGTGTACACAGAAAACAGACATTAAGTGAAAGTGGTTAGAGACAGAAAGAGAGAAAATGTGAAAACATATATAGAAATACATATTGTATTATGCATAGCGCAGCAAATAACTGGCCAATAATATTTCATAGCGGAGCGCTTTGTCAGATTAAGAGGAAAACAAAAGGGATTGTTTTATTAAAAAGACAAGCGAAATGCCGAAAGTCATAAATTATTTTGTGGAAAACTCTTACACGCGTAAGCCGCACATACACACACACACACACACATACACCTCAACAACGTGGCTTTTATGGTGGCCGGTTTTCTTTTCGTCCTCTTACAATTCCCATTGCCGAAGGAAAAACAAGGAAAAAACCGACCGATGTTTTGTTTGGTTTTTACAATTCATACAAAACTTCATAAGCATATGTGCGAATGGACATTTTTGGCAATATTACCAGGGATTTTCTTTTTTCTTGCTTTCTCTCTCTCTCTCTCTCTCTCTCTCTCCCTCTCTGTGTGTCTTAGTCTCACACCTTCATCCCCCATAAAATCGTATCCATGCACATTGTACACACATTGAACTTTTGGCCCAATTTTTGTTGCAACATACACACGGTGTTCTTTTGCTTTAAACGAAACTTTATTGCATTTAGTTGCATTCTTATTCTTTGTGTTAGATATTGAAACGAACTTTGTGATTATATTGTGTGATGCTTTTATTCATTCACCTGACTCTTATTTATATTTCCTGTTCGATGTTCTTTCCTTTCCGCTCCATTTTTTCAATCACCAACAGCAATTTTCATGCCCAAGTTTTATTCACTTATTTCTTCGTTTTTCACTCAACGCTCTCTTCTTTTCTCAATTTGTTTTGTTCTCTCGTTTGTTTGTTCCATACATTTTTTTGTTGTTGTTATTTTGCTCTGTTCACTTTATGATTATATGAATAAAATAAACTTCCATATAAAATAGATATGAAAACTGGTGTACGAAAGAAAGAGCATGTAGAAATAGCAAATAGCAATGGCACACCGTGTATGGATCACAAAAATACTTTCTCCATTTCTCTCTCTCTCTCCTCTCTCTCTCTCTCTCTCTCGCTCTCACTCTCACTCTCTCTCTCTCTCTCACTCTCTCTCTCTTTCTCCTTCTAACTTCTTCCATAAATTATGAAATAAGAGGAAAAGAGAAAGAAATGATGTAAGTGATGGTGTGAGAAAAACGTAACCGTTTTTGTCTGTAACAATGTGAATATGTTTGTGAAAGAAAAGAGTGTGGTATTTTTAGTCAAGGTAACAACATCACAACATTTGGAATTGCATATGAAATGAGCAACACTTATATAATCCGGTGGCAGTTGCTTGAATGTGAGCGACCGCTGCTTACATTGATAATGCCTAACCGATGGATCGAGTGGAATGGTTTATTTATATATATATATATATAATATCTATACATGTATGCTTATAATCGCAAATGACGTTTTCATGCTTGCTAAGTCAAAGCTCTTTTTTTCTAATTCACGCTATTTTAAAATAGTAAATTTTCACTTTAGTGCGCTTACTACTCTAGTGAATTAAATGCGCTTGGAATTACAAAGTTTACTCATTCTAAGCCGAAATCCATATATTTTGTCAGCAAATTCGACGAAAAGTTACAATTAAACTAACGAGATCATGACGAACTTTCTCTCTGGGCAGCAAACATTTTTTGGGATTTCAAGACACGAAAAAAAGAACACATAACATTTTCTCGATTTTAGTTTTTTTACTAAGCCATTTCGTATATGAGAAAAGTCACAAATAGAGTGTGAGGATTTTTGCACGTAAATTGCACAATGAGATTACAAATGCATTTTGAATTTTCATCACGCTGCCATAACAACCTACCTATCTTCCGACATCACACTCTTGATACCTCTTTCTCTCGCTTGCTCGCCCGTTCGCACTTTTTCAATTCTCCGTTCACAAACATGAATACGCAATAATTTTAATGTTTTACCGTTTCGAAAAGCGGTACACAACGAGCAACGGAAAAAGAAAGCAAATGCGAATATGATTTTGTCTTTGCTTAGAATTTTCATATGCTTTGCCACAAGACGTTTTTCTCTTTGTTGCTCTCTCTCTCTCTTTTTTTTTGGCTCTAGGTTATTATTTTGTCTGATCGAGTTAAGTTTTCACTACATTCACATTATATAGAAAACAAACATTGAAATTCTCTCTGTACACAGAATATGGAATGTACATGGACCACAATAGAATGGCAAACATAGTGAGACGACTATGAAATAAGAAGAAAAAAAAAAATGAAGGAAAAACACAGTTACACAAAACATTTACGATATATTGCAGCAACCTATATATAAAATACATACGTATAGATTGTGTATGGCGTATGTGATTTTAGACCAAGTAAATATATTTTATTGGAATATTAAGGGAATTGTGGAAAATGAAGTTGTTGCTAGTATCCAATATCAACGACTGAATTAGTCGCATGAAAATCCAACTTTTCCCATTGAATAAACACATATAATTCATGGAGAAATTCAAATTAAATTTAAATAATGACTGAAACTGAGATAACTATTAACAAGTCCCTTTCTAGTAATTAAACGACTCCTTTTGATGATTTACAATCAAATGGTTTTGAACGTAAGATTTATGTAAAATGTAATCGTGGGCATCTTTTTGAATAAGTTTTGACTGTAAATTTCAATATTGCCTATAGACCAATAGATTGTAATTTATTCGATGGCTAATATGCATAACAAAAAACAATTCGTCTTTGTCTCCACTAACATACATGTGATATGTCTCATTTGGTGTGTTTTTTCTTAACTCACTCTTTCTTTAGTCATTTCTTTCATTCTTCAAAAGAGGTGAAACAGAATTTAACTTCTCCTCATAGATTCTGAAACCGGCTCCTTCGGGGTGACTTCCTAATTTTTGAGCGGGACCCCTTAGTTTAATCGATCAGGACCCCCTTGATTTGGAGTCACTTTCTTGCTTATTTTCTTTCTTTTTTCTCTCTTCCCCCTTCTCTCTCTATTTTTCTCTCTCCCTCTCTGTCTGTCTCTCTTTCTTACTCCCTCGCTCAATTTTTTTCCATCTAAAAGTTATTTTCTCTCATTTTTCTCCCCCGCTCCCCCTTTCTCACTATTAACACCCCTTCATCTTTTTCTTGTCATTTTCGCTTTCGTTTTGTATATAGTATAAAATTGCATTTAAAACAAAGATCAACATAGAAACCAACATAAAATTAATTCTATTTGAAATTCATGCACAGAAATCGTCTTACAACTACTCTTTTATACAGTAGAATTTTTAACCGAGAAAAATGTTGTTGCATTTAAAGGATGAATGTCGAAACAATGAAATAATATAAGCCATGGCACATTCTGTGGCAAATTGAAACATGTAAAAATGATAGCTTATTTCTATTCTGTACAGTTAGTATCATTTAGCTTTCAATGGTAAATATTTATCGCTGTCGACCCTTCCCCTCTCCAAAACAAAAAAAAAAAAAAAAAAAAAAAAGAAATGAAAATACTTTGTTATGTCTGCGGTTTAATTACACACATAAACTATCCTTAAGGAATTACATTGAGTAAAATGCATACAATTGAACTAAGCAGATATAGCAAAGCAATGACTGAGAATACACTGAGCTTTGTATTATATGGATTGAATGCCGTTTTTTTTCCGTTCTGATGCGCAATTTATATACATTCAGAGGGAAAGCGAGATAGAGAAATAGTAACAATGAAAAAGAAAGAGAAAGAATGAGAAAGAGAGAAAGTGAGTGAGAAAAAAAAGTACATTATGCAACAAACTACATTCATGAACAAATTGAATTAATCGTACGTAAATCGAGATGGAATTGAAGCGAAACGGTAAGATCGCAAACTAGATACACTCTCTTGTGACCGTTCCAGCGCGGAAGAAGAGAGGCAGAGAGAGAGAAAGAGAGAGAGAGAGAGAGAGAGAGAGAGAGAGAGAGAGAGAGAGAGAGAGAGAGAGAGAGAGAGAGAGAGAAAGAGAGAAAGAGGGGAGAGAGAGAGAGAGAGAAAAGAATGAAGCATATACATCAACCGAAGTGAATTCGTTAATGGATGTAATGAATGTACTGCTGCCAATCTGACAAATGATTAATGAAACTATTTGCGTTCACTCATTCCATTCAAATGGACAACAAACTGTAAAATATTTGGATCAATAAGTTCGAGCTATATTCTTAGCTGTGGTTTATGAAATCTAACGGAATGTTTGCAACAACAACGGCAAAAACAAATGAATAAACATCATTATCATGGTTGCATGGCCACATTCACCTATCTAAAGCAATTTCCATCCTTTGTTCATTTCGATTTCACTTGTTTATCTCTTGTTATTCAACGTTTTTCTTTTTTCTTGTTCCTTTTTCTCTTCACTTTGCATTGCAGGCGTCAATTTGAATGATTATGTATTGTCTTTGGGAAATTGGAAATTGGAAAAGGGAAACGAACAATTGGTCAAGAAATAATTGCTAAATTGTTCGACGGATGTGACCAATATGGAAGACATATATAAGACACATTTATGTCACATTTACCAAAAGTTTGTTTCGGCTCGCCATTCCAAATCATTTGAATAAATTGGGGCACAAAGCAGACGAACCACAATGTCTGGGCAACAACGGCTATAGTGGTGATGGCAGGGACACTATGGTAAGTGAACTGTTTCGGCGATGCAATGATTGTCATTATTCAGAAATTGTAATTATAGCATGTATTATGTCTGTTCAAGAAGAAGAAGAAGAAGAAGAAGAAGAAGAAGAAGAAGAAGAAGAAGAAATAGTTTGTCGTGTAGTTATTTCTATGCTTATTGCACAATATCTCCACCAAAAAGCGATACGAGTTGTGAACAAATGGGTCCCACGAGAAGCTCGATGCACTGAACAAAATTCTCGAACAAATGTTATTATTATCACGAAATGCATACACAATTTCAAATATCCATTCTCTCCCTTTCTCGTTCTCTCTTTGTTTTTCGCTTTCACTCTTTATTTCCCTATCTCTCTTCTCTCTCTCTCTCTCTTCTATCTTTCTCCCCTCTCTCTCTCTCCTCTTTCTCTCTCTCTCTCTCTCTCTCTCTCTCTCTCTGTCTGTCTGTCTTTTATATTACAAACTGCATTTTTTTTCTTTGCTGCTACTAAAATCCGTTGTTGTTTCCCTCTCTCACATTCACTTTGCCTATTATTCTTTCATAATTTTTTTTTTCTCTATGCAGTTCTCAACAATTGCTTAAATGCCACGCTAATATGCGGATGTCAGATTTCGACGATACTGAATCAAGTTAAGTTGCATAGTTAACGAAAAGTTGTTTCGAACATGTTTTGCCTGTTGGAGATTTCCTATTATTCATCGTACCACTGTCGGCATTGTTCCTGAATACGTTGCGTCTCTTAGTCATTTATGTGACATTACGAAACGTAATGAATGCGTTTTTTTTTTTTCATTGTTTTCACTCATTCGCTTTCTCTCTGTATTTCACTCTTTCTTTCTTTCAATTTATCCTCTCTTTTTCCCTTTTCCTGTTCTCTTCCTCTTCAATTCTCTAAATCTCTTATTCTCTCTCTCTCTCTCTCTCTCACTCTCGCTCATTCACCATAAATTTATCTTGTCGTTTGCCGAATCGCATAAAGAATAACAACTTGAATTCATTTGCTTGCAAAATGAAATTAACACACATACACGCACACATAGTACGTTAAACGAGAATGCAAAGGGAAATAAGATAGGAATAGAGTGATAGTAAAACACATACAGAAATGGAAAGAGATAGAAAGAGAGAAAGGGAAAGAGAAAGACAGAGAGAGAAAAAAAAGATAGAGAGATAGAAAGAAAGAGAGAAATAAAAATGATTTCATGACGTACGTTTGCGGCTTTCAAATGAATACACGTTTGTACAAGTGTTTTCTATCAATGTCGCTGTTATATCTGAAATTCGTATGCAAAAATGCGCCAAAACATACACGAAATTATCCGGTCTGGCGCATTAGCGTTACACGCGCGCGGTTTATTCTCTCATTCGTTAACGAAGTACCGAATGGTAAAATGAGCGAAAAAGAGATCCAAAATAATTTGCGGAACATTTTGGTTTTTATTTACATTTTACCAAATGCAAATTGGATTTTTGCAGAACATTTCATCTGACACACACTATGATCAAGACAAACAACCAAATTATTTATATTGCAACTGCAAGTGGCCACAAAACAATTAGACTCAATACATAGTTACTTTTTTTTTCTCTCTTTCTCCTCATTCTCCCGCTCGTAATCTCCATGCCTTGTGTTGTTATAAAAGTTTTTTTTTTTTTTTGCTCTCCATCATATGCATTTGTTGTTTATTTTTCCTTTGAAATATTTGCTCGTTGCTCTGTTCAACCAAATGCCAAACACAAAGAATCGTGCTCAACATTTTCAATGTGTAAACATTTGAGAAAACCAAGATTAACCAATTTCAGTTTGTTTAAGTTATGAAGTAACATTTTAAATGAACACATACCGAGCACATTTTCATCTTATTTTCAAATTATTTGATATGTGACCTTGTTTGTTTAAACATCACAACTTTATTAAAATTTTCTAACTGAATGATATATTGATATATATGTTTTTACATGCATATACACATGATCGACCAAACATTTTTAGCCACCAAATTATTGTACGAAATGCATCAACAAAATGTTGCGGTCAACGCAATTTTGTATAATCAGAACAATGTATTTCCGACATTTGAAACCGCTAATTAATATTAAACGCTTTTGGTTCACAAGTCGATTGTCCATGATTTTACCATTAAATCCAAATTATGGTTTACTCATCTGCAAATAAACAACCATTAACACTAAATTTTTCGCCCCGAACATATTTACAATCGGCCGGTGTAAAATCCGTATTGATTGCCTGATTAATTTTCGATCAAAAATTATCAGCGCACAAACGATATTTCCGATTTATATTTATAAATGGCTCTATGGCGCTAAACTCATTCATTCCATCTCACACACCCACCAACCCCCTTCCCCTTCTCTTTTATCCTTTTCAATCTCTCTTTTTTTTTTATCTATTCTCCAGTCTCTCTTTGTTCGCGTAATAAATTTACATTTTAAACATTTCGCATTCACATTGTTGCCATTTTGCAAAAATGCAATGAATGAAAAGCAACAAATACCAAATTTGAATTGAACTGATATAAAAAAAAAAGATGGTTTATTCGTATCGAAAACCAAAAATCCGCACACAAAATGCACATTCAATCCATTGAATTATGCTATCTAAACTCATCCTGCTCTTAATAATTTATATCGAATTCCATTAAAATACTATCAGCTCATTTAGATATCTTGAATGGTTTGTTGGTTGGCTGGTATAGCTGAACGGTTAAACATTTCAATGTTTATTCAATGACACGAGAATCGATGGTTCAACGCAATGCGTTCAATTGCTTGAACGAAAATGGTATGGATTAAATTTGGAATGCAGCTACACACTGATAAATACGATTTTCGTGCTTGACCCCATGAAAAATGAGCCAACTCACTATCTCACACTCATCCTCTCTCTCTCTCTCTCACTCACTCTCACTATCTTTTTCTCTTTCTCTTTCTCTTTCCCACTCCTTCTTTCTCACTTGGCCTCACATTCTCCCTTTCTCTCACTATCTCACACTTACCCTCTCTCTCTTTCTGTTCCATTCGCTCAAATTCTCATTTACTCGGTTTCTAACTCGGACAAAGATTGTAAATATTATCGAATATAAGTGCGATATGAAAGCATTTAGTTCATCACTTATTTATTATTTTTATTGTCAACGTATGGCCAAAAGGAACAATGAATCGCTTTGCACGGTGCTTATTGTCTATATATGCGTGTATGTCTCACTCTCCCTCTCTGCCTCTCTCTCTCTCTCTCTCCCTCTCTCTTTCTCTCCATTTCTCTTCTGTATATTTTTGTGTTTTGTTTGAATATTTACTCAAAGTAGCCAAAATACAATTGAGTTCATTCTTCCGTATTGGAAAATTCCAACATTGAATGAATGAGTGCGTTAAGAGAATGATTTTGGTTTGGCCCTTATTGACAATACGATTGAATCAAACAAACCATACCATAACCATACAAAGTAATGCAAACTATTCATTTTTCGTTTTCACAACTTTAGAATGAATATCAGCCCAAAGCGCAATTTGCATTAAGAGAAACAGAATCTGTAGCAGCAACGCAGTAGCAGCAGCAGCAGCAGCAGCAGCAGCAGGAGCATTAGCAGTTGCTGCAGAGAATTTAGTCACATTGTATATGAAATGAAATCGAATTTTCTGAAACGAAAGCAATTACAGCCGACAATCTGAATCCATGTTTGAATATTTTAAGCAAATTCAAATGAGAATTCTTATTGTCAGGGAATATCATTTAAAGCGAAAAGCACATTTACCGAATCACTAAAACGCAAAAACATTAAATCGTGATTTCGCATTGGATAATCAAATTTGAAAATTGCTTATTCAAGTGAATGGTGGACGGCTCATCAGTCGTTCGTTTTTTTTTTTTTTTTTTTTTTTTTTTCATTGAAATGAGGCACAAGTATAAGTGTAGTAATAGCAATGGTATTAAACGCATACGACGTGTATTAACAATTGCGAATTCAATTCGATTCGATTCGTTTCGATGCCATTTTCATTTTGGCTTTGTGAGTGAATGTACGTATTTGATAAACGGATTGATTTTATTAGAGCTTTTTGCATTCATTTTATTGTGAACAATTTTTTTTTTTTTTTTTCTTTTTCATTTTGCTTTTCACACTTGTGTTTGGTTTGATGCCATTCGATTTTGTGCATGCCAAATGGCCTGCCCAGATAAAAGTTTCCTCCTTTCTCATTCCAGTAATAAAAATGGTGAGTTTTACATTGTGCCCATTATTGAGAAACTGTTTTCAAAATGATCGACAATATTTGACTTTTTGTCAGTGAACTGAGGTTTGACGTCTGACCAACTCAACTCCATTTAAATTCATTCACTCGTTATTATCATTCTTTTTTTTTTTTTTTTTTGTTTAAATTGTTTAATGTTTGTGACGATTAAGTCGAAATTATCAAATGTTGAATTGAGAATGCCATCCAAACATTGGTTTTTTTTTTTTTTTTCATTAAATGAAGAGAGAAAGAGGAAAAGGGACCGATGTCATTCAGCAACACTGTGATATGCTGCTGTAAAAATTCGAGTTGAACTGGTTAAAACGTGACTTACGGCTCTATAAACGACAGACGATGATATTCGCATGTATTTTTATTTACAAACTTATCGTTTCATTCGTTATGCAACGTTGCATTGCCAATTCAACTTTTCAAAATAAACAAACAAACACAAATGTAAACACAGAATTTTTAGTAGTTTATCAAGAGTTGCACATGCAAAATGCTTTCACAAATTTATGCACATATGCAATGGCATACACATTTGGCCGGATTTTGATGTGACGGCAATGTTGTCGGCGTCTGTTTGATTCGTTAATACTGTGTGGGAACATTTTTTTTTTTCCTTTTTTTCCGTTCTCAATGGAATTTAAATTCACATTTTGCCACGGAATCGAATTAAAGGAAAATCTAAATATAATTAAGAAGAATATGGATAAACGAAGAATTGTCGAAATTGTTTCTTTTGTACAATGTTGGCCTGTTATGAGATGCACTTGAAATCTATATTGTACAGCAATTTTATAGAAAATGAGCTAACCGACTGGTCGTTGTTTTTGCTTTTTCCTCTATTTTTCCAGGTTTTTTTTTTTTTTTTTTTTTGAGGTTTGGACAGGGTGCAAGCGGAAACGAACATTGGATGAAGCATTCGTTATGGATTCATCGAATTTCAATGGTACTTTTTATAGCATATCCAAGCAAACCAAAGTCATCACATTTCGCCATTCTATCAGCACCAGGCAGTACTCTCGACACCATAAAATGTAACATTTCATAGAATTTCATATCAAAAAGTCTAATTTGTTGATACTGTGTTAACATTTGATTTCATTTGTTTAACGTTCATTTCTTTGGATAACAAAACCAATGAAAATATTTCGCTCATTCTCTCTTTCTATTGCTCGATTTCATTCTTTCACTCTCTCTTTCTCTTTCTCTTTCTCTATCACTCCTTTTCTTTTTCGATCGAATATAGTTATTACAAGCATGAAATGCAATACACACATATACATACACGTATACTAACACCGTAACACCGTTAAGCTATAATTGCTTTTAAACCAAGTGAACATTTTATGTTTGGTTCAATTCAATTCAAATTGAAAGCAGTTGATCAACAGAATCATTTCATTCGTTTGTTCGTTCATTGTCTTTTCCAGTGCGAAAACATTCTCTGTTGACCACTTTGAATTTGTTTTTCACATTTTGACGCTTGTATGCAAACTGGTGAGAAGGTAAGGAAGAATCGACATGAAAATGTGTAACGAATGCAAAATAATATAACTGAGTGTGTTTGTAGTTGGATATGGACATGTTTAGTTTGTGCTAATATATGTGAGATAGATCGAGAGAAAGCATGTGTCTATGCAGGATGCGTGCATACATTTCAAATTCCAATTTGCAATATTTGTTATTCATACTTGGTCTTGTTTGTGCATACCATTGTATTGGCTCATATAATTGAATGGAACAATGTTATTCAATTAGTTTTAATCGTATTATAATGAATGAATGCAGCGGATACACTGCACTATTTAACATTTCATGTTAAACAATACTCACTTCATTTTTATTGATCGAAAAATATGAATTATTCTCACTTTTTCCATATTTCCATATGCACAATTCTCTCTCTATCACCTTTTTCAATGCATGCACACACACACACACACACACACATGCATACTTTTGCAAAATGCACAGCTCAATTATCTACACATCTTGATTGTATAATCGAAGTTATGTCGCTTGATCCGATTCAATAAAATCCAACATAAAGTGCTGAACACTTTTAATAAAGCATAATAAAGTTTACATTTTATCATATCCATGCATGTTGCAAAGCGGAACAAAAAGAAACCAGGTGCATCTTTCGTTCAATATGTGCTAATCTGTTCTTTCTTCTTTTTTTTTTTTTTTTTTTTTTTTGGTATTTGTGCTTTCCCATTTTCATCTCTCTCTATCTTTCACTCTCTTATTTTGTCTCGCAAAATCGTGTTTACCTACACGAATATAAAAAATTTCAAAGACTCAAATATAACAAATCACAAACTTCGGAACATTCATGTGGTTTTTACTACTGACTGATGCTATCTACATTTCTACTCTGAAATTATTTATTTATACGATATAATTAACTAAACAACAAAGCTATAAACTTTCGCAAAATTTACGGTTCATTTTCAAAATGATTTTGAGTACGTTCGACCAAAGTTATTTATAAGACAATTTTATCGCCTAAAAATAGAAGTTTGGCCTCTTTTTTATTCAGTCTCTCTTCCAGATTCCTAGATTTCCGTTACTCTTTTGCTCTCAATTTCTCTCTCTCTCTCTCTCTCTCTCTCTGTCTCTGTCTCTGTCTCTGTCTCTGTCTCTGTCTCTGTCTCTGTCTCTGTCTCTGTCTCTGTCTCTGTCTCTTTCTCTTCTCTTCTCTTCTCTTCTCTTCTCTCTCCTTCTGTCTGTCTGTCTCTCACTTTGCCTCTCTCTTTTGGTCCCTTTCGCTCTTTCTCTTGCATGTTCATTTGCTGCAATAATGTAAAATGAGCTTTAAAAATGTGTTGATCGCTAATCTAACATTGTTTCTACAAATTTTGAAATGAGGCTTTTGTGTAAAAATATTTATGCTCGATTTGTGAATGCAATTTTATCATGATTTGCATTTATTTCCGTCGATTTATTTTGTCCATTAACTGACCCCATTGAATTAATATGGAAATATAGGAAACTGTCAATGCCGAAAAATTGCGATTTTCCCCCCCCTCTCTCTCTTTCTCTCAATAGCCCCAAATCCATATTTTACAAAAAAAAAAAAAAAAAAAAGTTGTGAACAATGAATGTACTGTTACAGTAAAATCAAAGATACATTGCTGCTCCTTATACATTATTGGAAGCACCCATCGACAGCAATTGTCAAAATACAACAACAATAACATAGAATACACTTCTCAGAGGGCGCTAGTTTCTATGCGCAATTGACAATTGCTGTCGATGGATGATTGGAAGCATTTTTTTTTTATGTCGTTTCTTTTTTTGTGACACTTTTTGTTTGAAGTGCTGACAAAATGATGGGGAAGAGAGATAAAAAGTTTGCATCAATTCAGACAACTGTTCAAAGTCATCCTATTAATGTAATGAGACATCGCAAAGAATGTTAATTTTCACAGATTTTTCGCAACGAACGGAGAAAAAACCGAAACGAAAGAAAAAAAAAAATCAATTCACTTATACAATTATTAATGAGCTGTAATTAGATTTTTCAATTTGAGAATTTTTCATCTGGCGTACATCACATCATCAACAAGCTATAACTTGACAAAATGAGAAGATATCTCTTCTTGTGTTGAATGAATGAGAAGAAGAAGAAGAAGGAAAAAAGTCCAAGTAAAATGCTCCTTTTGTCAATGAAAATTGAGTTAAAATTGTTCGTGAAATCAAGCAGAAAATGTTCAGGCGATAAAAAGTGAGATAGGCAGTGTGTGAGAGATAGAAAAATTGGAATGGGATGACTAAGTTGGGAAAAAAGGCAACGATTTATGTCGGAATCTCAACACGCTTATGCTACGGGCAATGAATGCAATTCATTGAGCGGCTAATTTTCTATGTGACTTTCTTCTTCGTACACATTCTTTTTTTTCTTCTTCTGCTTGTTCGTTACTCATTGGTACTGCTAATACGTACAACACTGTATCGGCATTCGATTATTATTGACTTTATTCGAACTACTCTCCATTTTGTCAAATGCATAAAATTTAATTGAATGCCAAATTTACACAAATTGATCCAATAATTGGCTATTGCAGCTTATGACACTAGACATTATGAATGGATCGTATTATTATTTGATTTTTTTTTTCTCTCATTTTTTTTCAGTTGGTGTTGTGACTCATGCAAAATAATGAAGAGAGCCAATAATAAATGAATAGTCAATAGCAAAATTGGTCGATTATCTCTGCAATAAGTCGGATCCATGAATTTTCCGAACATAAATGAACATGTATAGAGAGATAGAGGAAGGGGCAGAGAGAGAGAGAGAGAGAGAGAGAGAGAGAGAGAGAGAGTAAGAGAAAAATAGTGAGGGACAGAGAAAAAGAGAAAATCACAAAAACACCAATTTTAACGAAGATCCAACCACATTCAGCAATCTATTTAACGTTATGCCATTCAAAATTAAATTCAATCGCATATATTGATAGATAGCAGCAATAATAATATTTATTGGCATTTGAATCTATTTTATTTTTGTTTGTTATGAATTGTTTTCAAAAGGGGATATAAATCAATAAATCAGTTTTACGATAACGTGCCATCGAATGTTGAAAATGTAATTCGAAATTTTGGGATCGAATCGCATCCGTCTGTATTGAATGAGCCATAGAATGATTTTTGTGTATGGTTTTTATTTATATTTTTCGCCTGTTGTATTGATATCAATGGGCGCCTATATATTTTACTGTTGATATCTCTTTTACTCTCTTTCGTTCAATGCTTTACCGATTTGCCTTTAATTTTTCGGGATTTTATTAAAGAGAATGCATTTCACGATATCAATCAAAATTGTATTTAATGCTATGCCATCGAACGTATTTTCCATGGCTGAGCGCTTGTGGAAAAATACAAAAATATACAATGCATCCGTTACGAGAGAGTGACACTAGAATTACTGAATAAAATAGGTGAAAAACGAGAAAGAGAGATCGGTGTAAAGATGAATCGCGCGCGAACATTGCCAGCCGCACACTCACACATACCGAATCAGTGTAAACCATTTTAATACTTTAATCGTTTATCGTTACACATTCCAAGTTGCACATTTTCACAATCGCAAAATGATTTTATAAATATAGAAAGAGAGAGAGAGAGAGAAAGAGGGAAAAAGAAGAAGATAAAGTGAGAGAGAGAAAGAGAGAGAGCAAGAGGATATTTTTATATGCATATGAATCTATAATAATGAATAAATGCATACACATGGTATAGTTTACGATAGTTTATGTACACACATCAATCAGAGAGAACGAGCAACAAAAATAACAAATGGATTTTCCATTGTTTGTAGATTCAGTTTTCAGATTTCTGACGATGCCCCTGCCCAGGCAGAATGGCCAAAACGAGACACATACACACACACACACATTATATATATATATATTCACTTATGGATCTCTTGTCTATATTTCTGCACTAATCTAACGCAACCGTGCTCCAATTACAACAGAACAAATGCAATATTTTAGCCATTGGTCAATTGTTTGGTGGCTCTTCAATCCTCTCTATTCTTGCCCATTCATTCTTTTGTTTTTCCATTACATACAGAGAAATATTCATAAATTACATTTTGGTTGTAAAGTTGTTGTTGTTGTTGTTGTTTTGTCTTCCTTCTTTTTTTTCTCTCCCAAATTCCGCTAGAAAATCGAATGCGTTTTGAAGCCAAGAGTTGTTATTTCTCACTGGTCGAACATAATATTTTTGAACCCTTTTATAGTTTTATTTTTTGTTTTTTTGTTTTTCGTTTTTGGTTACGAACGAACAAAAAGTGAGAATTTTAAAAATTTATCTCATTTTAGTGATCATCCATTGCAGATGGGGTTCGCTTAAAGCACATCACATACACACACATACATATGTTTTAACTATGTCCAGAACTGAATTAAAACCGTTGTACGATTTATATTTATACTTTTTTTTTTGTTTTTAGCGATCAAATGTACTTTGGGATCGATTTAAAAATTTATTATTTCATTGATGTGAAGTGAATCAGCAGCATCATTCTAAAATAAATTTCTGCAATTTTTTATCTATCGCATTTCAGCTGTTGTTTTCATCTTGTTTTTAAAATTTTCTTTTTTTTTTTTTTTAAAAAAAAGGTTTTATCGTTTTCAAAATTTTTTCGCTTGGCAATGTTTCGATCAAAGTTGTCGCATTTGTGTTTGCATGTTCTCTCTACTGTGTTTGTTCCCTTTATTTATTACATTTTTCTTTTCTCCATGTGCACTAATGAAAAAAGGAATCCATTTAGTAAAATCGAAATTGATTGATGTGATAATATCCTTTGAAAAACATTTCGAACATTTTAAAAAACGGTTATTCAATGGTTCATTTTAAACACAATCCAAAACAAGAAAAAAAAAAACCAAAAATTCGAAACGAAAGAAAATAAACGGCACAATTGTTTTAGTCGATACACATAGAAATATAGCGAATAGCGAACAGAAAATAACACGTCCGTTGTCGGCACGAGTTGTTCAATAACTGAAATGGTAGTTGGCACACAACATTCGCCACGGTATCCATCGAAATGAAACGAAACTCGAGTCTCTCAAAAATGCTGAGTGTTTGTATATTTTGGGTTTTGAATTACTACCATCCATGGGAAGTGTGTGTTTGCAAGCGGCGTAGCGACGCTTTTAATAATAGCACAACAATAACAACAACAATACCCATCAAACAAAAAAGTAAAAAAAAAAAAAAAAAAAAACAAAAAATACCACGAATAATCTTTATGAATCGTTCTCGGTCTGGATTGTTTCATCTCCCGTTCGTACGGTTGGTTGTAGAGTAAAAATTGCACTTTTACATTTTATGTTTATATTTCACATGTGAACATACTATGCGCACGCACACTCTCCATCTCGGCATTTCCACATGCCGAAAATGTACGTAAATGTAAAGGCAACAATGTTTTTCCACAATTCAAACTGATATGATGATACTCTACGAAGAAGCGTCAGCATTTTACAAAATATGAATGAATGAATGGAATGAATTTTTTGAACCATTTTCTCCTGCTGCATTGGAATCAAATTCGTTTGTCGAATGGAATTGTAGTTCGTTAAAAAGATGCTCATATTGACTGGAACGATGAACTTTTCAGGAGAAAAAACATAAAATGATTCTGTGTTTTATGTTGTACATTTTAACTTTTGCCGGTAAAATTTCTCCTGCCCATTTGAAATCTAGTGCACAATACAATATTCATTCACAGCATAAATACAAAGTTATTTTTCATTTCTTTTGATTAACAGTATCGTTTTTTTTTTCTCTCTCAAAAGGAATATATTCCAAATGATAATTCGAATGGATTTTTTCTATCACTAAAGAAAATATTATGTATGTGTATCGTGCAAAAGACACATAAAAGCAATCTGTTAAGAAAGAATGAGCATTTTAACACATGATGAAATAGAAAAAATACACACACACACACACACACACACACACACACAGACACACACTGATTCCACTGTATATCGGTATCATTTAATGTTGTTGCTCATTGTTGTTGGTTAGAAACATAGATGAAATTGTTCATAAAACAAAAGTGTAAATTGTGCGCGTGAATATGGTGCGTTGGTGCTCACATTTTGCGGATAATGCAATACACAACAACGAGATAAAACACATTGAAAGTCTATTATTAAATGAACGATGTACGATATCACTTATTATTGATAACACACATTCAATGGGCTGTAGTTGTGTGTGCAATGTCCACTCCATCAGCGCAACGCGACCATGTAATATTGGCTATGATAATGGGATTAATGTTAATCGAATTTATTTTCTACGCAGGAAGAAGCAAAGAGAGAGAGAGAGAGAGAGCGAGAGGAAGAGGGAGAGAGAGACAGGAACAGAGAAAGAGGGAGAGAATGAGAGGAACAGAAGAAGATTACAGTTATACCACAGATTTCGATGCTTTGCTATCAATTTGAAAAGGAACCCGTACACCCTTTTGCCCAATCTAGTATGCATTGAACATCAATGAAATTCACTCTTATATCTATATCTTTGGTGAAAAAGAAAAAAAAACATCGAACATTTTCTTCATCTTTTTTTTTTCCTCAAACTACTTTATTAACTGGAGTTTTTGATGTTTTTAGGTTGAATATTTTTAGGCACATTCTCAATTACACTCGTACTCGTTCTCATCATGGAATTTCCGAAAAATCTTTTGAGAGTTAAATGTGGGTTAGTAAGTGAGTGAGTGAGAGGGAGAGAGAGAGAGAGAGAGAGTGTATTGAGCCAATTTGGTTTTGTTCGATGCTGTTATGCGCGCGATATTTTTTGTTAAACATGCCCATAATGCTTTTGTAACAACGATATTGCAAAGAGGATTTTTGCTTCAATGCAATCCTTCTAAACATGTCAGCTAATGACATTGTAGTTTGGTGAATGGTTTTTATTCCCTGCTACTACCACTGCCACCACCCACATTGTTTTTGTTACATCTCTTTAAATAAATGCAACGAGTGCTAAAATGAGGCGGAATTTTTTTGTTGTAAATTCATATTTTGTTCAATCAATTGTGTGTGTGTGTGTGTGTGTGTTTTTTTTTTCCTTTTTTTTCTATTCAGTTTGCCTCTCACGTTGATACTCCATTAGCACCTTCATAGTTAAAATATATCCATGAGTCAGTTTCAAACATTTTACAATTCCATCTCCACTTGATAAAATGGTATGTAGAATTCAGTTTTTCCCATATATTCTCATTGATATATCAATGATTTTAACTACGAATAAGTCCCCATTCAATACACAAGCGCCAAATGATTGAATATGAAGCAAAATGGTATGGGAGTTTCTGTTTATAGCTCTATTTTTCCATTGATGTCGTTGCCGGTTGATGGTTTTGTTATTGTTGGTTTTGTTGTTGTTATTGGTGTTGTTGTCATCAGTGGTGGTGATGTTAATGTGGTGGTGGTTTTGATGAGCGAATGATAGCGGTAGCGATAAGATTTGTGTGGCTTTGAATTCATTGAGCACAACTGAATGATGAAAAGATGTGCAAAAGCTTGACATAAGAATTATTGCGACTGCTAAATGAAAAGGTATGTGACACTATCTTTGGCTTCACGATGAGTTTTAATGTTTGTTTACAGGGATCACAATGCTTTGTGCATGTTTTTCTTACTGTCACTAGTGATGTTGCTGCTGTTGTTGTTGTTTTTGTTGTAAATATATATGTTGTCTCTGTCATCATTTGTTCTGCACATCTGTTGATTTGGGTGAAGAGTTTGTTTGTCACACAACAGTCCTTGTCGTTTTCATCGTATGTGATCCTTGATGAGTATTTGATCTCATTTTCAGTGTGTGTGTGTGTGGGAGTGTGTGAGTGTTTTCCCCCTTTTGTTCTTTTTGCTTTTGTAACACAAATAACACATCTTGGCATGCTTAGCCATTCAATCATTTCGATTAAATACTTAAATACACGCCTCATATTCATAATCCGTTAATAAAGAACCAGAGCTCAAGTTATATTGAGTCGAATGGGTCTTTGTTAACTAGAAATAGAGTAAAAAAAACAATCAGAGAGTGAGAGATAGAGTCAGAGTGAAAGGAGGAAAGAGAGAAAGCGGGAAAGGGTTAGAGGAAGAGAGAGAGAAGAGAGAGAGAGAGAGAGAGAGAGAGAGAGAGAGAGAGAGAGCAGATGAGATTGAGAGAAAATGTGAAAGTATCATCAAAAAATCTCTACACTTTAATTTAAATACAATTAAAAATGCCACTTATTTATACGGGATAAAAGTTAATGTGGAATTTAACAATTGGTTGAAAATGAGTTGGGATCGCCTTTACCATGTCTAGTGCCTATTGAAATGAATTTTTTGAACGAAAAATTGACTGAGGACGACAGCTAAACAAAATTAAAAGAATCGAGTCAAATTTTTGGTTGGTTAGAAAAGAATCCCGTTTTTATTTTTATTTTCACTATTTTTCCGTATATTCTCGATTCAGAATGGCAAAGAATGGAACAAAAAGATTGAAGAACGAAGTGCGTATGACAGAAAGTGAGAATAGAATGAATTTCATTCGACAAAAAAAAAAAAAGAACTCGCTATTATACGATCAAATTGATGTGAAAAAGAAGCTAAATGCCCAAAATGATAAGGTTCTACATCACTAAAACCGTATGTACGTTGCTTTCCATTCCATTCGAATGATTTGTTCAGGCTGCGATTTGTTTTCACGTTTGACTATGCGTATATGCTATGCATGCAATGTTACGAAAGGATACACTCATGAGCGGTATGACTGAATACCCACTGGATAACACGTAGCAATACAAACATGGATGAATCAATGATATGGGTGCATGTGCTTGTGGAAGAAAGGAAAGAAAAAAAAAATTGTTGTCAAAGAGGATTCGGTACGCTTTACAATAAACTAATTGAAGAGGATTTTATGTAGAATCGATAAATAAAAGCGTTAAATCACTCACGGTTGGACGTGCTTTTTTTTCACTTCTTCTCGTCCTCCTCATTTCCCTCTTATTTGCACCTGAATAAGTGTGATCGTTTTTTTTTTTTTTTTTGTGTTTGGATGTGAATGTGTTTGCGTGCGAATATGCATTTTGTTTTTTGTTAGGTGCAAATAGTGACCTATCGTGTAACGTAGTTTCGGTGAAAGTGTCTAATGTCGACTGTAAAGTTCAAAGCTGAAAAGTTAAAAGCAATAGAAGCAATATAGAGGTTCAACTCATATAAATTCGAATCGGTTATAATCTCTGATCATTTTGCCCACTATGTTTCATTGGGTTGGTCACTATTTTTTTTTCTCACTCTTCCTCTTTCGATCTCTTTCTCTCTTATTCTTCGGAGGCTCCTCTTTCTCTCTGTTTTTTTTTTCTCTCATTTTCGTACATCAATATGCCCGGTTGGTTAAAGTGATTGTGCGAATGTGTGAATGTGTGTGCGTGTGTGTATGTATTCAGAGTTCTCACAGTTTCGATTTAGATAATCGACGAGAAATTGACTAAACAACATTTTAGCCAAGCAAGCACACTCATTTCCAGAGCTGATACATAGACATAATGCATGCCAGGCACCATAAAATGCATTTTAAAATGGCGCGTACAAACGATGTACCCTAAACTGTGAGTGATCTCCCAGAGCGATATCGAGAGATTCATATAATGTTGAGCCATCATTTATGTAAAATCGATTCATCCATATATAGCCAAATACACATGAGAGATTTTACTTTAACCGTCAACAATAAATAACTACATTTGACTGGATACATTGTGATAGCTGCCAAATATATTTATTGCATCGAATATGCATGGCATTTTAAGGAAAATCAAGTTGAAACACTGCTCTGATGCCACATTCTGAAGTATGCAGCTGTAACAACGATGACAGCAGCAGCACTAGACATAAAGAGAAGGGGAGACAGAGATAGAGATAGAGAGAGAGAGAGAGAGAGAGAGAGAGAGAGAGAGAAAGAGAAAGAGAAAGAGAAAGAGAGAGAATGATAGGAAAAAATTCCAAACAAATTATAGGGCGTGATTAGAAAACAAAAGGTAATGTGATTTTATACAGATTCTCGTTAAAAATGGCCAACGGCTTTGAACGATTCGTTTTGCTCAGAATTTTTAAAACCAATTTTTTTTTTACTCTCTTCATTCACTGTTGTTCATCTTCTACGTTCATTGAAACGACAACTGTGAGCAAAATAATCCATGTTCACTTGATAATAGTAAGTGAACTTTTGTTCGATCAACAGAAAGTTTTTGTGTTTTTCGGTTAAAATTTACAGCATGCAGTTTGGAATGGAGAACGCGATAAAGAAATGACAGAAAAAGAAAAAATTGAAAAAAGAAGAGAAAAAAACGAATTGAAAATAATCGTTAAACATTGTCCAAAGTTGTTTGACGCCTCAATTCAATCTCTTCAGATGGACTGCAACTTTTTGTGAATGCAAACTTGAGAGAAAAGAGACCGAGATGTAGAGAGACATAAAATGAGAGAGAAAGACAGATGCGGATAAAGAAAGAGTCGATGAGAGAGAGAGAGAGAGAGAGAGAGAGAGTGAGAGAGGGAGAGAGCTCTAGTAGAGAGTGAAAGAGATAAAAAAAATCATTCTTAAACGAAATTGAAAGAAAATCTTTTTTATTGTGCTTAAAAACTTCAAGTTCAAGTTATTCTGTAATGCTCTATTACAACGTCTTGACTATCGTTTCTATTTTGGCTAGTCAATGGAAAACTTTCATCATCGAACATACTGTTTCACTGGTTCATCGTTATCGACCGACTCTGAAAACTCAAATCAATTTTCGTTATTGGCTTTCATTGTTAATGCTTTTCACGAACGTTCAAAGAATCGCAAGCTCGTTCACACATGAACATTATAAAAAGCATCAATAACATTGAACACCAGCATTAAATCAAATATTTTTTTTTTCTCTCTCCTGCTTCGAATGCAGCAACAACAACGAGAAGCAACGGCAGTGGCATCATCAACATCAGTAACACTAACCGCATAAATAATTCCAGCCGACTTACGGCAGACGACCACATTTATAAAAATCAAAATGAGCACATTGCATACAGAAAGAGAAGAATATAAAGTAAAATGGAGAGTGGTGCGGACGTTACTATCGCCGTCGCCGTCGTCATTTCCATCTCCATCTCCGCCCGTTGCTATTTTTGCCACCCCATTTGTCGATTCATGGAATCGAGAAGTAAAGTTTATAAGTTTCCGTGTAACATAATACAATTACATGGTATAACAACAACATTCAACCAACCAACCAACCAGATGTGTTATGTATGATTTCGAAAAGATCTTCGTTTCAACTGATTGTTAATGTGAAGTTCAGTTTGAGCAGTTGCTTAATAAATAAGTAATAATGCAATTCGAATTAAATATCCGAAATTCGTTTAGTTTGTAATTTGTAATGCTATACCATGTTTGAACTTCTCGGCGATATCAATTAACTTGTGATTCTTCTTTCCATAACGAATTTGATTGGGATCGAGGGGAAGTGAAAGAAACAGAGAGCAAGAGAGAGAGAGCGGGAGAGAGAGAGAGAGAGAGAGACATAGAAAAAAACAAACAACATTCCACAGAAATAACGATTCGAATATTCGTGAATGTCTGAAATGTAGGGCACACAGATGCCATTCCGATATGAAAACAGGTTTTGAATTATAAATGCCACAAATGTTGAAATATGATTGGAAAATGGGCTAAAATATGATTGCAACAAATGAATCAGATGATATCGATGACGTCTTTTCTTAGACGGTTCTCGTTTAGACGGCGGATAAGTTATTCAAACTACAAATTTATGGATAAAATTGTTCGTTGTTTTTTCTAAAATTAAAAGTAAATTTTAAAAGTTAACGAGAGCAAGAGGTTTGTTTTTCACCAAAAATTCAAAGAATGCATCGAAAATGCAATTCCTCTTTGGCCAGCTCTATCGATGAATTCAAAATTTCTAATTAGAATATTAAGATTGTTATCATTTTTTTGTACTTTGTGTACATGGTTTTGAATGTTTAAAAACATGTGCGTTCTGAATGTTCAGATATACGTTTTCATCTATTTTTTTTCCCCAATGGCAATTTTCATCGTAATAAAGGCAGTTTCTTGAATTTGTATGTAAAGATATAGTCGAAATCACAAGTATTGTGAGGATCATACCATCCGAAATTTTCATTGTTCAATGTAAAATGTACGTGCATATGGGTTGTCATCATTTTGCGAAGCATAAATATAATGTAGTTTTATGTTGGTTACCACATTAGATCTATAAAAAAGACAATATATGATGATCAAAATGTTTTAAAAATATACGAAAACCAAAAAATAAAGAAGAAAAAGAAGAAGAAGAGAAAGAGGAAGAAAAGGAGGGGAAGACAACGGTTATTCGAGGTATTTTACATGCAAAAAGGGTAAATAGTTATACCGTGTGTACAGTGATGAGATTTAACACAAGTAGGAAGCTCAACCAAGTCAATTCGGTAACATTAAACTCTTTCTTGTTGTTATTATTTCGTTTTTCGATTCGTTTGAATTTTTTCTGTTCATTGTTGTGCGTTCAACTTTCTCTTATTTTACAGATGGTTTTTCTCTCATATGCAACCGTCACCATCAACAAGAAATGTTCTTCGAACATTTTGTGCATATCTTTGTGCCGATCTTTATTCATATCATTCATAGCTGTGTGGTCCGTAATCCATGCAAATCTATATTCCTTTTTCATAAATATATTTATTTACTCTTGTGCTTTTCTCTTTGGCATTTTGTATATTCGTTTACCAACTGGTGTTTTATAGTAGCAATGTCAAACAAAACAATAAAGGCAGGTAAGCATCATTTGAGCAACTCGGTCGAAATTTGTGTGTATGAGTGTATTTCGTTGATGTTGAAATTGGTATTATTCAAAATGCTGTCGCTGTTCTTTTTTTTTGTTTTTTTTTTTTGTTTTGTTATTTGTATTCGAAGTCGCTTCGACTTATTTTCCATTTCGTTTGTGATGTTCATCTTTGGACTTTTTGAATTCGTCTTCGCTTTCTTTAGTCCTAGCGCGTTCACCTTGCACCGGTCCTTATGTCACTCTCTTGCTGTGTATGTATGATTGTGTTCTGAGACTCACTTACGATACAATTGAGCACATTGTTTTGTTTCGAATGAAATGTAATCCATTATAAAAGCTTCTGTTTTCTGTCGATCCAAATTCGTGTGTATTTATCTTTCGAAATCTCGTATGTGTATTTTTTTCTTCTACTTTTTCTCTTTTTGTTTTCATTTTGTTGTCCCCTGTCGCTCTGTCGCAACATTTTCCTATTTTCTCTCTTGTTTTTTTTTTTTTTTTTTTTTTATTCAAGTTTCAGCATTCAGAATTTCGTATTCCGTGGAAACCGCGGAATAAGATATATACATTGCGCTTTACCACTGGAAACCGATTTCGTGTCAATGTCGACACACTGAAAAACGCATAACAAACACACTCAATTTTCTTCGTCTTTACAGACTGAAACATAAACGAAAAACCATTTACATAAAACATGAAGCTATAAGATCCACTGTGTGTATGAGTTTTATTTTTTTTTTTTCCTCTTGCTCGTTCTCTTTCTTTCTTTGTTTTGCTTTTCTTTTTCGAACGAATTTTATCCTTTTGGGATAGAATGCCTATAACATTATTTCGTTTGTATTTTTCTCATTGGAGAAGACAATCTTATGCGAGAATTGTTGTACGATACTTGTTTTCTGCATACGAATTACAAAAAATACATTGGTATGATCTCAAGTATGAGTTTGAATGTGCTTGTGGATAGGAAAAAATACGAGAGAATATGGGCCACGTAATGTCACATCACAGCACGGACAATCAAAATTGAACAAATGAGAGAAGCTTTCGAAACAGAGTGATTCCCGTTTTTTAGCAGAAAAAAAAAACCTCTCACGTTGCAATTTAAAAGGGCAAATGATGACAATTGTTCAACGAATACAATCAAAACCATACGAATAGATACGAGGGAAATAGTGTGAGAAAAATCTGCAAAAAAAAAGCATATATAGCATACACATAGACAACAAATCAAACTCAACAACACACTATCAAAAGATGAAAATGCGATTGAATTGGATGAATTTGTACGCAATAGAAAACTGGGGGTGAGGAAAAAAAAAATAAGAGAAATAAAAATGGGAGGGAGAGAGTGAAGATGAAAAGAGAACAAACGTGGCGATACATACACTCTTCACGAGCACATTCCATTTCTATTTGGTTCTTGTGGCATATTTCGTACCTAGACGAATAGTAAGCCGAAAAGAACAGAAAATCAAATAAATCCATATGCTCACACATTTCAAATCCTTCAATAAGCACTATCAAATGAATGTGAAGGGGGCAATCGGAAACGAGAATTTAACTCAATATAGAAAATCCTTACCACATTCATTCACTAACTCTCTCACTTTCATTCTCTCTCTCTCTCTCTCTCTCTCTCTCTCCGCTCTCTTTCTCTCCCTTTCTCTCTCTCTCTCTCTCTCTCTCTCGCTCTCTTTCTCTCCCTTTCACTGTGAATCAAGTTTTTCATTTTTCCTCTTTTCTTCTCTCATTTTCCCACTTTCCGTATCTGTCTATTTCTCTCTTTATCTCTCCCACTCTATATCTTCACCCATCCCCTACCCAATATCTCAAGTACACATAATCTTTCCCCCTTTTCCCCCGATATGGGAGATATTTGTGTGAATTTGAGCTTTTTCCTCTCACCAATTTCTTCGATCGCTTTCTTTCTCTGTCTTTATTGCACAAACAATAAAATTGCAATAACGCATCAAATGAAAAGAAAATTGAGCATTCTGTCACATATAAAATGAGGAAATATTTCCCAAGAATAAAAAAAAAATCGAGTCAAAGGAAATGGAAAATAATAAGTAAGAGTGTAATGTGAAGCAGAAAAGAAAGGAAAAGAAAAGAAGAAAAAAAAAAAAAATAACCGCCTCAATGCTTTCAGACAAATAAATCGTTATTTGCGATTCCCTATCATTATTCTAGCATGCTAGCATCAATTGCAGTAAGCCGAGAAAGAGAAATTTCATTTTTGCCTACAAAACACCAAAGACAAAGGATTAAACTAAACAAGCAAAACTTAAGTCATATAACAATAACAATAACACAGCAAAGAAAAAAAAAACTTTTGGATTTACGCATTGAGGTCATTTTTAATCATCTTAACATTGAGTTCTTTGGCACAACTTGAATCTATCCGGAATAAGTATTCGAACGGATGAAACCCCTTTTCAGTCTCTTTCTCTCTCTCTCTCTCTCTCTCTCTTTTTTCTCTCTCGCTCTCTATCACTCTCTATCGCTCTATCGCTCTCTGTCTTTCTTCTGCATTAAATATCAAAGATTATTCTAAGTCTAATTATTATTGCTGAAATCCACATTTCGCCAGAATCTAATCAAATGTAAATGAGTATTGGATTTTCATAACCACCATCGAAATCGAGTTTTCGACACCGAATATTTATGACATATAAAAAACCATCAATGAGTCTACAGATGTGCCTCAAAATGAGGGTAAATTTGTTTTCAGGTGAGGTTTTATTGATTATATTGCCCTAACCACCCTATCGTTCCCTCTCGTTCCGGTGAAATAAAACATTTATTCGATGGATTAAATGTGAATAATACTTTGAAAAATGTAATACTTCACCATTTACTACAGTTCAATGAAAGATATTTGTGATTTTTTTCGCGATGATCTACAGAGATGCTTCAAAATATTGACGGAAAAAAAAAAGATGGAAAAAATGCACAATTATACAGAGAAAGAACAAAATCAATCAGAGGGGGTCAGTTGATTGTACTGAATTTTGTGCACTAACAAGAGAATTATTCGATCTGTATGTGTGTGTGTGTGTGTGTGTGTGTGTGATGTAGTCCACTTTAGCACATTGGCACAGTATTCGTTAATTCAATCGAAATAATTGAATCAAAACACCTCAAAGTAACAAGACGAGTGTTATATTTGTATCAAAAGCAATATCGAAAATTGGTACGTGAAAAATTGGATAGTCGTTTCAATTTCATGTATCCAATATTAATTATCGAACGTGAGCTTCTGAGCTATAATTGAATTGATAGCAAATATTTCGTTTTGACCATATTCACATTGTTGTGCCCCCATTGATTCGAATTCATATAGGCTTTCGTCGAATTTACAATTTCTCTCTTGTTCAGCTTCATGTTCAGTTCTCATTGTAATCTACCATCGAACCGATATATAGTATTGAATTAGTGATTAGCGAAGCATTTGAAAGCTCATTTCTCTGAATCAGATATTCTTTTTTTTTTTTTTTTTTTTTTTTTTATTATTTGCTTAAGTTATACAAGTTTCTTAATATCGAAAACTGATTTACCTGATGTATTCGTATTTCATATTTCTGATGAATATGAAAAATAATTAACAATTATAATGTTTTCTTAAAGTTAGTTTTCAATTATTTGATTTCACATTGATTTTGTTTTTCATTTTTTTTTTTTTTTTTTTTTTTTTTCATTTCAGTAATCACCGACAATATTCGTTTTGAAAATTGTATTTTCTTTTCGTTGTGTATTCATCAAGTAGTTTTATTGAGAAAAGAATATTACTCAAATTGATAACAAAACAATGTGATAGTAGTTGACAAGTCTATTTAAAGTTTTTGCATGTTGCATCAGTTCCAGTTATGTGAATTAATTGTTTTCTTTTACTTATCATTTTGTTTTCTTTGTTTTCGGTTTTTAATGCATATATGCAAAGAATAATCAATTTTAAAATAGATTGTAATGGAATTTTTTTGTTGCGCAAAACTGGAATGTGTTTACAACGATGTCTTGGAATGAACATTTTCAAAATTGAAATTTCCGTGATACATTTCTTTTTGTGGTGTACTATGGATTGGTTTTCATTGCAAATAGATGCTTTTGATTTGCCATTGATGTTTGTGCATTCTATTATCAATATTGAATGTTGGACGAACAAGCATTGACTGCAATGCAACTCAATGTAATTGCAAATGCAGCAATTGTAACAAAAAACATTTCCTTTTTTAGAAAGTTCGACAAAAACTTTGTTACAAATGCAACAGATAAATCAAATTTCATGGAAAAGCACTCATATCTTGCTTTCACTTTGCTCTTTTGCTCTTTACATGTCTCTTTCTCATTTTCTTTTCACTTTCTTACTCTATCTATCTTCCTCTTCCACTCATTCATCCCATATCTCTTTTGGTTTCTTCTTTCTCAGTACTTTTCACTCTGTCTGCATTTTTGTTTGTGTCTTCTTACTCATTTCATTCACTTGAGCAAAATGAGATGTGTTCGTAAAGAATGAAAAACCAACAAACAGTGAAGTTCAAGAAGTTTTTGCATTATCTAACTCTTCATTTACGTTGAATGCGATTGTACCGATTATTTTCTTACTTTGTATATTCGCACACTGAAAAACGATAATGGCACTGAAAAACTCAGAAATGAGCGAAAACTTATTCATTTGTGATTATAACTTAAATTATACAAAAGAACAAGTATTTTCCTTTTGTAACAGTGGCAACGATTATTTTTAATAGGTTTTTGTATAGAAGTGTGTATGTGTGTCTATGTGTGTATTTCCCCCCCCCCCCCTCTCTCTCTCTCTCTCTCTCTCTCTCTCTCTCTCACTCTCACTCTCTTTCGTCAAGGATTCACGTCAACACGTTCATCTCACTCAACAGTAACCGCAACTACAATAATTCTCGTGGAAAAAAAAGTGTACACTCGAATTTGTAGATTGGATTTTTTTTTTGTAATAGAAAATAAAACAACAACGTTGAAATCACTTATAATCATTCTTTTCTAATGCATGTCGCAATTGATGGCCGGAAAAAATCCTCTTCACATATGCAACAACAATTTTTGCTCAACATTTTGCAAAATCGTACGATTTCTGTTAAACGATTACGCTCTTTCTAATTAGAGTTAGTCAACGAACATTGAACACCATTTAGCATCAAATACGTTTTTTTTTATGGGATACAATATTCCGTTATATGCATTAAATTGGTGTTTTGTGATAAACGTTTGAAAAGAAAAAAGCAAAAAAAAAAAAAAAAAATTATGGTGCCTATGATAGTTGCCATTCGATGGAATAACGTGCAAACGGGAAAATATGAATCAAATCGACAGTTTGCCATCAATTTATTACATGGCACCCCATCGAAATGTTTGAGTGTTGATTTTTGATTGGTCGAAGTAACGTGTCACATCATCTCTTGTGAATGGATTTGCCTGCTGAAAATAACACACATCCCATACAATTTACATCTTTCACCGAATGAAAATCACACGCATCTCTTTTCCCTTTCGTCCCTCAATTTTTTTTTTTTCATTCTTTTTTCTCGATCTCTCTCTATCTCTCCCCCCCCCCTCCTCCTCTGTCTCTCTCTCTCTCTCTCTCTCTTCCACTCAATTGTTCGGCATTAGATCTATTCCACATCTGTTATTAAATGAAATCACATATATCGTGGCGTGCATGTGTTGCTTCGTTTTGCCGGTATCCAATTCAAACGATATCAGTATAAAAATGCCATCGACGCTTCGCTGTGCACACTTTTTGATGAAATGTAAGGAAGCACAACATGAAACGATGGGAAAAAAGCGAATAAAAATTGTGAACACATATATTTCAACACATAATGGATATTGTATTCGCATCAATGATAGTCTTGCAGTCGTTTAAAACATCCCTCACCGTTTCACTTATGTAGAGCGCGCGCTCGTACTTAGAAAAACACACACACACAGATACACATCCGACGCAGCCTCCTAAATATTGGCCCGAAAATATACACCAAGTTGAATAGAGTTCAGAGTTCGAGTGGAGAGAGGGAGAGGAAAAGAGAGAGAGTGAGAGATAGAGAAAGAGAGAGTGAGAGAGAGAGAAAGAGAGAAAGAGAAAGAGAAAGAGAGAGAGAGAGAGAGAGAGAGAGAGAGGGAAAAGAAGGGAATGAAAAAAGAAGAAGGAAAAATGAAAACAACTTATACGTTTGCCATAATCCTAATTCTAATGTGGATGGATAATACAATAACGGATAATGTCGAATATAAGGCTCCCTCGGCTCAATTCCACTGCATTTAAGGTGAAGAAGCTTGCCATTTAAAGGGAGTGTGTGTGTTGGAGCATGTACAGACAGGGGATTTTTTTTTGAGCTCGAATAAAATGTGAACGAAAACACGAGAATGAAAACGAAGAAAAAGAAGAAGAAAGGAAACGTTTATGTTTCTTTTTTTTTCCTCCGTTGCTGCTACTTTCAGTATTATTTTTTTTTTTTACATTTTTCGCGCGTTTAGTATCAATATTGTACACCATTAGAATGTGTATGGTTAGTTTTTACAATTGGCAACCATATAGCCGTTTCAACAAATATAAGGCCATTCCCGACCAAAATAAAACACACTATGGAAATCTGCGTGGAAGATCCACACGCACACTAATACAAAAAAGAGCAAAAGAAAAAAAAATTCGTGTTATTCATGAACACTTACGAAACTGCCTACATGCTGTGTGCATCCTTTTGTGTAAAATATTCACGTCTTTAAATTTACATTTTATATTACATAAATATGTGTGCTGTCCTTTATTCCTATCTTCCAATCATATTCTAACACGATTGCAAAAACACATTTGCCGATTTTTTTTTTTTCTTTCTTACTTTCTCTCTCTCTCTCTCTCTCTCTCTCTCTCTCTCTGTTGCTCTGTCTCGGCTTTCTCTCTTTCTTTCACTTCATTTCTGTTGTTATGTCGTCGATTTGGTTTGATATGAGTGTCTATCTTTATGTATATGTTTAAGGTGTGATTGCGAATGATGCTCATTTCTTTTCGTGTAACGCATATCTCGATTTTCAGTCGGTATTTTGATGTTCATTTCCTTTCATAAAGTGGTAAAATTATTGTCACGGCTATCAATACACAATACAAATGTTAAAAGAGTTTGTGAATTCATTGCGAATACACATCACTTGGTGAAAATGGTAAAGGTGGGCTTACTTCGCAACACTAACCGTCTATCAAATGGGATAACTTATCCTTTTGCCTATTAAGCTCTTCAACACAAACATGAAGCAAAAAAAAAAAACATCTTTTTCACATTAGTTTTATATCATTTTTAGATAGATAGAAATGTAGAAAGAGTGAACATACAAATAGAGAGAAAATGTTGTTTGGGGATTTTTTTTTTTTTTTTTTTTTGCAAAATGTTTTTCACTTTAAAAACATAACTTCAAACAGAATGGCTGTTATTTAAAGGATGTCTTTATAAATGTTATGTGCGAATTGTTAATTAACCAGAAATTAATTTTTGAATATGCTTTTATGTGCATGTTCAACAAAATCCGGTATCACACCGGAACACATACTGAAAACACTTACACACAGAGAAAAGAAGAGAGAGAGAGAGAGAGAGAGAGAGAGAGAGGAGAGAGGGAAAGAGGGAGAGAGAAATGTGTGTTCACAGTCAGTATGTGTCATATGTCAGCTATGAGCACATTTTAGAAAATTTTCATGTCAATATTTAGATAAAAGAGAGACATTGAGAGAGAGAGACATCGAGATAGAGAGAGGAAGAGATATAAAGAGAGTGAGCTATGCATTAGAAGTATTTTGCGAACGATTTTGTTGTGGTTGACAGGAAGATAGAAAAATAAATAGGAAGGGGAATAGAATGTACGTTCGACAGATTTTCAAATGTTATCATATCATTTAGCCAAACATCGAACATACAATGTACTGGAGTGCTGAAAATCAATGATCACTTTACTGAATGTGCACCAAAATATGTGATTTTTTTTTTTTTTTTTTTTAATTTTTCGACTAAAAATGCAGTGGGAAACATGTAAATGCGTTATCAATGAAGATTTCATGTTAAACATAAGCAAAGCATCCATACGTAAACCATGCAACCATATTGTGGCTTTTCCATATTTACAAATACCTTTGCTTTTACATCAATTTTACTCAATTACGAATAATTCTTTCAATTTTTTGATTCTTGTTCTGAGAATAAATCTTACGGTGCAGATGGTGAAGGATGAATTCTATTGAAAGTGAAAGAAAATGGAAAAGAATGGAACAAGAGAACGAGGAAGAGTATGAGAAAGAAAGAGAAAGAGAGGACGAGAGGGTGAGAGAGAGAGAGAGAGAGAGAACGATCAATTCTCTAGAGAATGAAACTCAATTTTCCTGAATTCAAATGGAATATGGTCTCTCTGAGTGCAAATGCAATTAGCATTTGAAAAACAATCGTTGCATATCTTACTGTATGTCGCATTTAATTTATTTGCCGAGCAGAAAGATCGATCGAATCCCACATTTCAGATGATAAAGAGCAAGGCTTCACATCACTTTGTTTCTCTCACACTTACCTTCCGACAACACCTCCCTCCCTCCCCCCCACAACCATCATACTTGCAAAGGGAAGAGAATCCTTTGTCTCTATCGTACTCATATTCTCATTCTCTTTTCCACTAAATTTGTTCATTCCCGCTCAATCAGCATGACAAGACTGCTCACCGATTTGTATGAAATAACATTTCATTTAAAATCAATTGAAAGATTACTTCATTTTGTGTGGCAGCAAAAGCATTGCATTAGCTATGCAATTCCATTAGATTTTGCATGAGTGCATTACATTATGCCACTTTATTATGCTTTCTGTATGACAGTTGATGTTCGTTCTTCAATTTCGATAAAACAGACATTACATCGACACAGGCACAGACACAAATAAATGATTCTATCGCTTGACTGCATGCTGTGCCCAAAATGTGTGTAAATGTCTAATTTATATTTAGAAGAAAAAGTAATTACATTTTGGCATTGAAAATCGCTTTTCTCATTCTCATGCTCATTCTGTTTTGCCTCATCGCTTTATTGTCATGGTATCTACGGTACACCATGTTATTCGTCAATGCATCATATATGATGCATATAGAGAGAGAGAGAGAGAGAGAGAGAGAGAGAGAGAGAGAGAGAGAGAGAGAGAGAGACAGAGATGCGTTTCCTTATAGTTTCGCCTCTTCATTTTCGGTGAGCGCGGTTTCACATTCCAAAATGTACATCGTTGAATATTACCCACCTAATACTCCTTTCTCTTCATCATCTTCTTCTTTCTCTTTATCATCATCGTCAACGTTGTGATATCGTTCATGTTGGCATTTTGTCTTTCAGCTAATGCCAAATGGAATACTCCGCTGATGATGGAATATGATTCAGTATTGTTCGGTTGCGTTGAGCATAAGCGCAATTTTGTATGCGAGTAATGTTGATTCTCTCTTTCTCTCTCTCTCTCTCTCTCTCTCTCTCTCTCTCTCTCTCTCTCTCTCTCTCTCTCTACTGATATTTTGAAAGGTTTGTGTCTATTCATAGTAATTGTCATCTGCATGTAATTACACGAAAAATGCAATTTTGGTCTATTTGACATAGCTTTTTACCTAATAAAATTTCAACTTTGTGTATCACTTTTCTGTTGTGCATGTGAAGAATTCAAAAATGTAAAATGTACAATGTGTATGAAGATATGATGCTTGTCATGCATTTTATCATATCGGTGAAATGTTATTCAATTGCCAATGAAATTTGCCCATATAAATGAAATTCAATTTAAATAACCATGCATTGGCATAAAAGTTGCGGTTTTATTTTGTTAGCATTTTCCATTTGAAAAATGTTATTTCATGAACACATCGTGATTTTGTACTCAAGTAGCTGGCTAAAATGCTATAGCAACAAATACAATATTATTTTGTGTTTGGATATTCATTTGATCTGGTTGGTGGTTGAGAATTTAATTCGAAAAATAATAAATTATTGTTGACATTGTTCATTGTCATAATCTTGCAATTTGAAATTAAATTTCATGTTTGATGTTCAATTCATATGTCACATTGAAATGTCAAATCTCTTCTGTAGAAACTGACAAAAAAAAGAAAAAAAAAAAAAAAAAAAAACAAAACAAAACAAAACAAAACAAAGCAAAAATGTATTAAAATATCAATGATCGAAATCAAACCAACGATATTGAATGACATCGTAACAGGATTATGTTCATATATCAGTCAATTATTAATGGGGATCAAATCGAGTAAAAATTAAAAGTAAAATAAAAGTTCAAAAGGTGCTACCAGCTCAATAAATATTTTATTTATCTGCAGTAGTGTGTATGTGAGTATATGTTTCAATTTGAGTTCATTTCAAAGAAATGAGTTTGTAGCACAAAATATACACAACCACAAATGTGTCTTATGAATTGGACAGTTAGAGCCTATGTTATGTGCCCATTTCACTCGAACATCAAGGTGTAAAAATGTTTCATTTTTATTTGATTTGTGTTCTTTCTATTCTTTTTTTATTTTTTTTTTCTTTTCTTCTTTCTTTTTTCTCTCAGCACGACTATTCAATAAGCGTGTGTATGGCATCGATACTATAACCGTATTTACGACCATTTTATTGCATATAAATTTTATTAAACGTATAACGATAAAGAAACGATAAGTAAGAAAGAACTAAGGAACAACATGACCATATTGAGTGCTTTTCCGAGAAGTGGTTGAGAGGCGATGTTCTAACCAAAAAGAGATGAAGAAAAAAAAAACATCACACATCACATGTATTATACATGTTGAGCTTGTTTGCTATTGTATCCAGTCATCCCCAGTAGGTTCTATTGTGCTTTGCAATTTGTACTGGTCACTGAATTCATTTTCGTCTCTTTTTTTCCAGTTTTGACCACTACTCATTCTTTTGCTCTTTTACTTTCTTGTTGGTTCCTTCATTCTCACACTCGTTCTCTTATCCCCTTTCTCTCTCTCTCTCTCTCTCTCTCTCTCTCTCTTCCTTTCTCTCTCTCTCACTCTCTCTCACTTTATCTCCCCCTAATCTCACTCTCGTCCCCTTTTCTCCCTTCCACATTCACTTCGTAATCATACACTCTCAATTCCGATAAATTCAGCTTTGTATACCAAAGAGAGTTGATACCGTTTACTTTACAACTTTTGACCAAGGTTCCACCTTATAAATAAGTTCTGTGACACACTTGCAGTGAGAATGAGGTAAGCCGCACGATTAAAGTTCAACTCATCTCAAATACCATTTTGAGAATTTTCAATCACACATACGCTTTCAAAACTAAAATGTATTTCCGTTGTTCTTGAGAATTTTGAGCCGACAATGTTTGTTAGAATATGAAGCATTTTTCATTAGCTCTTGAACTATGCAAAACCGAAACCAATCGAATTTTTTGACCACTGGATTTTGCACATTCGGTTTGGAACATGTGTGTCTTGGCAATTGTCGATTATTTTTAATTATAACGTTTGTGACTTTCTCTTTCTCTTTCACTCTCTCTATCTCTTTCTCTCTCTCTCTCACACACACTTTCAAGTTTTTTACAATGTATACGAAGAATTCTATATCTATGTTACTAATACCCCATATTATTGCTTTTCGATTTCTATTGAATTTTGTTGGAAACTGTTCATTTATTATACGCATTTCTACCCCACATGGCCTTAGAAATAATCGAGCAAAAGGAGAAGTGAACGGGAGGTGAATAAGAGAAAACAATAATAAAAAGACATTCACATCCTAATTTCATTCCGTTAAAATGAATTGGATTTGGTCGTGTGTAAAACACAAGCACGTTTTCCATGTATGCACATACGACGATTGTTATGTTTGATATTTTTCATTTCGCATTGTTGAAATATCGTTTCAAAGGACCTGAACAGTTTAGAAAGTAAAGATGTGTCGTCACTTCAATTCGAACACAAGCCAATTTTCAATACTTTTATATTGTTTCCGTTCCTTTTTATTTTGTCATCGACTTGGATCTAGTTTGGCTTCATCTTCTTCTTGCTCTACATCTCT
The DNA here is from genome assembly GCA_029041755.1 of Resseliella maxima. NCBI lineage: Eukaryota > Metazoa > Arthropoda > Insecta > Diptera > Cecidomyiidae > Resseliella > Resseliella maxima. Next base: position 1,146,746 of record JAQOWM010000466.1, on the reverse strand, counting down.
CTCTCTCTCTCTCTCTCTCTCTCTCTCTCTCTCTCTCTCTCTCTCTTTATTTTTATCTCTGAAGACTGCATGAGATAAATGAGAAAAAAAACTACGAACTAGATTTATAAGATCGACGTAACCCCGAACACAATCAAACAGACAAACGAAACTGTAAACTATATATATTTTCGTACAATATCGAAAAGACAACTAATATCCAGATCAATTTGAGTGGGAAAATAAGGAACCGTCTCCCTTCTTTTTTTTCGTTCAGACATTTATCAGTTGCAATAAACAAACCACGTTTGGTGCGTGTTGAAAGAACATCTAAAATCCGGAATCGATAAGAATAAAAAAGAAACAACAAAAACAACAACAACAACATGGACAAACGATAAGCAAAAAATAACACATCTCCAAACACGTTTAGAGTTAGACGGGGAGAAAGCTTTTGAGACAGATACAGAACCAAAGATAGAGAGAAAGAAAGTGAGAAAGAATAAGAAAAATAAAAAAACACACACGTCGAAATCAATTTATTGTCTTTAAAATTACATCCTCGTAAATTGGTCGCGATAACATGCTCCATGCATTATATACTCGTCTCTATCCATTTTCTATATAGATTTATGTGTGTTTGTGCGAAAACATTGTGTGAAATAAGTAATACTTCTTTCATTGAAAGAATGGCCAATATTTAGTCAGACTCCGGAACTGACCCATCCCATAAAGCTTCAGATGATATCGCTTTTGACAAATAAACGAATGACTATTGTCCATTCTCGCACCATTTATTTTAGATCTATTGAGGCATGTTTATATGAGGTGCTTAGGACCGTTTAATTTGTCGTCGTTTTATCTCCTTTTCTCTTTTTCTTTCTCTTTTGTTTTCATTCGCCTTGTATGATTGTTTCCAATGCGTTTCGATTAGAGTTCGAAATTTGAATCATTTGAAAGGGCATTAAACATCATCAATGTCAATTGAATGGTGCTGTTTTGGCAGTCAATAAACAATGAGCTTTCAATGCTCAGATGCTCGGTTTCAGATGAATGTCATTTATGATGATATGTTTTAATAACAAAATGAATCATTTTTTTTTTCTACTTTTATGTTATCACTTTGCAAAGCTATACATTCTATTGGGAGTGTGAATTAATTCGTGCGGTTTTACAAAAGATGGCGTGGCTTAACTCCAATATTCCATCGTTCAATTTTTCCAAATATTCATTGGAAAGCTACTATCATTGCGCATCTTTTTCAATATATGTAATTTGGTTGAAGCGTAAACAATAACATTTTTTTTATTCAAAAAAAAAATGTCGAATTTTGTGCCAGAAAAACTATTTTTGTGAAAATTTTTTCTTCATTATTTTATTATGAAGAAATGTGCTGTCGAAGGTCATCATTTTAGTGAACGTTTTTGGTGACCCTACTCTAGTCGAGCGAACATGTCAGAAGTGGTTTGCACGATTTAAAAATGATTATTTCGGCTTGGAAGACGAGGAAACGAGCCCAATGAGCCAAATAAGTTCGAAGATGAAAAACTGGAGAGATTACTCAATCATGATTCGTGCCAAACGCAAGTAGGACTTGCAGAATCATTGGGAAATGATCGCTCCACCGTTGCAAAACGTTTACATAATCTGGGAATGATCCAAAAGCAAGGACATTGGATGCCATACGAATTGAAGACAGGAGATGTCGAACGTCGATTTTGCATGTCACAAATGCTGTCTAAACGCTTCAGAAGATTTCTGCATCAAATTGTTACTGGTGATGAAAAATGGATCCACTACGATAATCCCAAACGAAAAGAAATCGTGAGGTAAGCCTGGCCATGCATCACCATCGACAGCCAAACCGAATATCCATGGCGTAAATGTAATGCTATGTATTTGGTGGGATCAGACGGGAGTGGTCTACTATGAGCTGCTAGGACCTGGTGATATCAACACTGGTGAACGCTATCGATGACAATTAATCCAAATGAGTGCAGCAATCAAAGCAAAACGGCCGAAATATGCGACGAGCACATAATATTCCATGACGACAATGCTCGGTTTCATTGCATTCAACCGGTCAAAAATTACGTGGAGAATGTCGGATAGCATGTTTTACAACACCCCTCCCCCCCTCCTGTAGCCAAGACCTTGTTCCTCTCGACTACCAATTGTTTCAATCCATACAGAATGCCCTTACCAGAATACGCTTCACTTCAATCAATGAAGCTTCAATTTTTTTAAAAAAAAAAAACCACGCAAAATAATTCACATCCCCAATATAAATAATTAAATGATCAAAACTGTGCAATAGCTTCCAGTAAAACTAATCTTTCAATTTGAATTTAATGAAATTATGTAGAAATGCAAATCAAATTTCTCAATGGAAATTGTTGATTTAGTTGAATTAATTTTGAAAATGCGTCCCATTCAGATTGGATTTGAATATTTTCTATATTTATACCATCGATCATGCCCATTCAACAATTTTAATCAATATTATTCAAATGTGATAATTGCATAAAGTACTTTCTAATTAGAAATAATCAATTTTCTACGAATGCTTTAGATTTTAGTGTATTTATTATGATTTACTTGAAAATGCATATGAATATTTTTGCCATAAATTGAATATTTTCAGGTGGGTTCTTATATATACACATATATTCACACTGAATATGAACAAGTATAATAGTTGGAGATTCTCATTTCAAAATCAAATTCGGATGATACAATTCTTCATATTTTTTTTTTTTTTTTTTTTTTTTGCTTTAGTGTCGACCAAAATTGGAATTTTGCATGAATCAAGCCAGTGAATGCATAAAAGAATCGATCACATATCGTGTATGACTAGATGGTGCGTGCATGTTAGTACATAATATCTACAAGCTGTGTGTATGTTATATTGAACGACATTTGTTTTCCATTTGCTATTGCGATTGATATTTCAAAAAAAAAAAAAAAAAAAAAAAAAAAAACAACAACAAAAACAAAAACAAATACAGTTTGCGTGGTTCACATGGCATTTGCGGTCGCTAGCTAGTTTATGTTTGTAGTCTTTAAACCAATTTAATCTCCGATTTATAAAAACAATGACTAATTACAAGGAATCACTGCCGACAGCCGTTCGCTCTCATATGTTCGCTCGCCAATTTTGCATTTACTTGTTTTCAAATATTTATTTTGATTTTGCATTCAACAGACGTTGTACGTTTACTTATGATCCAATTTATGCATTAATCGAAATGTATGTATATGGATTTTCTTTTTCATTTTTGAATAAACATGATATTTTGATATAAAATTTGCGTTGAAAATTCGAAAATATGATTTCTGAAAACCATTGATGAAAAATATTAAAAATATTTTTTTTTTTCTTCGGAAATATTTGATTTTAATGAATTGAGACATAATGAGTTAGTTTTTAGTAATAGGTAGAATAGGAAGAAAGCAATGAGAATTTTTATCATCAAAGCTAAACTTCAAGATGATTATTAAGATTATTCAATTGAAAAATCGCAAATGAAATTGCATGAAAAAATCGATGTGCCTGAGTGCCAAAACTGACAAATGGAAAATTAATTATCATGAATTATTTGATCATTTAAACTAAAACACATGGATTTAAATTCCAGATGATTATTCATGCATTTCGATATTGAGCACTTTATCATTGGTTGTTCTTACATTTGAGATGATATTTATTTGCTGCGCTTATATACGTTGTGTGACATTCTATTTTGTTTTTTGTTTTTTTTTTTTTTTCGTTATTTACTTGAACATGGAATTTATTTTTGAGTAAGTGATATCGACCTTTTAGAACTACCCACAAACATTCACACACACACACACACACGCATATCAACATTGTCCATGTAAATATACAAAATGCAGTGTGTCATTCGTGCAAAAATATGAAAAATGAAAAAGTAAACATGGACCAACCAATACAGACAACAAAACAAGTGCTGTGGAATATCGCACATTTACACGCGCACAAATACATGGTCTGTTTCCATATAATTTGGAGTTTTTGCATTCAAGTTTGATTTATTGTCAAATAAATATTGACAAATGTTACACCATGTCATTGAATGGATTGGGTGCGAAGCTTTGGCATGGCTTGGTGACTCACAACACGGTATTTACATGATAAAAACACATCCATAAAGGATAGCAAAGATAATTGGGTGTATTTCGATGCTTGGCACATATGAAATATTTATTTTTTTTTTCTCTTCATTTTTATTTTCAATTTTTTTTTTTGCTTACTTTTCCTTTGGCGATTCCACTGAAGTAAGTCACAACAACAACAAATTGACAGACAAAACAAAAAAAAAAAAATAAGCAAATAAAATATATTCACGTCGATATGGAAGTCTCTGTGGTAGCGTTGGTATAATTCAAGCATTTTATTTTAAATTTTTAATTAAGTTGATTGAAAAATGGTATTCAGTAGCTCTCATTTTCTCTATACGTACACACAAATTGTGGCATCATTTTTCAAATTTTTTTTTTTTTTTTCTTTCGTGTGTTTTGGTTGGATTACATGAAAATAGCCACCGAACCAGAAGGTAAAAGTACACTACAATGGTACCATCTCATTTGCTCTATAAAATTATAATGTCTAGTTGGTTTGAAAGATTCTTCCATAGTTAGTATTCAACGTCGATAGAAAGATTGCTATGTCAGTAGAAGGTGTTGTGTTTTTTCAAACTATTTTCAAATATTTTTTTTTTCTTATTTTTACCAAATGCCATCCATCACTTGCATAACATTTATATCTTTTTCTTTCGTTTTTTTTTTTCTTTTTTTTTTTCGTTGTTGTTTTGGTTTTCTTTTTTTAATCTCATTTCACCATTTTCATATCATGTCGGTTACCAGCTGCAATACATTTAGTCTCGGCTAATGAAGTGCTTAAAGTTTTAGATTTTAATAAATTTTACATGAAAAATAACAGTACACCAAAACCATCTGCAGCTGTTGAACATGATAGTTCGTTAACTGTGCGCAGACATTAATCTAATAAAAAGTGTATGGATGTGTCTATGTGTGTGTGTGCAAGTGAATTTTGTTACGAATGGTGGTCATGATTTCTCTGAATAAATTCTGAAACAAGTTCACAAGATCGTTTATATGCATTGAAGCACATTCCTTATAAATCTTCATAAATTTTAACACTAGCTTAACAGTGATTTCAAACTTTTTGAAACGAATTCTCTTTCTTTTGTCCGCACTCTCTTTCTCTCTCTCTCTCTCTCTTCTTTGTCTTTCTTTGTCTTTCTTTCACTCTATAACTTGTTATTACATATAATATCTATGTCTCCCTATCTTTTCCCATCTTTTTCTCTCACTATCTCGTACCTCTCTTTCTCTCAACCTCCCTCCCTCTCTCGCTCTCTCTCTCTCTCTCTCTCTCTCTCTCTCTCTCTCTCTCTATCGAATTCTCACATGCTCTCTTGTTTAAACATTTGATGATCTTATTTACAAGAACCTTTCGAGTGAACTTCGAACCAGATTCTCTCATCGTCTATTATGTTCAGTACACGTAAAACTAATTCAAAATCTATAATTTATAGTAACTTTTTGACTGAAAATCACCTGAAATGCGATAGATTCGAAAAGGGCAAAAGCATATTCTTATAATATTGGTTGTAGATTTTCAGTTGCCATTGAAAATTGCTTCATAAATCTACATGGTCTTTTGATCTGGCAGAAAAAGTTGAAAATGTTTCAACTGTGAATATTTCTAAAGCTAATATTATGACAAAGATATATATATATATCAATAAATCTACATTGCGAGTAGTAGTAAGAATACACTGCAATGAAATTTATTTATTAGCTAATATGCAGTGCAAATTGTGCTTGAACATTCAAAGTTTTCATCTCAATGACGATAAATATTGGTTTGACAGTTTTTATTTCCAGAACGATTGCATACTTATTGCTATATCAGCTTTTTCTTCTTTTTTCCATTTATACAACGTCATTGAAGATTATTAACGTTAAATATTCAATTTTAATGTAAATCAACTTAAAATGTCTATTATAAAAATCTATGATAATTGTTTTGTTTCAACACTTTTGAAAATTTTTGCAATAAATCGCATTTAATGATAATAAAAATAATTGAATATTCTTGTTCAATTAAAATAGATTTATTTTATAAGACAATTTCCATCGAATATAATCGAATAAATTTCCATAAATTTAATCAAATTTGTAAAATGTCATTTAACATAACTGAAACAAACATAGAATTCATTGCTTTTGATAAAATGTAATATTTCGATCATAATTATTTGATCAAATGCTTCAGTAAAACCAATTCATTTATGATAAAAGCACAAATGATCGGCCATTAAGTATGTTCAAGCGTAAAATTAAGTATAACATCGAATAAAATCTAATACGAAAAATTTCATTTTACAAAGTGACACGTGTATGCTTTACGAAATATAACAATTTAACGAAATTCGTTTTGGATGCAATCAATGTTGGGTGTCTTTTGATTTTTCAAATGTAATAAGGTGTAATGCCCAACAGGTAAGAATTTATTGAACCAATACCGTGTAATTTTAGATAATTTTTGGTGGGGCCAACAATTTTTGTCGGTGTGCACAAATTAAAGCATAGATATTTACAACAAGAACATCGTCAAGAGTGTACTTTACAATCGCATTTCCATAACGATATCGTAGAAACAAATCAGTGGCGCATAAAATTGAGTTAAATTACAAAATGCGACAAAGTCATCATCACTAGAAACTAAAATGATTCCGACACATGCCATATTTTGTAAATCTTTGTAATATTTTGGCCGGTTTAGATTGAATGGCCGCTAATGTTGTTGCTGTTTTTATCGTTGTTACCGCTTTCAGCCTCACTTTAAAATATATTGCACACTGTCCGCAAACCAACAAGAGGTGAAAATAAACGATATGAACAATGAAAAAGCAACAAAAAAAAAAAAAAAAAAAAAAACAAAATGAAAACAAAACAAAACAAAACATGCTTACCACTGTCAAATAATGTCAAACATTGTTAATTCGTTAGTGGATGAAATGGGTGAAGAGTCGTTTATTTTTAACATTTTAATTAAAATGGAATTCTGTCTAACTTAATTCGGATTTGTTGTAGAGAATGCCACCGTAAACGAAACTGTGTCTGAAAAATCGAGTTTGTGACACAGAAAATTGGTGAATCAACCTGAGGTGAAAGAGCGTGAGAAGACGAAACGAGAGAGAGAGAGAGAGAGAGAGAGAGAGAGAGAGAGAGAGTGAGAGTGAAATTTTCCTATCCATCCATCCATCCGCACATGTACAATTTCATTGGGCGGCTTAATTGAGGTAAAGAAAAAGCGCAACAAATGAGAATATGCCAAGATGGCTGCATCCTTTCAAAAAGAAAATGTTTTGCTCAAGTTTACAAGCACACGAACAATCACATCATTCTTTCTCATTCATCTTGAGCAACAAAAAAAGGTTTGCACTTAATTTTTCCACATCTAATTACATATTGTTCCATTGCCGCACATAGATTGTGCTAACGCTTGAAAATGAATGCTCCGAATCGAATTAAGATTTCACGATGAAACGATAATGAAGATTTTGCACAAGTAGGCAATCGTTTGTAAACAAAATTATAATACATTTCATGGTGAATAAAAGCGGCTTCAATATAACCATCATCGTATTCAAAAAAAATTTAATACGATCAACAGCAGCTTATGCAACAAACTCAACTCTCACATCGGAAATTCAATTTTCAAAATGATTCAATCTGCATTTGTTTATTATTTTGTTTGTTTTTTTAGAACTTTTGTTTTGAAACAAACAAACATTTTACCGCACAAAATATAAAAGAATCAACACACTTTCGATGAATAATATAAGATTGAAAAATGAAACTTTGAAACAAATTATAAAAATGTTCACATTTGATGCATCACTTATTATTATCTAACAAAACATGTTGTAAATTGATACAAATATACTTCCTACAACAGATTGAACATTCTATTATTGGCTTAAGTTTGTTGCTTAACTTTAAATTAGCAATACACAACTGAATTGACGAATGACTATGTTCTTGCAACAGGGGAAAAAAGTGTTTTGTTTGCCATTGAAATTTATTGATTCAAATACAAATGAAAAAGTAGCATTTCTTATTTGATTTTTTTTTTTCTCACTCATCATTAGAACATTTTCGTTATTTATACTTTTCCTGCTGGAAAATCAGACGTAAGGTATGATTTTACACATAAATTGAGCTTTTATCATACCTTTTGATTAGGACATTCTCCTGAATTTTTTGGACCCCTTCTGGGATCCCAGTAGAATTTTGAAGATTTTCCATGAAATTTTTCAAAAGCCGGACATTGTTTTCACTTTTCACTTTTTGATTCTGACCTCTTTGGTCGGTGCCAAAACTTATGATCGTTCTATTAATGTGGTTATTTTAAAAGAAAAATCTTGAAAATCTCGTTTGTCATTGAAGTGCACCGTTAATTAACTTAATTATTCTTTGATTTTACATCAGAAGAATAATTAACTTAATTTTGATCGTGACCTTGAAATTTTTTCAGAAAATTCCCTAGGAAAAAGTATGATTCATTTCTTTATAAAAATTCATAAGAAAATGATTAATGAGTACTATATGTTTATGTTTTTTGTTGCCTTGTCACTTGAATTCCGATTGAAAATTAAAGGAAATACATTCATTCGCATTAAATTAATTCAAGGCAATTCAAATTATGCATTAACTACTACGTTTCGACTGATTTATACAATTTATATTGGTAACTTGAAATGAGTCGACCGGAATAAAAGTGAGAATGAAAAAAACTTATTCGCAGAAGTGAAACATGACTGTACAATTGGTATACGGTCATGTTTCACTTCTGCGAATAAGTTTTTTTCATTCTCACTTTTATTCCGGTCGACTCAAATGAAAAATATTAATTTGGATGTAGGTTATTGACTTTTCAGTTGTTGTTGTTTTTTTTGTTGCTTTTATCGTTATTTTTGCTACTTACACTTACATTTATAAAATCTATACGGAAAATCCGTGACGATTTTTTTTTTTTATTCGAAAATCTCGAATATCTGTGAAACGATTGAATTTACTGTCGTAATTTCACTTCCTCACTTTGAAATGAATAAACATCGGAAATCGAATCTATCTGTCTGCTAAACAGAGTTTGTAAATAGTCTTGATAAAAGCTTACCTCATAGAAACCGATTATCCCAACCTTTCAATTTAACAACAAACATCGATATTCAAAAGTGAATGATAACGAACGACGAATATGCATTGTATGTAAAGGAAGCCAATGGTAAATAATGTGCCAACGTACTATTTATCCACAAGATTTATATCTAACTTTATTAACATCAAGCAGATTAAGGGAAATTTCTTCTACAAATATACACGCAACGCTTCCCAACGGCTACCTTCATACAAACAAAATAAAAGAAAGGAGGGGAAAATGAGAGAGAGAGAGAGAGAGAGAGAGAGAGAGAGAGAGAAAGCAAAAGAGTGAGATGGAGGCGAGAGAGAGAGTGAGAAAGATTCTTCGTTAGGCATCATCCGTTTGTTTATATTTGTGCTACTCTATGGAAAACTTGTTTGCATAAATTCCGATATCTTTTTTGTGTCACTTACTTAAGCCTGACATTTTGTTCTTTTCCGGGTAATTGAATCTATCGTTTGGTCTCATTTCACTTATTCCATTTCCATGGCTCGTTAACGCTGCGTAGTGATAACCATGATTCCATCTTCACTTTATTTTTCCTTTTTGCAATTCAATCGCTCGCTCACACACACACACACACACACACACACACTCACACACATACATACATATTCACACACTCACACTTTCGCTCTCGCTCTTGCTCTAATTCTCATTCCATAAAGACACTTGAAACTATTTTGCATCCGTTTGACACATGCTTTTGTTAATAGAGTATTATAGCTGTGATCTTGCAACAGTGATAAGAATTTACATTTCAAAGCATTTCTAAGTTGATTCACAATCAATTATGGCATCACATTAATTAGATTGACTTTGTATCATTGCTGTTATAAAATCAAATAATTCAGTGCTTGCTAGATCATTCAATGTTAATTACATTTTCTGATCGAAAATAATCTTTGCTTTGTTCTCACAAATAAACTAATCCAATGTATGAGGTCATGGTCGAAAATTGGATTTAAATACTTTGCGGCTTAGATAAGCCTGAAGGTCGGTTTTTTTTTTTCTTTTTTTGTCAACACAAAGTGGTTTTTACTTTACAACATCAAGTGACGCTGATTGAAATTCTAATCAATGTTGCATCGGTCCAACGTCATTGTATTTTAAAAATAATGTCAAAATGTATGTTACACGTAATAAAAGTGAATAGTTTTCGAGGTTAAATAAAGTGTCAAGGCTTTATATTTTTAAATTGGAAAATGTACAATGTTCACATTTTTTTACCAATTTCACTGGGCCCAGTTATTTTGTTATGTTTAAAAAAAAAATCTGGTATTTTTAATTACATTTTTCAACTTCCATTTGCCGGAAAAAATTCAACAAAATTCAACAATAAATTAAATAATACTCATTTAGGTCATAACAACAACATCAAAAATAGAGCCAAATATTTCATTGTATTCTAAGAATTGGTTTCCGATTTCAATTCCCGTTCGAATTGAAATGTTATTACATAAAAAAGAGGCGTACTGACGGTTTTCTATCGAGATAGCCTCCAGTTGATATGATTATTTTGTTTAAATGAATGAATAACTGTTCAGCATGGTTATTTGGTTTGTGTGTATCTGTGTCTGTATGTGGCTTGGGGATAAAATGGAATAATAAAAATTGTTAAAATAAATTCAAACAATCTTAACCGTTCATCTACTTAATACTAGAGATAAATTGAATCGATATTGTTGTTCAATATACAACTTTCATTTGAATAACCTTTTTTATACTGTTCCGTGAAAATTACAATTTTTCTTTTCATTCACAATTCACCAAACAGTCTAAACGCTTATTAAAACAAATAAGTAATTTTTTTTTGAAAATTTGCCTTTTTCTCTGCTTTTTTTCTATTTCTCTTCTCTCTATCTCCCTCTATTTCTCTTCTCTCTATCTCTCCATCTCTCTTCTCTCTCGAAAAGAAAGAAAAAAATCTATCTCGCTCTCTCTCTCTCTCTCTCTCTCTCTCTCTCTAAAATTGAAATTCATTTTAACTTTGGATATCTCTTAGAAATTGAATGCAAAAAGAGAATTTAAATTGGTGCCGAATACCAAAAGCCATTTAGTATATACTTGTGTATAATAATACAGACTGTGTACTGTACTTAACTATAGAATGATATTTCGAAAAGTTGCTATTGTGAATGACGCGTAAATTGTGCGCATGACATTTCACTCATGACAGTTCATTTGACGTGTAAGCATATAGTGTCTCAGTAAACAACTGAAAAATGTTGGTGCATCGTATCAATTACGGAATAATTATTTAAATTAACGAATAAGAAACGAGAAAGAAAAAAAATAGAAGAAAGACGTATAAGTGGCGTTGAAATTTTGTAAAATTTAGTAAATTTTGAGCGAATCAATTTAGTGTAAAAAACGAAATAAAAAACCAAACAAACGATTCAATTGTGAAAAAAATGGCTGTTGTACCACCAAAAAAAGATCATTTATTAGCATTGAAAGTGATGCGATTGACTAGACCGACATTAGTTTCACCCGATGTAATTGTGTCTGAATCAACCGATTTAGCCGGAAATTTATTCAATCAATTGCGTGAAAATGATGCAACAAATGTTAAAGGAACGGAAATTGATGGTGGCCAATTTATGTTATTGCCACAAAGTTTTGGTAATATTTATTTGGGCGAAACATTTTCCAGTTATATTTGCTTACACAATTGTACAACGCATCCCGTACAAGGTGTATCCGTATCAGCTGAATTACAATCGGATAAAGCAAAAATATCGCTACCAATCAATGAAAATAAACCAATGAATTTAACATTGAATCCAAATGAAACAATTGATGATGTTATACATCATGAAGTGCGTGAAATTGGTGTTCATATATTGGTATGCGAAGTACATTATAAAACATTAGCTGGTCTTGATGAAAGTTTTCGGAAATTTTTTAAATTTCATGTTTTAAAACCATTAGATGTACAAACGAAATTTTATAATGCCGAAACGGATGAAGTATATTTAGAAGTGCAAATTCAAAATATTACCGCAGCACCAATATGCTTGGAAACAGTTGAATTACAAAATACCGATAAATATACGGTGACATCATTAAATACATTATCAAATGGTGAATCGGTATTTAAATCAAAAAATATGCTTCAACCACAAAATTCATGTCAATTTTTATATTGTATTAAACCAATACCCGAACTAGCTGGCAATTTAAAACAATTAAAATTGGAAAAAAATATTGGAAAATTGGACATTTTATGGCGATCAAATTTGGGTGAACGTGGTCGATTACAAACAAGTCAATTGGAACGTAGTCCAATCGAATATGGTGACATCCGATTGACGGTAATTGAAGCTAAAAATATTGTTAAAATTGGCGATGTATTTGATTTTATGTGCCGTGTTACAAATACAAGTGAACGTGTTATGGAATTGCAATTAAAATTACATGCCAAACCAGAATTAGGATGTCAATATACGGGCTCAACGGATTTTTTACTTGGCACCATCGAACCGGAAGCAAGCAAAGAATTTCGTTTAAGTGTATTTCCAACAAAAATTGGCCTCATTTCGGTAACACAACTTCAATTAACCGACACATTTTTAAAACGTACCTATGAATTTGAGGATATTGTTCAAGTGCTGGTCGTTGACAAAGACTATTGTGATGACGAAGAATTTGAAATGGATAAATATGTACGATATGATTCAGACAAACCATCTGCATCGGCTATTTAGTTCGTGTGTGTGTATGTATGTACACGAGTGCGTGTATGATCAGAATCAGCAGGTGTAATTAACAATAAATGGCAACGATTTTGGATATCCCCAAATATATCAAATATAAATCTGTGCATTATTTAGCAAATTATATATATATACATATATGTTTATATTCATATCCGCTGCCCGCGTGCATCATCATAAATTTCCAACGATGGTCATGTTTTTTTTTTCCATGTTCAAAATAAAATTTACTTTAGTAATACTAATGCAAACTGAACAGAATGGTTGTTTTTCTCTCTTTTTTCCTTTTTTATTAAATCTTTATTTGAAATTTCAGACGGAAAGGACTGAGACACATAATAAATTTAAAGCATATGCCGGGATTGTCATTTGCATGAGAAAATGCAAATTTTGCTTTTCTCCCGCTCTCTCTCTCTCTCTCTCTCTCTCCCTCTCTCTCTCTCTCTCTCTCTCTCTGTGTGTGTGTCTGTCTGTCTCCCTCTCTCTCTCCCTCTCTCTGTTTTTCTCTCTTTTGCTTTTTTTCGGGTAGGTTTTAATGAATCCGAACAATGAAAAAGCATGTTCACTTTCATTCGAAAAACATGATGTTATATAGAATCGTCACATTCATTTTTTTCGCTTTTATTCAATCTAAATGTACACATGAAACGACGTTGAGACAGGAAAAATGAAAAGTGTTTTTTAAGGAAACAAAATGAAAGAGACACACACAGAGAGAGAAAGAGAGAGAGAGAGAGGGTGACATTGACAAATTATAATTATTAATGTTTAATGTTAATTGATTATTCATTAAATATTCACATGCGACACATACATGCACACCCGTTTATTCTCTGTCTCGCATACGTCTCGAGAATATATGCTCGCATAAAAAAATAAGAATTCATCCCCCCGCCCCAAAAAAAAAAAACCAACAACACATACACTATTTCTTTTCAACTCATTTCCACACTTTGCATGCATTTTAACGACAAAAGAATCGGTGATTTTATCGTTTCATACAACGTCGTGAATATAAATGTAATATTCATGTCCGTGTTCTCTTCATGATTTCGGGTGTTAATTTTCACTCTTTTTCTTTTTGCATTTTTCTGTCTAATTTTTGTCCCTTTCTCTCTCTATTTCAGTCTCCCGCTCACTCCCCCTCTCTTGCTTTTCCCCCATTCTGTCTCCCGATTCCTTTCGCCGCCATTCTCTCTCTCACTCTCTCTCTCACTCTCTCTCTTTCTCTCTTTGCCACTTTCTCCCTAGGGGGTAGATACCGGTCAAAAATAAAGAATCCAATAAAAAAAAAAATCAAGAATCTAATAAATCGTATAAATGACATATAATCTCACTATAAAATAATAATCCGAAGTGAATTATGAATCTCGAGAATATCGTAAATTTCGCGAATTTGGTATAATTTGACAAATGCATTTATTGCCACTGTTGTTGTTATCAATATCATTCTAGTTAGCAATATCAACAATATAAATTCATGCATCGTGAATTATTACGAATCCGAGAATTCATAAGAATCCGTTGATTCAATGCAAATCAATGCTCAAAACATGAATTGATTCACGTACATCTACCCCCTAGCATTTTCCCTGTGATTTCCATTTATTTGTAAAACGTTGTTTTCACACTTGACTCAACGATTGCCTCCATTTCCAATTTTTCCGCTGTCAAGAGTTTTGACAGCGATTGTATTTTCGGTTTATAATGGAAATTATAATTTTGTTCAGTCGTTTTTCTTTGTTCCGTATAGCATTTTTGTTCAGCATATAGCACGCATTGACTATGTTTACAAATAAATTTTAATACAGTAGATGGTCGTTGAAAACATTGGCGTAAGAAATGAAAAACGTAAAGAAGAAGAAGAAGAAGAAGAAGGAGAAGAAGAAGAAGAAGATAAATAAAGAAGAGCCAACAACGGAGGAAAAACAAACAACAAATTTGTTTTTTTCCCTGCTTCACTTTTTAATCACTTTCGGATGTAATGAAAGGAAGAAGAAAAAGGCAAACACTCACGACCCGTCATCGTTTGCAAGCAACAAAACATAACAACGTTACTGACATCAATTGTAATCATAAAAGATGAAATAAAACATTGTAGTGTGTATCCTGTCTCATTGCCATTGTTTTATATAGATGGTTTATTCCTATGGTTCTCTTTATGTTTCGGTTATATTTTTTTTTTTTTTTGCGTGTGCATATGCGTGTAAAGATTGTTGTGTATTTGTTGTGAGCAAAAATATTGTCTTTCTATTTATACCAAATAATCTCATAAAGCACATTATTCTTGATTAAATACGAAAGTGAAAAAAGATATTCACATGTGTTTACTGTAATCGGTATGGTGTACCCCGTTCCAATTTTCCGGTTTTTTCTATGCTTTTGACAAAAAAGCATCTTTGGTTGTGACGAAATCACAGTTCATTTCATTTGCGTTGTCATCACCGTAATTATTCCAGAATTGTCTCAGGATGTGTATCTCCATCTCTCTCTCTCTCTCTCTCTCTCTCTCTCTCTCTCTCTCTCTCTCTCTCTCTCTCTCTCTCTCTCTCCTTATCTCTCTTTCTCTTTTTATTTCATTCTCTCTCTCTTTCTGTGTTAAATTCGAATCTCCAGCCAAATTTGAATGAGGGCTTGGATGTGTAATGTGCGTGTCATTGTGCTTCTTCATACTTCTTCGTACATAATATGTCGCTCAAAAAGCTAATGCCAACGGATATAAACGTTGAATTGTCGGATTTCTCTTCAACATCATTTCATCTTCATTTTAAAATAAATTTTCAGATATTATGGAATCCAGTTCTCTTGATTTTTTTTTACTTGTTTTTTTAACTCTGTTTTTTTGACGCTTGTTTTTCATTTAACGATTTTCCGGTTTTGGTCACTTTTTTCCACCGATAAATTGTAACTTAAGCGACTTTGTTTGATGGAAAATAGTAAAAAATGGAGGAAAGGTTGAGAGAGTAAAAAATTAACAAAGAAAATATCAATACCAATGATGTTGCACAACAAAAAAAAATACATCAACGGACTATATGGCTAAGTAGTCGTTGAACCTAAAATAGTCGTATTCAAACAAACGCAAAACAAATGACAACGAGAAAATAATTCACAACAAAACGATAAGATAGTAAAAGTTATTGCATGGAACTGGACCATTTGAATAAAGGAACGAAGAATGGCCCAACAAAAATCAATACATGGGTAAAATCCAAGACCAGACGGTACAGTGGGAAACAGAAAACAGCAACTGAAAAGCACTACAATTTACACAATCCATTAAATTATAATTAACCCATTTTCAACTTAAATCGGAACGGTTGCTACAAAATTAATGTGATAATATAATTTTAAATGATTTTAACTATAAATGCTGAAATTGTATCAACTATTTGGTTGTCTGGGATGTGCTAGCATAGCACGCATTAAAATGTTAAAAACGAATGAACACATCCAACACATGCACACTGGCACAATCACAATCAAAATCAGAAATCACATGGAAAATATATATATAGAGAAGAACCATACACACATATTCCAGGTACTTTCATTTGATTGTCATTCTAAACTTAAATGACCATAACGGCAAAGTGACACTAAAATGCATGGATGCTTGTCGTTCAGAAAATGAGAGAAGAGTTAAATGGTAAACTGTTAAAAACTGCATATTACAACATGCTCACTTCCCATATACACAATCGACAAGATGCTTTTCAGGCGAATATATTTAAAATTAATAGTAAATTACACTAATGTTCAAAATATCTGATTTTGAACACATAAATAAAAACTTCGAATGAAACTCATGCTATAAATTTTCCACTGTAACTACAAATGAAAAAAAAAATATATATCTATCTATCTATCTATCTATTTGTATGTGTATATTTGGTGTATATGTGATACAGAAGAACACCAAAAGAGAATTTAAGAGGAAAAGTGAAAATGTGAAGGCCATCCCCTACTCTCAGGAGAGAGAGTGAGAGAGAGAGAGAGAGAGAGGGAGGGAGAAAGAGAGAAAGAGAGAGAGAGAGAGATAGAGAGAGAGTGAATAAGAGAGGATGTGAGAGAGACCGTGAAAGAAAAAAAGAGACAGAGAGAGAGAGAGGGGGGAGGGGAGACAACAAGGGAGAGAAAGATACAAACAGAGAGAGAAACGACAACAAGCTAGGGATCTGAATGATGAAGTACAACGAATCGGAAACTCAAGTGTAGTATACAGTAAAATCGCTAATTTAGAGCCTTTCCAAGCAACAACATTTGAACTCTTTCTGTCGAGTTTTTGCAATGTATTCATAAAAATGCCACATAAGCAGTTTTTGCATCATGCCTTCGGATTTTTATTCACAATTTATGTTTTTAACAAATATAATTGAAACATTAAGAATGAAAACAGAATTGAAAAAGGATTACATTGTTAATGAATAAACATTTTTTTTTTTTTTTTTTTGAACTACAGAAACCGAGACAATTATAGAATTTTCATTTATACTTTTCAAATTCACATTCAGTGTATTTATTTCGCTCTGCAATCAATTTTCAAGCTTAACATTCAATTGTATGAATGATCCAATGAATTTGAGATTCATTATTAAATGAATCAATACACATTAAATGTATCGCTCTCTCTCTCTCTCTCTCTCTCTTTTGCTCATTTTATCCATTTCTCTCTGTCTTCTCCACCTCTTTTGTCCATATTAGAAATATTTCACAAAAGCTCTTTGAAAAATTCATTTAACTCAAAAAGTTTTTCGAAGAATTTAATAGATTTTAAATCAAATTGCTTTAAGAAATTTTCAAAGAGAATCTATGAAGAATTTGAGACTGAAACAAAAACAAAAGATTTCGACCAAACAACATTTCGATTACTTTATTATTGAACATCATAGTTTTGGATTAAATATATAGTTAGTTTATAGACGAGTATCCATTTTACATTGTTCAAAATATTTGAATTTCAATTGAAAACCACATGCAAAACATTGATTGATTATGGTAATATAGGAAATGATGGAAGCTAAAATTTAATAAATAAACTCAAGTTCTCATGACAATTAATACTTTAGTTTTTTAAAATTTGACACTTTTTTTGATGAACAACGTAAGTAACAACAATGAATTATTGTTTGCAGTTTCAAACTAGAGATAGATTGTGCACGCTACATCAATAACTTTATAAAAAGAATTTTCATTTTGATAATTGGTCATTTGCATATGTGTCAATTGTATGTTATAAATCGATTAAAATGATGAAAAATTGAAAATGGAAATTGAAATAGAATCATTTATTGAATACACATTATAATGTCATTTGAATAACAATAACATATTGTGCATACTGAATGGTCACTAAGCATCCAAACATTTTCTTTGTGAGAGATTGATGGTTTGAACGACTTGGCACTTGTATTCGTATCAATTGTTCATCATTTTGTATTTTGGCTCATAGAAAAAGGAAAACCGAAAAATCTAGAAAAAAGAGAGAGAAAAAAAAAAATTGAAATTCTGTAGCTTAAGCTTGAGTTTCATTGTTATGAACGCGTGTGGGAATATGTGGATATTTATTTATTTCGTTCGCTTTGTCTACAGGGTCAAGTGTGAAGACTGCTCATCATCACGGATTCTGATGAAACAAAATCATGAAAATACCCAAAGACAAAACGCATATATATACTTGAAACGTTATGGTAACGGACAAATGAATGAAAGAATGAAAAAAAAAAAAAAAAAAGAAACGAACATTGAAACAAAGAAAAATATGCAGAAAACTGAAAATGCTACCGTACGGCTATATTTTACTCGAGAACATGACATTCCATGAATTATGTTAAAAGTACGTGAATGTCCTTCAGCCGGGCATTGTTTTTTTTCTTTCTTTCTTTCTTCATCTTCTTTCTTCTTGACACGACTGTATATGCAACACAGGGGCAGTGTGTCGTGATGGCGCGACAACGAAAACAAACTCCTTTTATTTCAGCTTTTCTTCAATTTATTCCTATCCAACTGAACAGATATATTTAACTTTTTTTTTCTTTCTTTCATTTGCCATTTTCGACCATTTCTCTCCCTCAGTCAATCTCTGTTTCTTCTTCAACAATGCTCCCTCTCTCGCTATCACTCTTTCTCTCTCTCTTTCTCTCTCTCTCTTTCTCTCTCTCTCTCTTTCTCTCTCTCTTTCTCTCTCTCTCTTTCTCTCCTTCTCTCGTGAAGTTATTATTTTTTTTTTATTTGTATCCATTTCAAAACATTCCTTGACGTGTTTCATACATGCACGATGCTTCTTCTCCAATTTTTTTTTTCTTTTACTACCTATTTGTATTTTGAATGCCATATGCCAGAATGAGAGCAACGACTAACGTATGTTAGCGGAGAAAAATGGATAGAAAATTGAAAGACAAAGCATTTGAAAATTACTCTCTTTTTTTTTGAGGAGCGCATGTGATGTGAAAATTTTATTGAGAGTGAGAAAAAAGGATAGAACTTGGAATGTTTAAGCATATTGAATTTTATATTTTTTAAAAAACATATAAAAATATACAAAAACGACGACTGTGACGGTTGCAACGATGAATATGACTATGACTACGGCAACAAACTAAACTAGATTTTAACTTGTGTTTGTGTGTGTGTGTGAGAGTTTTTTTTCCTTATGGCAGTGGTTTATTAAATTTAAGCTCCAGTTGGGAACGATTTGTATTTTCAGGCTGTGTAACTCAGCAAGAGATGATTTCAAACAACCCAAAAATGCCAAGCAAAAATTAGAAATGTATTGCCTTTCACACAACGATTTAGCATGGCTCTTATTTCATCTCCATATTGTCGTTGTTGTTGTTTCTTTGTGCAATACACTTTTTTTTCGTAGTGTTTTTTTTTGGCATTTTACTAACTGTTTCAATTTAGTTTAAAATGTGTATGCAATGAATGGGCAAACTCTTTTCCACCGTTGTGATATGTTGTTATCTGGTAAATATTATGCTGTTTCAGCACCAGAATAATTTACATTGTGAAATAAATTAAGTAGTCACACAGCTTTCAGATTTGTCATTTTTAGATAAAACGAAAATGGACATACTGAAACATCTCCGTTCGTGCAACAACGAACCGAGAACCGATAAACGAACAAAAAAGAGCAGAATGAAAAAAGCGTATGAATTGTGTAAGTAAATGAGCCTCATTTCCATTGTACATGAGCTTCATATATGTGACAATGTAATGCAAAATGCGTTCGCTTTCGATTGCTACCCACCACATGAGTATCTCTATGCTGTGTATATGCTCAATGATTATTATTGTTTCACTTGCATTTTTCAACTGTACACACCATTTCATTATAATAGTTGGCAAAAGCTAATGCATTCAGCTGTACAAATTAATAAATGTGTACAATATTATTTCGATATGAATACTATCTAAGTGCTACAATAGAGTTACTTCGATGTTATGTGTGTACATCAATTTGGTTGTTTTCTTCTTTTAGCAGCGGTGAAAACAGTGACAGCGAAAATGACGACTAAATTATCAGATTTTCATTTTGTAGCCGGTTGTATTGCGTGTGACCGTGCGTGAATTGTACGTGCTCTCTCTCTCTCTCTCTCTCTCTCTCTCTCAATTTCAAATATGATATATGACCATATAATGTAATATGTAATCAGGTTTATTTTGTTTCCGAATGATGCGCATACCGTAAAATTTTTTATGAATTTCGTGTAAATTGCGCGACGAAAATCGCATTTAACCATTATTTTTAGAAAATTAACTGTCCAATCTTTAAAATTAAGTGCATGGCCAATTTGAACTTCGAACTACATATATTCACAATGAAATTGATCATGAAACCAATGTTGAAATGTACACTTTTTTTTTTTTTATTCCACCGAATCAAAAACCCATAATTATGTTTGGGAGTATAAATTTTAAATGCATTCGCCCACTCTGATCAATATCAATAAATTTGTAGTTTGCTTGAAATATTCCATACAAATATGATGTCGAAAGAATGGGGTAGACAAAGGGAGACAAAAAGAGACAAAAAGAGACACAGACAGGGACTAGCGGATGAAAGAGAGATGGGAAGTGGGAGAAGAGATGGGAAGGGGAAGGTAAAGGAGAACGGGAAGGGGATGGGGAGAGGGAAGGGAAAAATGGAGAGAAGAGAGGGTGATGAAGAGAAGGAGACATAGAGATAGAGACAAAATGAGAGAGAAGAGGGAGCAAGAGACAGATATATAGACAAAAGGAGAGCAAAGAGGTTTTACCGCACTGCCGGCAACAGATAATATCATATGAAAATGTTTTGTTTTGTTAATTAAGAGTCCACACAACAGCCAATAACATTTAACAGGTTCCATTTCATTAATTTGTAATTATAATTGATACTGGAAAAATACCAAACATCTGTCGACATCGTGTGTGTTACTCAATTTGGAATGGGCGGAATGGAAAATAGGCTTGTGATATAAACACGAACATTATTATTACGGTTGTATATATACCATTTGACCATTGGTGACACACTGAAAAATGATGATTTTCAAATGACAAAAGGAAGTTGACGTTATTTTATGTTCATGTTGTGTACGTTGTACATATTTAAATGGTTGTGTTTTTGTTTTTATTTTAATTTTTTTTTTTTTTTTTTTCATTTTGATGTATCTGCAACAACTTAATACATTAACTGAATATTCTATCAAAGTTTACGCTAGCATTATCATTCGATAATCATAAGGAAGTGAAAATAAAAACTTTTCACAACAAATTTTAACATTCACTGAGCATTTTCAGACAATGAAGAAGAAAAATAAAGTTTTCGCTTTGTAGTTTTTTTCTATAATTTTTTTTTTTCCTTCTTTTTTTCCAGAGTATTATATTCAATATGTGCAATATTTTTCATTGCAGTTGAACGAAGCTGATTGGCAATTGCCATTTCCATAGCATTGAACAACTGATATATATGAAGATTCAACTATATGCAATTTGTTTCAAGTCACAGTTCAATTCATCACAGCATGCACAAAAATGTATAAGATCCATAAAGTATACGGCAACAATGGAGTTTATTCGAATTTTGAATGACATTTTGTGATGTACGTTTTAATTTGTACAGAAATCACAATTGCAAGTTCAGTTTACAATATGCAGTTAAGGCCATGTAAATTGATATTTAATCAAATCTTTCATAAAGATCCCAAGACCGATATGATACATAACATTAAATTCATCAGGCATGCAAACAATGTAATTTCAGATTTTCATTATTGCATCCAAAGTTGAGTCAGCCGAGAAAGAGAAAATGATAGATTTGAATGAGAGACTTGCATATCTCAGTGTGAAGAGAAAGGAATGAAAGAGGAAGAACATGGAGAAGTAGAGGGAAAGGAAAATAGTGAAATTTTTTTTAATATAATCCGATGCACCTTTGACGCTCAAAATACATTGAACATATTCTACGCTTATTGAATACATATTGACCATCTAAGAAATGGCGTACATAGTATATATTACATACTTATGTATATTGACACATAAATATAATTTCGATTAGGTTGATTTTGTACTATAAAAAATATAGTTGATGGTTGTTGAAATAATCTGAAAAATAATTAAAATAATTTATTTCATTAAATAATCTATGATAAAAAGTCGGGAAGATTTGCCGAAAAAAGTACAAAACAAATCAGTTTTATAAATGTGTCAATATGCATGTATGTAATCTCTTCAAAGCATAATAAAAATTCAATAAGCGTAGAATAGGCATTTGAATATATTCCCTGCATTTTGAGGGTCTAAAGAGCCTTCGAGTTTTAGTATATTGAAAATTTTTCATAAGGAGAAAGAGATGTATAAAACAATACAAAATTCCATAAATGGCATTATTGTATTTGGTTATAGGCAATCTATTAAAAGTCGATAATAAAAAAAAGTAACATCATTGTATCCAGTCAAACAGAACAAGCCAAATAAATCGATATTACTGAAAGAACTTGACTACCTTTTGTTGAATGTAAAACCAAAACATCTCAATCGATTCATGATCCTGCGGAAAGAAAGAGTGAAAATAAAATTTTATAAGGTTATTCCGTCGCATAAATTCAATAGCATTCGAATAAAATGAATCAACCAACTTTGGATTGTATGAAATTCATCGATTTAAACAGCATTGTTAAACTTTATTAACTAAAATTTCAATAGAAGTGGAATCATTTAAATGTTAGCCAAAAAATATTGTGTATTCAATTAAACACTGAATATTCATCAATTTGTTTTTAAAAATATATTGGTTTCTTCTTAAAAACATTTTGCATAAAAATTATTTAAAAAAAAAAAAAATATCCAGGAAAAATGTGCACCATTCAGACACTTGCAAGAAATAAGAGAAAAAAACAAAGAAACAAAATGAATTAGAGACAGAATTAATGGTAATTATAATACTATATGAATTGAATGTCAAAAGCGATAATAGTGCCAAAATGAGGGCAATTTTTGTGGCTTTTTAACCGAATTCAATTAATTTCAGTTTCATAGTTAGAAACCATTTTTCGTTGTTTCAAACATCGTATAATGTTTTTTTTCGCCGGCAACACAACTGGAAAACATACTATTTGAACACTATATGCATATACATATATATTTAAGCCATTTTACATTTCAGCCCAAAAATGTAAATGCAGCTGTTTGCATATGGAATTGTATAAGCCGTAAGCCGTTACAATATGCCGTCTGCTTTTTGCATATGTTACACAATTCAAGTCGATCAAACTTATAAAGCTATTATGAGAATGTAAGCAATATGTACAACATACAGCACCGTACGCAACGGATTTGTAGGGCAACACAACACTAAATTCAATGAAATATATATTCTAAATAATCATGTAACGATAAAATTAAACATGTATTTTGCCATGAAAAAAATTCAATGCAGGACATATGATTCATATGATATGAATTCGATGGAAGATGAAGTTTCATTTTGGATACATATTGTAAGCAACTTTTATAGTTCCATCCATTGCCACTAAATTATTGAATTAAACAAAATCCAGACTTTGTACAAGCATATCAAACAACAATATATCAATTGATGATATAGATAAAAAAAAAATGACTTAAGCACTAAATAGGCTTATTTTCTTCATGATTTTGACATTTCTCCCCTTTATTCGTACAATTACAAAAGAAAATACTCATTTTTGCATAGACGCGATATATCAAAAATCAATGTAAAACCAACGACAAATACCGTATTCGCATTGAAAATGCTATTCGATTTGCAGTGAACCATACTAAATAGTGATTTTCGATGATTTCGTTCAATTTATTTTATTTGAAACTGGGAATTTAGTGGTATTCTCTTCGATTATATTTGAACTGATATTACTGATTTGTTTCGGTTGTTTTTTTTTATTCCCTCTTCTTCTTCTTCTTCTTTATATTTTTCATCAATTTTGTTGTGTTGCATTCTAGCATGTGTTCCTTCGTTACGGTACCGAATATTCCAAATTATTTTGCTGTACAATGGTCTAAACTGTTTGCCATTTGTTTCTGCTTCATTTATTGACAATGTTACACGTTGTAAAAGTGAAAAGTGCCAGTAAGAAGAAGAAGAAGAAGAAAGAGCAACAGCAAAATGAGAAACAAGCAGAGAGGAAAGAGGACACATTACGATTGCTGCATTTTCAAGGGATAAATATGTTGTAAAACTGGCTAGCAATGATAAAAGCTAGGAACTAGACCGAGAAAATTGCACGTAAAGCTATTTTAGCAATTCAAATGGAATTTACTTGATTGAATCTTCTTAGATCGAAACCATGAAAGCACGGAATATTTATATATACGTGCGCAGAGACTCTCTGCTAGAGAGTGCGAGATAGGGAGAAAGATAGCCAGAGACGGAGAGAGAGAGAGGGATAGAGGGTGAGAGAGGGAAAGAGGGATAGAGATATAGAGAGAAAGAGAAAAAGAGAGAAAGAGAGATAGAGAGATAGAGAGAGAAAGAGAGAAAGAAAGAAAGAGAGAGAGAGAGAGAGAGAGAGAGAGAGAGAGAGAGATAAATAGATAATAGAGAAGGCCACTTTATAACCAAAAGGCATTTCTGTATATCCAAGAACAAGCCCCAAAATTGTGAAAGAAAAACGAACACAAGCCATCAAAATGTCTTCCTTTCCGAAAAGTCGAATATGGTCGTTTTGCTCTAGTAAAGTCATGATTTATAACATATCATGGCCGTAAAATAAATTTTATGTTTGTTTCGGGTTATGCAATATCGATGCATTTTGTTTCCGGTTTCGATTTCTATATCGAAATTATACTCACATATTCTCTCTCTCTCTCTTTTCTCTTTCTACATTCTCGCTCTTTGTCTGTTGTTTCCTCATATTCTTATAGACTTATTCTTTTTCTTACCACTTTCTCTTCTCTCATCTCCGAAATTTGCCGCAAGTAAATCATGCTTCGTTTCGTTTCGAAAGCCCTGATCATTGTGAAAATGATTTATATGTCTTTAATCATTTTACTCTTGACTTTCATTAGCTATCATCAAATACACCTTTCTCAATCAAGCAAATATCAAATCGAAAATGACAAAAAAAGTAAATATAAACATTCAATTATTGAATTCAACTTCTTTTCTTTGGATTTTGATAGACAGTGCTTGTCGTATTTATTTTATTTTATTTCATTTTATCCGCGGGGTGATTGCCATTTTTTCAGCTCAATTTTATGAAAACAATCGACGAATACTTGTTTCATATTCTTAGAATTAAAACATTGACTAACGGACTATTTAATTGTTCACAAATAAGCAATTAATTCAATTTCGTATCCAAATATTGATGGCAACCATAGCAATATTAATTTAACTGGCTGATGTTAAACGAAATTGTTCAATGTGCATTTAACATGTCATATACGATGGAAACTTAGTTGCAGAATGTGGCTCTTTTTTGTTCTTCTACCCAGTCGCTGTCGTTCTTTGGCTCTCAGATCTCCCATTCCTGTCTCTTACTTTCTCTCTCTCACTCACTCTCTCTCTCTCTCTCTCTCTCTCTCTCTCTCTCTTTCTATGTTATCCCTCTCTTGCACTCTCTTTTGTTTATGGTTTAATGAAAATTTATGATGTAATAAACAGATGAAGACGACGGAAACAAAGTAAACAAATAGAAAATGCCTTTGATATTCTCAAGGAAACTAATTAAACTGTCAGCTGATGCTGCTGTATTTTAGCGTGTGCAACTCATCCTATTATTTATATATATATATATATATCGCAATCGTTTGTCTGATCTCGCCACTGCCACAATTGCCACTACCGCTGTGCATAGATTTCAGTTTTTCCATTGCGTTTATTCATTTTCATGTGCCTCATTATGATGTGCATTTTTACTAAATGATTTCAAAATTATTTTGAACTTGACAGAATAATGCATTTAACAATACGGCATTTAAATAATCCAACTATAGCTAAACTATCATCCAAGCGAGATAAGCACATCCTTAAAACTATTTTTATGGTATGTCCTGCTCTCTTAACACGTAAATCCAAACCCGCTGCAATGTTTTGATTGCAACAAGGCCAGATTTATAAAATAAAGCGTTGAGAATTTGTTGTTTTATCATTTGTGTGTGTGTGTGTGTGTGTGTGTGTGTGTGTGTGTGTGTTTTTTTTGTGTGTGTGTGTGTGTGTGTGTGTGTGTGTGTGTGTATTGTATGTGCACACTTATCCACCGTTTTGAACTTTAACATTTGTATGCATTTTCATCGGATTGAAAACATTTCATTTAATTTAGAGAAAAATGTTTCAAAAGCAATTATGTCATGTTCATTCTTCATCTTCTTCAACTTTTTTTCAACTTAAAACGATGTAAATATTAAAAGGAAATTAAGAATTAACACAACCACTTGTATTAGTTGCTTCTGTTCATATCCATGCCCATGTTGTTGCGTTATATTTTTTTTTCTCGCCCAAATGAGCACTACTTGCATTTTTCCAACGGCGACAAAACATTCAAATGTTTCAATTAAATGGCAACTAAAAAAGTTTCAATTTATGCCGAGGCACAGATGTATTCATATATTCCGTAAGCATTTCACATATACGTAAAATGTTCATGAAATATCCCATGAAAATAGATAGAAAAACAACTATATATAATTTTACAGTTGTTCAGTAATTTCAACAGTTTTATCCAATCGACCTCTTGTTTCAAATTTGTTTGCGGCTTTGCTTCACATGTAGTTTAATTAACTCTAAATTAATGTTGATGGTCTTGGATTTTTTTTTGTG
Source organism: Resseliella maxima (assembly GCA_029041755.1). Taxonomy (NCBI): domain Eukaryota; kingdom Metazoa; phylum Arthropoda; class Insecta; order Diptera; family Cecidomyiidae; genus Resseliella; species Resseliella maxima. The sequence goes on along the minus strand of JAQOWM010000466.1, from coordinate 1,119,505 downwards.
TTCATTCGTACTTTCATTCGGCAAGTACTCAACTAGAGAATAAAGTTAAATTCATTTTCCATTCACAAATGAGACCTTTTTTGAACTAAATGAATGAAACATTTTTTATCGCCAATTAACCAAAAAACCTTGAAAATAGATTTTCATTGTGTTAATTGAAATTCGATTTTTTACATAAATAAAATCGTATTTCAAATCATTTGGCAAAATTGAAATCAGAACAAAAAAATCTATTCTCTGTTTTCAAAACATATCAAAAGATTGTATTCAAGCTAAAAAAAAAAAAACATATATTGTGAACTAACGAAAACTTTAAGTACTAATTAAATGTGTATTTAGACATTTTTCTTTCAGATAGCAGAGCAAGCACGGCGGATTTATGATTGCTTTAAATCCAATTCATTTCAATAACATTCATATAGAAATGCAAAAAGAAAAGAAAAGAAAAGAAAAGAAAATTTAATTATTTTCGAAAAAAAAATTGTTTTTTCCATAAATTATTTATTCATTTGTGTAAAGATGATTATTATGTAGAAAAAAAATTTCTCAAAATAATTCTATTTAACCGAATATTATCGATCTCCACTTGTGTTGCGACTTGTTTATATACATCAGGCGCCGTCTCCATTGAATGTAAAAACTTTAGGCGCTGCAATCGTCCAAACATCGAAATGTCATTATTAATAAAAAAGTAGAAATTAGTGACAAAGCATATACAATACAATCAAGAGGTCAATCTTTCGTTTATATTTCCCAAAGAAAAAAAATAAGTTGTTCATTTAAATTCATAAAAAAGTGAAACAATTCATTAAAAATGGTGCTGGAAAGTACTATGATATGGTAAGAAAATTTCATTCGTTTGAATGAAACATTTATTTCTTACAAGAAATCATTCAATGAAAGCAATTGGCTTTCGGTGAAATTTTAGGTTATGAATTTTGTGTTTTGAAGCTAATGATTCAGCATAAATGAGAAGTCTTCAATATATCAAAACAAAAAGGAAAAAAAAAATTTTTTTTTTTTTAGATAAAAATGCCATAATTTCTTGAATAATTTTCAATTTTTGCAAATGTAAAATGTTAATAATCTTTCGATTTTTTCTTATTTGACTTTTTGAAGTTTTGATAATAGTGATTATCAGAGAAATGGTGACTATTTTCCAACTCGATTGAATGTACAGAAGGATGGCATTAATTTGATTGGAATGACGAAAATTCGATCGAATCCAGAAAATAATGTTGGCCTTTTAACATATGCCAAGTAAATATACACATTTAATTCACATCTTTTCAACATCAATTATTCAATTTCACCAAATTCATTGATATTTGCTTATATATATATATTTTCAGTACGGTCGAAGTTTTAGCAACGCTCACCAGTGATGTTGGACGTATTTTATCAAAAATGCATCTAGTCCAGCCAAAGGGAAATATTAATTTTATTACCGGAGTTCGCATTGCACATGTATGTTTAGCATGATGAATTTTCATGTTTTTTTTTTTTCTTTTTTTTTTTTTTTTTTTGTCTTTTGAAAGTAATATATGTTCAGTCATCTTGATTAACACCATTGTTTCATTATACATTTCAACAGTTAGTGCTCAAGCATCGACAAGGAAAAAATCATAAGATGCGTATTGTTGTATTTGTCGGTTCACCGATATCAAGTGATGAAGGTGATCTCGTTAAATTGGCAAAAAAATTAAAAAAGGAAAAAGTGAATGTAGACATTGTTAGTTTCGGTGATCATTCGGGCAACAATGAATTATTGACCGCATTTGTCAATACATTGAATGGTAAGGATGGTACTGGTTCGCATTTGATTAGTGTTCCACGTGGTTCTGTATTATCGGAAGCATTAATTTCATCGCCAATCATCCAAGGCGAAGATGGTCAAGGTGCTGCTAATTTGGGTGGTGCTGGTTTTGAATTTGGTTTTGATCCAAATGAAGATCCAGAATTGGCATTGGTAAATAAACAGAAACGCAATAAACATTTGAATAAATTCAAAAGTTACATCGATCAAATCGCATCGGGATTTGTTTTTTTTTTTTTTTTTTCATCTAGGCATTGCGTGTTTCAATGGAAGAGCAACGTCAACGTCAAGAAGATGAGCAACGTAGAGCAATTGCCGAATCAGATCCGAGTGCTGCTGCTGGTGCAGTTACACCGGCTAGTGGTGGTACCAATGTTTCGGCAACAGTCGAACCAAATTCGGAAGAAGCAATGTTGCAACGCGCCCTAGCTCTATCAACTGAGACTCCGGTAAAAAGACCTCGTGTTCGTACAATGTTTTGCTTTCTTTTTTTTTTTCAAAATCAAGCATACCCAATTGTTCCCAACTCTATTTAACACAATTTATTTTATTCAAACATTTCACTAACATTTTATTCTTGATGCTTTTTTATATATATATTTCAAATGTAATTGTATTTGGAAAATGATTTCTAATAAATTTATTTACATTTAAATGAATAGGATACGGACGAAGGTTTACCAGACTTTGCCAATATGACTGAAGAAGAGCAAATTGCATTTGCTATGCAAATGTCAATGCAAGATCATGGTATGTTATTATTGATATTTTGTCAAACAAAAATAAAAACAAAATCAAACTAAATATTTTCTTTTTCTCGATTGTTTACAACAGAAGAGGTTCCAACGCAACAAGCAAAGCGCCCAAAACAGGAAGAACAACCAATGGAAGTTGATGAGGTGATTAGCGATCCGGAATTTTTGCAAAGCGTCTTAGAAAATTTGCCTGGTGTTGATCCACAATCAGAAACCATTCGCGATGCGGTCGGTTCATTGAATAAAGATAAAAAACCATCAAACAAGGATTCATCAAATGATAAATAAAATACAAAAATAGCTTGTGTCGTTTTTATTTTTTTTTTTTTGCCAATTCAATCACATCAAAAACCCGGCATTGTGTACTAAACTTAAAAAAACAACTGGAAAAATTATGATTTATATAACAAATACACATACAGCCATGTAAACACAAATTTATACATTCAAAATGAAATGAATTATCGTTTTTTTTTTCTTTCCAAGTTTTGTTCGTGTGAGAGAAAGAGAGAAGAGAAGAAAAAAAAAATCCATAAAAATATATGAATATTTAAATTACTAATTTGTTTTTCATTACTTATTCAGTATGTATACTACTCAAATCGAAAGCAATATTCGACCAAAAAAAAAAAAAAAAACCCTTTCGACAAAATTGCATTCCAAATAATAATATATTTCGAGGGTGTCGAACGTTTTAAATGGTGCACCCAACCATTTTTCTCGCTTATTTTTTCATCTTCAATCAACCAAATTGCAGCAAAACATTGCAATCAATGATTATGTCGAAATGCATATGACATTATTATAGTTCATGTTTACATCAAAATATGTTTACATACAAGTGCAACATATCTCTGAACATGAATTTTTTTCTAAACTTTTTTGTCTAAAAATATGCTTCTTCGCATCGTCATTTTATTTTTGCTAAAAGAATTGACTTCTTTTTACTGTGACATCATCAATAAAATTGTTTTCTATTATTTTCTTGCTCGGTATGATGTACGTTTTTTTTGTACTCAATATTCTGTAATAATTTTAACTGGTTTCAACACACTTCTGAAAAAAAATTTCATCGATCAATTTTCGTCTGGCAAAAATATCAAAGCAAATAATGTGACATATTCGACTGTTTGAAACGTTTATTCTTGAAATTCTTCCCATTTTGTCAATTTTGTTTCTGAGTGTACAATGTTTTACTTTTACATTGCGGATACATCTTTATCGTGTAATATTTCATATCATTTTGACGCTGCTATTTTCAGTCCAACGAGTTGACTGAAAACAACTAAATAACCAACAACAAGTACAATAAAACATGCAATTTTATTCTTTGTCAATAATTTTCTTCTTTTTATTTTCAAGAATATTATTTACGCAACAATTTTATAGAATGTAATATTCATTGCGATGAAAAAAACGGCTGTATTATTATTTCAATTGAATTTCTTTGGTTCTGCGTGTTATTTCTTTGCTGTATTTCACGTGTTCAGCGATTGGCTTCAATTTGGGATATTTATTAATGAATTCACGCCATCTGAAACCAAATTTATTCGATAAATATTATTTTATACATTTGTGATAATATTATATTGTCTTAAATTATAACTTACTCAAATCTTGCATCTACGTTGTTGTATCCAACTGCAACGGCTGCTTTATTTGAAATATCACTTGAAAATGTGGATGAACTGATTCTTATTTTATTCTTTTGGCAAATGTAGTCTCTTCCTTTCAAAAGTTGTTCACTGATTCGTAGACCACGATAGGTGGGAAGAACTAATAATCCATCGCTGCCTAAATATTTATTAACTTTATATGTGCCACATACATCAAAAAAAATTACCGAAAAAACTTTATTTATCATTACATCTTTCGGTTTATATGCGGATGGAATGCGATTTTTCTAAATGAAAATAGAAACAAATATTAAAATTGGATTCAATTCTTCTTTTGATTTTTCAGGAAAATGTCCACTTTCTTCAATAAATTTAAACATATAAATTATATAACTCACATATGGAGATTGACCAGTTGGGTCACCCTCTTCAATGGACAATACATTAACACCAACTAATTCTCCGGTATTTTTTTTAATACAAGCCAATGAAACATTTTCATTCATTTGATCCATCATATTTTCAATATATTCCTCGTAATCATAATTTGTAACACCAATAAATTCACGCATTAGAGCCCATGGCTCGGTTTTCATAAAATAATTCCACATTAATTCTGCTGCAGTTTTAAATTGCGATTGAGACAAATCTTGAATTAAATAAACATCGTTTTTAACGGTAAAATTGAAATAAACTTTTGCATTGATTATATTTGGAAGATAAAATCCACCAAAAAATAATAAAATAAAACCGATTTGATTAAACATTTTTTAGTCGTAATTATATTTTGCACAGTAATTTGTCAATTGTTGAATTACAAATAAAGAAACAAATTCGTAATGTGTTGTGCGTTTACTTTGTAAAATGTTTCTTGTTTTAAAATGAAAATTAGAACCTTAAAATGTGAAACAATTTCTACTATTTATCCACGAAAGCGAGCTACTGAGAAAGTATACATATTATGTTGTTCATAATAACTGGAATGCAAATAGAATATATATAATTATTTATCTATCGAAAAAAGATCTGTTTTCACTGTGGAAACAAAATTTACTTACGTTACGAAGACCCTAATTGTTGAAACAAAATCTATAAAAAAAAATCAAAAAATCTGAACACTCTAATACATATTCATTTAGTATTTGAAAGTACAAATTCTTTTGGAAAAATATTCATTTTATTAACTGCAAAAACATTTGGATTTTAATCATAATTTGTGATATATCTATTGATACAAATTTATCTGTTGGACAAAGATTTTTAAGTTTATGGATTTTGGTTGACTGATTATTTTTCCTTTTGTACATAGTTAAACTTGAGAGAGAGAGAGAGAGAAAGAGAGAACTAGGGGAAAAACGTGCATTTGATTGGTGAAAAATGGAGCACAGATTATGTCTTTCTTTCCAATACCAAGAATCGACCAAATTGAAACAACAGACAAATGTGTAATATTGTGAATGGATATTGATAGAATCCCATGATGCTAAACGAACAACAACAATATATTGTTTGTAGATGAAGTGGATTGACAAACGAAACATAAACACACACACACACACACACACACAGAGAGAGAGAGAGAGAGAGAGAGAGAGAGAGAGAGAGAGAGAGACAGAGAGAGCGAGAGAGCGAGAGAGAGAGAGAGCGAGAGGAAGAGAGAGAGAGAGCGAGAGACAGAGAGAGAGAGCGAGAGAGAAAATTGGAAAAGAAAAAGAGAGAGAAAGTGATAGAGGGAAAGAGAATCCTGTTCGATCCAGGGACAGACCAGAATAGAGAAAAAAAAGAATGCACTGTGTTCAATTTATATTTATTCAGCACTTTAGTTCAAGTCGATCGTTATTGACGGCATTCGTAATTTTTTTTTTTCATATTTCCCTTGCTGCCATACTGTCTCACCGTACTATAGTTGTTCTGATAAAGCGATCCGTGTAATACTTTTTTATTTACAAAACTATTATGGAGTGCACTGCACGTCCTTTTTACTTTTCTTTCTTTTAAAACGCGACACACATACACATTGAGAGAAAAAGAGAGATGAAGGGAGAGAGTGGGGGAGAGAGAGAGATAGAGAGAGAGAGAGAGGGTGGAAGAATGTAGGAGAGCAAGAGAAAGGGCGGAATAGAGACCAGGATTTACAGAGAGAGAAAGAGAGCAAGAGAGATGAGATAGAAGTAGAAAGAGGAAAAGGAGAGCAATAGAGAAAAAAAAAGTAAGAGAAAACAAGTACCAAGAAACTAAATAGAAGAATAACACACAGAGGGAAAAAAAAAACAACGAAATATTGAGTACATTCTGTTGTATGTCTTTGTCTTGATACTCTCGTCTTGCCGACTAAGTGATTGAAAAATTTGGTGCACAAGAGGTATGGTTGTTGTGCCGTATTCATCCCTTTGTGAATCATCCAAGCAATCATCTTTGTTGATTACTGACAACAACTACAGGACCAACAAGAAGAAAATATGGAGTGAAAAGAAAACGAAATTTCGTTGTCTACTCTCGTTTTACAATGAAGGAAAAGAAATGAATCAAAGGGACATAGCGAGTTGGAGAGAGAAAGAGAGAGAGAGGGAGAGAGAGAGAGAGAGAGAGAGAGAGAGAGAGAGAGAGAGAGAGAGAGAGAGAGAGAGAGAGAATGAAACTAATGCACGAAGAGGTTTTTTGTTCAACAAACGATAGAATCAGTACGCCTCTGTTGAAAAACTTGAGAATGTAGCAAAAAAAAAAAAAAGTGAAAAAAGTGCATTGATATTTTTGGAATGAGATTGCCAAACTTTATAACTGAATATTGCTATATCATTTGAATTTAAAGAATGTATTCATTTCGTTCGAAATTCGACATCTAATTCATAAACCCTTATGATTAACAACATGTAGTTAAAGAGAAAGAAGACAAAAAACACACACACACACAATTTTGGAAAACCGTGAGCATAGCTGAAAACAATGAAGACGAATGAAAAAAAAAAAATAATAAAATTCAAGAAAAAAAACCATGCACATTTAGAACAGCATTGAGCAATACATTGAATCGATAGAAATACATTGAAAATAGATAGACATTTTTTTCTTCGGTTCGTTAAAAGACAACTCATTTCTAAATTGACTAGAGAAAATGTGTATCACTGGAAAACATGAGAGATGGCAAAGTGTTAGCTGAACTGAACTGAATTGAACTGAAAGCTGTTAGCTGGTAAATAAAACATTGCATGTTTTGTATGGAGCCTCACAGCGATCCCCAAATGCCATGTGTGTACATCTGCATACATCTATTGTCAGTTTTATATGGGGGTATGCACTATGAGCTAGTCCATTGGATAGCTTAGTCTAACCAAAAATTCTTTTGCCACTTTTGGTTTCGGTAAAAAGCATGCATATTTTATGGAAATAGCGCTTCAATGCAAACACTGTTTTGATGTTTGCTACTGTGTCCATGTTTCTGCTGGTTCGCAATTTAATCCTGAATTTTTTTTTTTTTCTTTCTCACAATATTTCACTCTTTCATTCTTTCAAATACACCCATTTTCGCTCTTTTTCTTATTTTTCTCCCTCTTTCTATGTCTCTTTCTCTCGCCCTCTTTCTCTCTCTCTTTCTCTCTCTCTCTCTCTCTTTCTTTCTCTCTGTCTCCTTTCCACTCTAAATCTTTCTCTCTTACTCCTAATTTTCATGATATGAAGCACTGAAATATTCGTCCAGAGCCATTGATTTTAAAAGGTATGTGACTTCTGTTCATTCATTCATCGTTGTTGTTGCTATTGATATACATTTTTCCATTTTCTACCCGCCCTTAAAATTAACTACAAATATGCATCTGGCGAAATTTCAAATTCTGACCGACTAGTTTCCCATCCAGACAGAAAAGAACATGCATATTTTAACGTCGATTTTTATCTTGTCCATCGTACTTTTTTTTATTTTTTTATTCCATTTCCTACACCGAAAAGGACCCAAAAATTAGCATATAATACACACTTAATTAGTTCGCATGAAATTTCAACAAGATCGACTCGTTTTTAGAGTCCAGGTGTGAGTGTGTCAGAAATGGTAAAAGAGTCAAAAAGAGAAAGATCGAGATGAATACATAGGAAAAGAGCAAAAATGTAATCGTATCTTAAATGTTAACCCACTAACACATTGTTCTATGTTTTGAGTGGCCCACACACATTCATACTTACATATCCTGTTTAGTTAGTTTAATCAACGTTTCAACCATGGATACAAATGCTATTTTTTGTTTTTTTTTTTTTTTTTTTTTTTTTTGCAATGCAAGCGATAATTTTCACAGTTTAGATTACATAAGATTAGTTTTTTCGCTCTTCATTTTTCAAATTACTTTTCATCCCTTTTATGACGTATTTTTAATATGAATCAAGCCAAATGATAAAGGAATAAATAATGAGATGAAACGAAATGTATTTTTTTCACGTTCAAATTCTCTGTTTCTAATATGAGAAAAGATGAAAATATTCGTCAAAATAATTCATTGCATGCAATGTAAAAAATTTATATACAATCACATCGATGGCATTATCTATGTTTTCGATAATCCTTTATTTATGCGCAGAGAAACTATATTGTGTTCAAAACACACAAAATTCCATATCTCTTGCTGAATGATTATTATTTAACATGTATTTCGCATTGGATTTTGTCATCATTCCCATTCTTTCATTCCTTTTCCATATCGATACTTCTCTCTCACTCTCTCTCTCTTACTCGATCCCTGTGTCTCTTTCTCTCTCTCTCTCTCTCTCCCCATCTCTCCATCTCATTTTCTCACTTTTTGTTGTATTTCAAAATGTATTTGTTCGATTGCATTGGATAAACTGGTGTTGGAATATCTAAATTCCATTTTGTATGTGGATTTAAATGTTTTTCATTTTGAAGCAATTGGTTGAACTAGTTAAGGTTCACACCTAAAATGCAATTTCCGCTGCGATTCACCAGATAAATACAAAATTTAGCACGTGGATGATATATTCTTCTTTTTTTTTTTTTTTATCCAAATAATCTTATGTGTACGTCTGGTTGAGATGAAAATGAGATACATACATATACACCTACACATAGGGATAGTGATACATTGAATGGAGATTATAAAAGAGACTCGATCGCTCAGAATATGTCACATTCCATACTTTCACACTCTCATACCACATAGCATTTGTATTTATTGAAATTTATTTCACGCATATCACCATAAATATCAGCTAAACGAATGGATCGTTTATGCGGTTCCAATGCTGTCTATTTTTTTTTTTTTTTTCGTTCGTTGAATGTTTTCGGGTTATTTTTTTCCCTGTTCGTCATACATGGGCAAGGGGGAGGGTATTTGGGTTTTACCCCTCCTCTGAAATTTTCCTAGAGGACCTCCCCTGAATTTTTGTATCAAATTGGTCTTCAATTCAAAATCGAAGACCTTTTTTTTTAGCTCTTCACTTTGATTGAATGAAAATTTTTTTAGAATATTACTAGGGTTTTTCGAGCGAAAATGCTATTTCCTTGACGTCTTTCTGTTTTTGAGTAAAATTTGGTTTGAAAACTGATGACCTTTTTTTTGCTTTTCACTTTTCCAGAACGTAATTTAAACCAGACCACCCCACCAGCACCCCCCTCCCCAAGATTTTTCACCTTGCCCATATATGCTGTTCGTTGATGATGATGGTTGTGTTTTTTTTCTCAATCGTCACACACACATAAATGTGTTTTCTTTTCGATGGTTGATTTTCTTGTATATCAATCAAAAATGCAAAAAAAAAAAAAAAAAAAAACTATACATGGATATATACATTTATTGTATATATGTATTTATTCTTGTTTGATAGGTAAATGTGAGATGGGAACTTTTCAAAAATGTAATACAGTCTATTGGCATCGTCAAAGAGTCTCATTAAATGGATTTATATTCAATTAATTCCACTTCAATTATGATATGAATGATTTAATGTCATCACATTATCCATGTGAGCAAATGTAATATTAAATGGGCTCCATGCTCGTCATGTGAACACATTTTTTACAAACACCAATACTTACACAACAACAACAACAAAAATAACAATCTCATTGAAATTTATTGCATTCTCTGTTATCACCCTCTCTCAAGTGATGGGTGCGAAAAAATAACGATTTTGGTTGTGTTGTTGTTTGTGTTTAAATTTTGTAGTTTTTTTTTTTTTTTGTTTTTAACTTTGCATGCACTGTGAAATTCCGTGATTTAAATTGTTCAAATTGAAACATTCCATGCTATTTTTCACTTTGAATTCATCGCATTGAAACAATGTTTGCAAACAATAATCGGTGATTTTTGATTAATGAAATATTCCTCCCCCTTGCAACCAAAAATAAAACTTGCTTATATGAATCAACTAAATGTGATATGCAACTAACATTGCATAGATCCATACACATATACACACACATTTGATTCGATTCACTTGAATTCGTATTTCATCAATTGTGCGAAAATAGTGCGAAAAGTCGACAAGCCTACAAAATATTTCATTTCCCACCTCTATTTTATCTTTTGTGTACCCGAACACGACAATTCAACCTGATAGAATTATACAATGTTAAAAGGAAATTAAATTTATGTCGAAGTCGAAAATTTATGGACAACACACACACACACACTCGCACGTACCGTATAGATGTAGAAAATGACACGGACAAAATTCACGCAGATTAATATTTGAAATGAAATCTTTTTCGTTGTTTTCATTTATTTGCAAAGATACAGAAAATACGCGTATAATTTTTGGCCATTTACCAATCTCTTCATTTCAAATGATCATTTTTGATTTGCTCCAATAAATTCAATCAATACTTTGTAATTTCGCTTGATAGCTCATTTCAATTGATAGAATGTAGAAATGTACATCGAGAGAAAACGAAGTGAAGAGATAGAGAGAAAATGACAGGATGAGAGTGTGAAAAAGATAGATAGATAGATAGAGATAGAGAGAAAGAGAGAGAGAGATAGATAGATAGATAGATAGATAGAGAGATAGAGAGAGAGAGAGAGAGAGAGAGAGAGAGAGAGAGAGATAGAGAGATAGAGGGGGAGAGAGAGAAAGAGAGAAATAGAAAGAGAGATAGAGAGAGAGAGAGAGAGAGAGAGAGAGAAAGAGAGAGTGTGAGTGTGAGAGAGAAAGAAAAATTGCGCTTGTTTATTGCACTGCAGCTCGTTTATCAAATCGTTCGCATCAATTTCGAAGAGCCATGCTACCATCATAAAAACTAATTGATTGGCATTCCATATGATCCTGAATCGAAATGTAAATGTTATTTACTACAAAACCGATTTAATCGAAAAAGCTTATGCTCTCAAGTTTTAAATGATGAACGTTTTTTTGGGGTTGGTCAATGTGTGTGTGTGTGTGCTTGTGTACGCGGACCCATCCAGATAAGATGATACAGAGAGTGAATTTGTTACGATTATAATATGTGCAATCGGGAGAAAATCCATTTATACTTGAAACCACAAATCGGATCGAAAACTTATATGGATTATTGATTTTTTTTTATTTCTCATTTAAACGCATTTCGTTTCTCATTTTTGCACAGAATCTTTGATTCCCGCAAAACATTCAAAATTTAATGTTTTCGAAGCAAAAACAATTACAATTTGAGATTTCCAATTTGTTTATCGATCAAAAATGTATGCAAACAAGAAGCACATTTTCACTTAAAACCAAATCTTATAAATGAAGTAAATTAATATCAATTCAAAATGTAAACATTTTGATCAAAATGAAATAATTTATTTGATTTATTGAAATAAACACAAAATTGATTTGATGTTTATTCAAACATCAATGTGAGTGAAAAAATACATTTAAGTATACTTTGGCAAAAGTAACATTGCATTGAGGCTGAGAAAATGTGTGTATCCATTTTAAGGGGAAAAGAAAAGTTCATTTTGGAAATACGCTTTCCAAAACAGGGAAATGCTTTAGCATCAGCATCAGAGCATCATGTGCTTGGAGAAATATTCCATTCTGAACATATATATGTATACAATAATGAAGCGAATGGTATATTACTCTACTGTTCGCGTGTCGCACAGAAACGCATTTATATCGCCTTTGATTTTAATATTATTTGTGTGTTGCGTTTGTTTGTCTGTTCTTTTTGTCGCGCGAATATTTACTCTCACGTCAAAAGGAATAAAAACAAAAACAAAACAAAAAAATAGAAACGAACATCTTCCATTGGCGTTTTATTATTACGCACATTGCATTTCGACTGAGCAGTTTTGTTGGGGCGGTTAGACAATAAAGACGATTGCTAAAATTGAAAATTTATCGCAGATCTTGTGCTGTAATTGTGTTCGTTTGCATTTTCAAGCTCACGTTTGTGAATTTGGCGATGATGCATTGAGAGATAAAGTTTTCAGCCAAACGGAACGAGAGAAAAAAAGAAATCAATCGAATCTGATGAAAAAAACAATTTATGGTTTGAATTGATTTTTTTTTTTTTTTTTTTTTTTTTTTTGTTTCTTTCCTCAGACTGCGCGAAATATACGAGGTAAAATATCTTTCATGCAGTTACACTGATACGTACAGCAAATTAATTAGCCGCATTTTAAGAATGTGAAACATTCAAATGGAATGCAACTGTTTGACACTTTAAAAAATTTATTTCCATACGAATGACGGCGCCCAAGTTGTGCAAATTTTTTTTTAAAAGAATCTATCGTGGATTGTTGGTGAATGTAAAACACAAAAGTCACAAGAAGAATAAAATTCAAAAATTGCATGCCGAAAGAAGGGAATCGTGTAAGAAGACGACAACAAAGAATGAATATAGGAAAATAGCGCGCAAATACAAACACATACACACTCAGCATCATAAAATGTGAATCCAATTTCCTTTTCGATTCAACGGCGAGGAAAATAAAAATTGGTTATCTTTTGCGCCATTGTTTGGTGGCAATATTTCGAATGTTGATTCGATGCGTCGCATCTAGCAGCTAAAGCACCATCACATTATACTATATATATTTAAGATACCATGGACGCACTGCCTGAAATATATACCTATATATTTAGTATTTGGTGTTCGTTTAGTTTCGTTTTTGTCGCTATTATTTTTCAGTAATACTAAACTCATTTCTTCCTCTTTTTTTTTCTTTTTTTTTCTTTTTTTTTTTCTTTTATTCTCTGTCTTTGCTCGATCTCACTCTTACTTTATGGATAGCCGTTGATAAAGACAATGGATGTTTGTACTCGTTCTGCTAGCTACTTAAACAATATACATGCAAGACTCAATTTCACAAAAGAAGAATGTCTGTGTAGATTTGTTTGTCTCGTACGCAAACCTATGGTATTCGAAGCCATAGATTCATTCGGATTGAAAAGTAGAGAAGGAGCAATGAAGGGAAAGATTGATGAAGAAAGGCAGAGAATTAGCAAGAGAAAAAGAGATAGAATGTTAACAAAGGCAGAGAAAAAAGAAAGAAAATGCAAATGAAAAAGCGAGAGAGAAAGAAAAAAAAAAAAAAACCTCAAAATGCATCACATCGAAAATATGGTGATACTAAAATCACCAGAGAGCAGTAGTAATGGCAAAGAACATCGAAGGAAATCGAGTCGTCGGAAGGTGAGAAGAGTACAGGTAAGAATGAAGTTTGGTAAATTGCACACAGAAAACCGTTCACGTTTCACATTTGAATAAACTTCGTTTTTAATTAAATTTATGTATTATATACCTGAATGACATTGTATGCTGTTGCATTGCATTGCTTAACTTTGCCATTATTTGCGTAGAAAATTTACCGAAATACCATGCTTATTAATATTTACTTTAACTATAGATCCATTCATAAGTTTAAATAATAGAAAGTGCACATTGAAAATTGTGAAAATGGTTTCGTTTGTCTGGTAAAATATAATTCGAGAAAAATTCAAACCAAAAATGTCGTTTCGTTGTTTGACAATGTTGATGAAAGAAAATAAATAAATTATTTTCAACATTTGAAATGAACAAAAGATTCAGAGTTATGCCATCCATAGATGGATTATGATGGTCAATGTCTTTATATATTTGTATGAATTTCAATTTTATCATTTAAAAATGCATGTGAAATTGGTTTTAAATAAAATTCAACCAAGTTTTAGTAAATTCATTTGTAAATGTGGAAATAGATACATATGAAGAGTATACAACAGAAAAATTAAAGACACATTACAGACATTAGATGAAATTTTATCCATTCGAAATAAAAAAAGAAAAAAATAAACACAAAAAACTTATCATGGTATGAATTTTTTCCACATGAAATGCAATGAACACTCAAGCTAAATAGATTGAATTGCAATTCAATTCAATTCAATTTACAAGTTTCAATTGGTATTCGTCATCAATTTCATTTCACACGCTTCCGTATTATATTGACCATGTTAAACTTGATATTTTAGAAACTTTGCTGAAATATAAGCACACCTAATGCGATATAATTTTTGATGAAAGTGGATACAAAACTGTAACGATAGTTTTTAATTTTCAATTTAATCTCATAATGACAACGATATTTCATATTGTGTTGTGTTAAAAATAAAAATGATATTGGTCAGTATATCATGTTTGCAATGCGACAATGTAAACAAAGTTGCGAACTAATTCGCGAACGAATAGTGTCAATCATCAGTCTAACAATATCCGTTGAGTGTGATTAAAGTAGAACATTCTATACAACGTAAATTTCGTTTATGGTCATTGAATAAATACATATATTCACCTGGCTGGCAATATCATAGATCATCTACTATACTTACAACGAACGCATTGAATGAAGGAAGGAAGGACGGGGAAAAAAAACTGCATATCAACAATGCTCAAGTTGCAAAGTGTTTTCAAGAAGATATTTTATTCGTCTGGGCTTTTAAAGTATTAAAGGATTCGTGAACAAAAGATGCTCACTAGCTAAACTTATTTTTTTTTCGTTGAATTTATGTTTGCTGCCTGACTGCCTGTATGTGTGACTGTGAGTGTGTGTGTGTGTGTGTGTGTTTTTCTTGTTTCATTCTTTCTTCTCTTATTCCATTCTTTTTTCTTTCTTTCATTCTTTCTTCGCTTATTCATTTTGTTGAGCTTCCGCTTTATCTGAGACAACATGAAAACTTCATTTGTATCTGCTTTTATACCCACAAACAATGAATGCAACACCAAATCTCTAGATTTCCGATGTTTTTCACTGTTTATTCTTAAGCGTCATCTTTGAGTGTTTTATATCAATGAAAACGAATCTGTATCATCTATGGACGATGGGTATTGTTTTTTTTTATTCTTTTGCGTCTCTCTCTCTCTCTCACTCACTAAATTTTGATTTTTCTATGTCTCGCTAAAGATATTTCTAACTCTATTTTTCTCTCGCTCCCTCTCTCCGTTTGTGTTCCTGTCCTTGTCCCTGTCTATCTATCTCTCTGTCTATCTTTTTTCGTCCTCGATCCCCTATGCCCTATTTTTTTTCGCCTTTCTCTTGCTGGAACTCATGTGAGCAACATCTGACTCTTCTGCAATGGCACGGAAAACAAGTCAAAATTCTGAATGTGACCGGTAACAAGGGAGACATCATACATAAGACGGAATATACACAACATAAAGCATTCAATTTAATCGGCCATTCTCAAAAATATTGTATATATGGATGTATGTGATATGTGTGTATGCTATGTATATATATTTTTATTTGATACGCATGCAAAATGCCAAAGTTTTCATGAATTTTCCGTACTTATTGAATTTTTTCGAGAACACAAACACGCTTATTCGGCTACAATTCAATTCAACATTTAGTCAAAACGATTCGACCGCACCGGCCGCACATTCAAACCATGTGCTTGGATATGATTTCATCTGAATCGTCATTTTATGAATTATTTTCCTTAAACTATATGTTTTTTTCTTTCTTATTCCCATTTTTCTTTGGTTTTTTTTTTTTTATTGTTTTCACCATTCAAAATAAAAATGATGAAAAATTCTTGACAAAAATTCTATTCTTTCACTCATTGTTGGAATTTAATCAAGAAAAGTGTCGGGTAGGTGCATGAGATCTTATAGAATTGTAAAGAAAATGAAAGCAGAGAGAGAGTGAGAGAGAGAGAGAGAGAGAGAGAGGCGATCGAAAGAGAGACGGAAAAGTAGCAACAACGACTTTAAGATATATATATGAAGTGTATGGTTAGCCGAGTCGGTATTTTGCACGATTTGCTCAGTGTGATGACACCAAAAGTTTGCAAGTTTTATCTGAATTTAAAAGCTTTGCCCCGGCAAATGCATTTATATTCCACTTGATCTTAAGCATTTACTTTTGCAAAGTAATGCGACGCTTTGAAACGATATTTTATTCGAGTTTTTCAATTTAATCAATATTTTTCTTTTTTGTTTTTTGTTTTTTTGTTTTTTTTTTTTTTTTTGAGTACAAAATCACTTCAAACAAAACTATTCTCACGTACCATAATTTTTCTTTTTTTTTTCCTCTTTCAATTGAATATTGTGGAATGAATTGTTTGAAGACCAACTTTTAAAATATTTATTGAATCAACGCGAAAAGAAAACAACATTTCGATGAAATGTAAAAATTATTTAGGTTAATAGTGCTGGATTTTTTGATGCATGCATTGTTTGAAAATAGAATAAAAGTTCATTAAATTCAAGATCATAACGCTAAGAAAAAGACCCATTATACCAACAACAGAGATTGAATTAAAGTCAAGAGACACATAGAGACAAAGAGAAATTGAAAAAATTAATTTTTTACAGTTTTAGAGATAAAAAAGAAATACTGGAATGGCACAACTTACCGACTGTATTAGAATGGTTGCAAATAGCCTAACGATGATATTTTCGAGCCAAAAGTGATGAAATCCGATTATTTTTCGTGTAACTTGTTTTTTGTTCCATGTCATTTATGCCACTTCTGCGTTCGCCGATAAAAAAAAAAAAAAAAAAAAAAAAATAGACGATATGTAAAGAGGAAGAGAATAAAAGAAGATAGAAACAAAAGGAGCAAATGTAAATAAAATTATTCTATTAAAAAGTGATCTCAAGATGGTATTAATAATGAAAGTTAAATTGTTGAAAAACTTATCAAATCAAAAGAAATGACTTAATTGTAAAACTCATTTCGCACAATTGCATGAAAAATACCCATCTTTTATGCTCACGAGAATAAATGAGGCTGTGAGTTTGATTTTGTATTCGGTGCATGATTGTAGGACATTCGCACGATAGTCCATTCAGACGCAATGGTTGCATAATTGTTATTTGTGTTGATAAACTAAATTCAAACACAATCCAATCGTTTTTTTTTTTTTTTATTAAAACACAGCATGCCATCAGAGACAATAGAGAATGTGTTGGAAAAAAAAGACGCACCGTCGAAAATATGATGTGACATGCAAGATTATGAAATAAAATTATGGTTGAAAATGAATTATCCTGTATGACTTTTGAAACATATGAAAACAAATTCACAATGCCATTACATGAGTTGGTGTATATGTTGTTCATGCTACTGTTATGGTCTCCTTCCCCTCACGGATTGAATTATGTGGAGTTGAAAGGAAAAGTTTTGCGGCGAAACAAAGAAAGACACATGGAAAGAAAGACACATCATCATATAACACCAAAATATACACACATATTCATCGACCCATATACGAAAAACCTATTAATCTTAATCTTAATGATACTTTCACGGTATTCAGATGTATGTTATGTCTTACATATCATTGCGTCGCTCGGTACAGTAACATATTTTGTACGTTGCTAGAACGAGATAGGAGGAGAGAGAGAGAGAGAGAGAGAGAGAGAGAGAGGAGAGAGAAAAAATGAGAAAGATAGATAGAAAGACTAAAGCAAAAGCAATGAAAAATGTTAAAAAAATGAGAAGAACAACAATAAGTACGTACATAAACAATAAGACATGGCACACACGATTCGAGCATTCATTTTCCGATATGTTTTGGAAAAGCTTTCACACGACTGCCATTTATTGAAGACTGTATTCTTTGGACAAACAATTCAAAATCACATGAAAATAAATAACAAAAATTGGAATAGATGCGTTTTGTATATGCTTGTTGAGCTCTATATTTCTGATTTTATATCCCCATAGCAGCGCTACAAAGCAAAATATTATTTATGTGCGCAAGCCACAATGATAACAATAGTCATATCTTTACTATTCACTGAAATTTATAGTCCAAACAACAGGCCATTACATTTTTATTCCCTTTAATAGGTCCTCTAGTGCAATGTGCAAATTTGGTATTTCGATTTTATTTGGAAAAATGTAATGGAAAATGGTGTGAATACAGCGATAGTTAGATAATCTTCGCATTAGACGTGTAATTGAATGTAGATTATAATTACATATCAACAAATTTGATATTTTTCTTCTTCTTCTTCTTGCAAAAAGAAAATAAGCAAATATAACTACAACATCAACAACCATGATAAATTCAAAGAATTAATCGAGCGGAAATTACATATCGTTCTTTGATGTTAACAAATAAATATCATAAATTCTAGAATTATTACCGTTAATCTCATGTAATAATGATTAATTATGTGAAATAGTCATTCACAATAAAGAATTTTTACTCTCTCTATCTCTCTCTCTCTCTCTCTCTCTCTCTCTCTCTCTCTCTCTCTCTCTCTCTCTCTCTTCTCTTTCTCTTTCTCTTTCTCTTTCTCTTTCTCTTTCTCTTTCTCTTTCTCTTTCTCTTTCTCTTTCTCTTTCTCTCTTTCTCTCGCTCTCTCTCTCTTTTTTGTTTTTTCTCTTTTTGTCAATTGATAGAGCGAGATAAATTCTGTTGACACAAATTACATTGATTTCAATTGCAGTGTATTGTACTTACTGTCGTAATCATTTTCTTCAATGGTTTGTATAATTCATGTACGTTACGAATCTCACAAATACCAATCGATGTAAAATATGTTATGTCATCATTTTGAAGGCCATAAACAACCATACTGATGCTGCCATTTCATCAAAGCCCATTAACAATTGATGAATCAGTGAATATGATCCATACAACCTGAAAATATTTAGTTGGTATAATGAAATCTAAAGTGAAAACCATAATTTTATCATCAAAGTCAATGGGGTGAAAATGAATGCATGGAAAATTGAAACGAAACCAAACGATCAACCATTTCATTTTCATTTGGATTTTTGGTATTGAAAATTTCTTCAATAATTTACCTTGAAGTAGCTACGGTGTTAACACTCCAGCCAATATAATAATACTATTCAGGGCAATATAGTTTCACACAATCGACAAAAAGTTTGTTACAAACTTCATTACTCCATATACGTACTGCACACATTAATGGATGATTTTGAATTTTCAATCAATTAACGGCGCAAAAGTACGAGCGGGAGGGAGGAGGGGGGTGGGGGGTGGTATGATGACAATGACGACGGCAAATGTTTGTATGTGTTGTGGTTGTGAGCCCTACACAGCGAATGTTATTGAGCACCAAAAATTAAGGTTTACGAAGCGAACGCAAATAGCGGAAAATAAGTGAAAACTGTTATGAGAAATTTATCTGTTCTAATCCATCCATCCAAAATGATGGTTAAAACCATATAATGTTGGAATTGTAAGCTCATACACAATGCATACCTCTGCCATGAACACACCAATCAATAATTGATTACCCTAATTATATGTATTGCATTAGCTAATGTCGCTTAAGTGGATTTTCCTGTTCACTTTGCCAAATGCTTTACTGTTTTTGGTTTGATGCAGTTTTTTTCTCACTTTCTCTCTCTGTTTCTCTCTTTCTTTCTCTCTCTCTCTTTCTCTCTCTCTCTCTCTCCCACGCTCTGTCATCTTCACGCTCTCTTTCAGTCCCACGCTCTCTTTGTCTCTCTATTCTTCTTTGTTTCACGGTTCAAAATCGATGCGCAAACACAGAATAAATGAGAATAATGCATTTTCATCAGATTTTATCTAAAAAATTAAAAAAAAAAAAAAAAAAAAAACGATTTTATCATGTTTCGTGCATACACCAATTAATCACAGTAAAATATAAATGGTTTAAAAGAGACAGTGAAACCATTGTGGCATCTAAAAAATGAAATTCATTAACTAGCGCATTTTCATTAGAAAAATGTTTCATTGTTATTGTAGATTTAAACCTTTTTCTTTTACGCGTTTTCTTTTAAATTTTGTTTTTTTCTCTTCTCGTTTTTTTTGTTGTTGGTGTAATTC
Organism: Resseliella maxima; assembly: GCA_029041755.1. Lineage (NCBI taxonomy): Eukaryota > Metazoa > Arthropoda > Insecta > Diptera > Cecidomyiidae > Resseliella > Resseliella maxima. The sequence continues at coordinate 1,099,091 of JAQOWM010000466.1, read as the reverse complement.
CTGTATTACGACAGGAAAAAAAACTTACGCTGAAAATAATGACATAGAATGATCATAATTTACAAAATAATGATATCCAGATTTATATCGTATGAATCTTCTCTTGACCCTAAGTTAAGGCTCCTAATCTCTTTTTGAAGATATTCTTCAAAAGTTCTTTCGGTGCCGTTGCAAAATTCAGTGAATAAAACAAACGTACATTTCTACCATAATATATATTGTAAAGACAATTTTATATAGTCGATTGGTGAGTGTGTGTGTGTGTGTGTGTGTGTGTGTGTGTTGTGTGTGTGTGTGTGTGTGTGTGTGTGTTTCTACCAAAAGGCTTGACTCAGTGCCATATCGTGTCAACTGTGCAACATTGTATGTGCTTACAAGAGTTCAGTGAAAAAGTTTCCATAGCAAACCTGCACTTTACTATAGACTTAACATATTTTTTACCTTTTTTTTACCCTAGATTTTGTGAACAAAAAAAATTCGACTCATGATGTTTCGACATTTTTTTCCTCGAAACGAAAAATCATGACAAAATGCATAAGTCTGCAAATATTGAAAAGAGTGCATCATATCGTTAGAGCAAAAAGGAAAAAAAAAAAAAAAAAAGAGAAATAACATTACTTATAATCTCAATAATATGTTGTATATGTTTGAACATGCATGCAATTCGGCGATGCATATAGTGGTCTCTCTTAGACAATAGAAAGAGCAGTCAAGCAAGAATCTATTGGCTAAAGAAAACTGTAAACAAAATTTATAAACGACTTTAAATGCGATTTTGACTGCAATTCTCATTTTTTTATTTTATTTTTTACATCATTTTCGTTCTTTCGAGTGTAGTTGTGTTGTTTATCAATAGTTGAGGATGTCTCTTTTGTTTGAAAATTTTATGAAATGTGATGCATTTTCTTCATACTTTTTCTTTTCTCTCTTCTCTTCTCTTTTCCTCTCTCTCTCTCACTCTCTCTCTCTCTCTCTCTCTCTCTCTCACTCTCTCTCACTCTCTCTCTCTCTCTCTCTCTCTCTCTCTCACTCTCTCTCACTCAATCTCTCTCTCTCTTTCTTTTCATTTTTCAGTTTTTTTTTTTTATCTCAAAAATGGCTGATGAAATTAAAATTCGATTTATTTCGTGTCAGTTTCAATTCAGATTTTCCTTTTCCGTTACGATACAATGAAAAGTTGCATGTTATCGAATTCACTTTTCTCTTTTACTTTTCCATCAAAAAGAATGCGGCCAAAGTTTATTTCAATTTTCAATCGTTTTCGTTTCATATTTCCTTATGAGATATTCCTTGAAAATGCATTAAATGAATGGGTGAATGAACTCTTAACGTAACTTTTATGAATTCCGAAATTAAATAGAAGAAAAAGAAAAAAAAATGAAAAGACGAATGATTTATTGTCTGGAAAAAATAAGTTTGCGTTAAGTAATTGTTTCGAATAAAAACTTTTTGCTTGGCTGTCAAATAATCCACTTGTTCAACTTGAAATCAGCTGCAAAAATAAGTATAATGAATCGATTTTATGTGTTTGAATGTATGCCGGCGAAATTCATGAATACTGGTGATTCTCTAACCAATTTAAAAGTCGTAAATTTTCCAACAACAAAAATATGAAGCATTTTTTACATTTTTCTTTGTTTGGAGAGAGAAAAAAAAAAATATGAACATACGACTTGTGTTTGCATACAATGTGTTGAGTTTCTTTTGAGAGCATAACCAAAGTTTTGTAAGCCAAGTCATGTTACATAAAAAAAAAATGCATACTCACAACTAACTGCATAGAACGGGCTGATTTGTTCACAGACTCGCACTCCTGCATCAATAGTTTTGGCTCCCCCTACCCAGCCTGACAAATTTCTGCAAACGTATTGAAAATTGCACTATAATTTAGTGATTAATTAGTGATAATTTGTGACGCGATTTGTTTTGCACAATACCAAACTTATTTTGACCTCAGGTGGTAAAATCGTTTTAAGCCTATTACTCAAAAGGCTATTGGCGAAAATATTTATTGGGCTCTTCATCGAAAAACTAATGATACAGAAATTTAGTGATTAATTTGTGATTTGTAAATATGCTTTCAAATCCGTAACATCTCCAACCAGAAAGCCATTAGAAGATCAGAACAGAAATGTGGTTTTCGGTAGAAATTATGAAAAGGCCCTCTTCAAAATCTGACACTAAACTAAAAAATCTCCGCACTATAATTTAGTGCCCAATTTGTGATTGACAAATATGCCATTGGATGAATTTGTGATCAACAAATATCGTCCTCAATCAATAATTTTTGGGGGTTGTGTGTTCAGAAAAATTTCTCGATAATATCTACAACACGATTGTATGGTTGAAATTTTCAAATTTTTCCGTCACTTCGAGTGGTTTACTAGTAAGCTTTATCAAATACTTTTGAACCAATGCTTGAAGTGCCTGAAAAATGTCTCAGAAGTGGAGTTTGTGACACGGAATTTTGGGACGATGCAAACCAAAAATGTCCCAGAAGTGAAATTTGTGACATTCGGATTATTTAGAAATGTTTCAGAAATGAACATTACTACATTTGGAGTATTTGGGACTGGTGTCCAAAACCTTCTCCCGGGCAAGAGCTTTCCAACGGTATCCAGAACTTCGGTTGGGTTTGGTTATCTTCAAAATATACGTCGTAAATTTTTTTTTTTTTAATTTTTTTTTTTTGGTTTTTTTTTTTTAAAAAAAAAATTTTTTCCCAAATTTTTATTTTTTTTTTTTATTTCTTTTTTTTAAATTTTATTTTGGTTTTTGTTTTTTGTTTTTTTAAGAGGCCTTTTCTAATTTCTACCAAAACCACATTTCTTTCTTATCTTCTAATCTTTCTTTGAGATTTACATTTAAAATATTTACAAATCACAAATTAATCACTAAATTTCTGTATCATTAGTTTTTCGATGAAGAGCCCAATAAATATTTTCGCCAATAGCCTTTTGAGTAATAGGCTTAAAACGATTTTACCACCTGAGGTCAAAATAAGTTTGGTATTGTGCAAAACAAATCGCGTCACAAATTATCACTAAAATTTCTTAGTTTTTTTTATTTAAAAGAAATATTTTTTTTTTTAACTTTTTTTGTTATTCAATAGATTCAATTTCCCCTCCATATCACTATTAATCACTAAATTATAGTGCAATTTTCAATACGTTTGCAGAAATTTGTCAGGCTGGGTAGGGGGAGCCAATAGTTTTAGGCTAATAATATTGTCATTCTATTTTTCCATCTCTTTCTTGCCTTTGTCTAGGTCTCTCTCTCTCTCGCTCTTCCTCTCTCGCTCGCTCTCTCTCTCTCTCTCTCTCTCTCTCTCTTTTTTTTCTCTCTTCTCTCTCTATTTCTATCTTTCTCTCCAAATCTCTCTCTTTCCTTCTTTGTCTCACTTCCTCCCACTTCCTCTCGCTCTCTCTTTCTCAGTCTATCACTTTGTCTATTTTCGAGATGAAAAAAATCAAAATGAAGCTATCTGCATGCAAACGGGCTGATCTTATTGTAGTTATCAGGTTAATTTGAATGACGTGAGAAAAAAAAAGAATGAATATGATGATAAACAATGTCTATTGAAAAATTATAGTCGAATGTATTCAGTGGTTCAACATGTTCTATATAAATAAATGTAAGAGTTTTGGGAACATTTGACCAACAGAGCCATCTAAAATCGGTGATGAGATTTATTGGATCAAGCAGAATTGTTGCTTTGTATTCTTGTTTTGGTCGCTGTGACATATTTATTTACTTCAAATATAGATTATTTAGATTTAGAAACTTATTTTAATATGCCGAAAATTTTCGACACCACATTGGCCCACTGGTTTGTATTATATTTGTTTCCGTTTTTGAAAAAAAGAACTTTCATACAATGCTACGTTATGTAATACAGCTATTGTGTATTTGTTCATCATCATTTTATCATATTTTTCACCCTTTTGTTGTTTTGTAATATCAAAATCTCTATGTTAAATAATAAACACGTGCTCGTAAGTATAATCTCAAAATGTGGAAAAGTTCACAAAAATACGTGACATGTTTGTCTTACACATATATTCCAAACTGCCTCGTTTATCAAATTGCTTGATAATCCATAATCAATTTTAATGACAGCAAAAGCAAAAAAAAAAAACAAAAAACAAGTCCAAGGATTCACTTTTTGTTTTTTGTTCAGCTTAAATGTTGTGTCTATATGTATAAATTGCACAAAACTATTTACATTTGCATTCAAATTTTCTCATACTCATCAATTATTAAATTAAATATTAAACCATCCACTGTTATTTGTATTGAATGGATTTTATTCAGCAATTGATATTTGTTACAATGATGGACATTTCGACAATTGATATTTTCAAACATCATTTTTAGAATACAAGAACTATCAAAAAGAAAAAAAACGATACAATTTTTAAAATTAGCATTTATCTAGACGCCGGCAAATCAATATATACTTTGACACAAGTGATCGATGAACTCCCAAACGTTCCATAAATTTAAAATGCAATAAATAATTAATTATGTTAATTTCAAGTTTTCACAGTTCGTGCCATAAAATCCCCTCAATAGCATTTCCACATTCACATGCAATAGAATCATGTTAATTGAATTTCGTTTCATATGCATGTGAAGAAGTAATTTTTTGAACTTAAAAATGACATAGTTTTTCTATCGAGAAGTTCCAGAATATACACAACTGTATCGACACATTTAATTATGTGTTTTTGTTATTTCTCTAGCAGATTTTCCTCACTTATTTTCTTTCTATTTTTGATTATTTACTTTGATTTTTGCTTCATATTTATAACCATTTCATCATAAATATGTCCCTTTGAACACATCTGTTTCTTTACAACACAAGTTTTTTGCTCATAAATATTGACATTTTAATAATACGTCATGGTCTGTGAAAAAGTGAATGTTGAATTAAAAGTCAATTTACAGAAAAAATATTCACCGAGACATTATAATGGTACCTATAGATACCCAAATTATCCAAAAAAGCTATGCAATAAGAATTTTTCTGCTTGAAAGTAGTTTTCATTTAATTTCATTGAAATAATATTCAACAATGACTTGTTGTCCTTTTTTTTCAACGGATTGAATTAGGTTACCCGAGTCATGTAAATAATTTATAAATAAGTCAGTCAGCCATTCACTGAGTAAATCCATATAATCCACATATCTATCATACAATCGTTCAACAGTATATTCACATATGTATCGTGTACATGTATTGATTCGGAAATTGTGAGAAACAATTTGTTAAAACGAATTTAAAATTTGGAAAAACTGAATAAAACAATGAACTAATCAAATGACACAATTTGCTACCAACACCTAAATCGATTTAAATATTTTCATTTTAGTTGGTTGGTTGGTTTGTATTTTGTTTAAAATTGTGAGAAAATAGCGTTGCCGCTTCTATCACCAACGCTACCGCCACCGTCGCCACATAATCAAATAACATACAACTTGATGCGCACATATGAGAAATCAGTCGGCTAATAAAAATCATCATTATTTGAAGAAATACAAGACAAATACACACGTGTAACGATCACATTTTAAAATTTAAATTTTTCCCAAAGTAACTACGTTGGTTCTTCATTCGTTGTTAACTCAACTCGAAAATACATTACAATTTGTTTAATTTTTTCTATGTATTTTGTCCATTAAATTCATTTGGATATATACAATACGTTTCGATCCTATATGGATAATGGTTGAAATTATTTGAATATAATTAGTTGTAACAGTATTGTACACCATGTACTATGTACTCACAGCGATGAAGAGTCAGAATAAATGGAGTAGTACATTCAATAAAATTGTTATTGTTTGATTGAAAATACCATTATTTCAATTGTGGTGGACTTTTCGTTTTTGAAACGAAACCGTATCGACATCAGAACTATTTTACATCGATTCAATTGAAACAACAGCTGCTCAATTTCCACACACACACACACACACTTGTTCCCCATCAGAGATAGTATATGTTTTACTTCATACTATTTTGTTCACTTGTTTCGTTTAGAACGAATTTTCTTGTTTTGGATTATTTCTTTAAATTGTTGATTCAGAGTGGTGGTTTTATAACTAAAATCGAAATAAAGAAAATATTGAAATTTTTGCATTTCAAAAAAAAAAAAAAGAAATTTTGTTAATCATTTTAAAATTTGTGATAAGAAAATAAGAAATTGAAATGGATGTATATTTTAAATTGTTTACAAGCATGATAATATGCATGTGAGATATAAATCAATGTCTCAAATTGGACAACTACCGGTATTTCATGTTAGAAAATTCTGTATGCAATTGTAATACGAGTCGATTGAATCAACAGAATGTCACCATAATTTTAAATAAGAAATAACATTCAAATTGTGCAGAAGATAAATTATAAACACTAAATCAATTTCATATTGAAATGTTTTCATAAAAATTTTACGTTTTAAATCAAACAATTGAATAAAAATACATATCAATTGAAAATATACAGTTAATAAGTGATTATCAATAGTTTATAGATTGAGAGAAATTGCTTAAAATTCGTGAAAAGAATTGAAATCGGTTTTGACATTTTTTGATAAATAAAGTGAATAAAAATCGTTGCAAAATGGAAATTGGCAATGGTAATCAAATGTTTTCTTTGGTTCAGTAAACGGTTTTTTTTTTTTTCGTTAACAGTAAATTTAAACATCGTAGTTTACGTGAATGTTTTATGCACCCAATAAAAGAAACTCAATTTTTTCGCCGGGGGTCACAATTTTGATACAATCGTTCATCGTAGCTTTATAATTTTTCATTTCTCTCTTAACCTCTCTATTCATTCGTATCTTTTTCGGATCTCTCCCACACGCTTACACTCCTTCACTCCTTCTCTCTCTCTCTCTCTCTGTTCTCTGCTCTCCTTCCCTTACTCTCTTCTCTCCCAGTCTCTTTCTGCCCTTTTCTTCCTTTTCTCGCCTCTTATTCTCTTTCTATCACTCTCTTTCTATCTCTCTCTCTCTCTTTCTGTCTCTCTCCTCTCTCTCTCTTTCTCTTCATCTCTTTCATTTTGGTAGCTTGCATGCTTGAAGCATTGTCCCCCTTTTTTATGAGTTGTATACCAAATGGGTCACAAAAGTTTACAAGGTTAACAAGAGAATGTGATGAAGCAATTCACAATATTTGAGATTAAATCGCTATTTTACAACCTTGTCTATTATCATGAAAATTGAATATTATCGTTGGTTTTACGTGTTAATTCATGGTAAAATATTTTATATTAGATGGAAATCATTTGGAAAAAAAAACTCGAGTGTTTGCTTCTAACCCATTGAACTTTTGTTAAGTTTATATCGAAACTTACTACACATTAAAATTATTATTATTTTTATAGCGAGTTTTCAACATGAAGTCAAACATTAATTGCATTAAGTACGCTTCATATATCCTATTTTTTAGAAATAGTTCTGGCTTTCAAATATCAGCATGTGTTGCTCAACTCAATCTAAAACAAATGTGAGAATCATGTTTGAAATGTTGAAAAATTTTAATTAGTTCAAAAGTCATTTTCTTATCGATTTTAAATCATTTTTATTTAATTTTTGAAAATCAGGTTGAATTGCACTCTATTTGTGTAGGCATTTTGAAGAAGAAGAGAGAAAAAAAAGAAAGAAAGAAAGAAAGAGAGAGCTAGAGAAAGAAAGAGAAATAGAAAAAGGCAGTATTAAATGGTTCTTTTACATTGAATTTACAAATGTTGTATGCATTTCATATATAGAGTGTATAATATGCGGGTAAAAGGAAGCAAAAAGCAGTCAAATATGCAAACACACACACTTTGATAAAGTTCATCGAATAAATGGAGTAAATATACTAATTAATTTTTTAGCATGACTTTGAGTAAATTTTCAGTGAGATACTGGCTCCAAGTATCAGATTTGTTGTGTAGCGTCGTTCTCTTGTGCGGTTGATATGTGCCAAAATGCATATGAAACTTTAGTTGATTCAACACGAATGCATGAGCTCAAATGCAAATGAGGAAAATTTGCGAATGCATTTAAAGATGCGCAACAAGAGCAACCAGCATAAGATCCATTCTAATTCAATTCGAATTCCACAACGTGCGACGTACGTACAAAAACCGTTGAAACGGTGTTATAAAATGAAATAAAAATTCTCTTCGTTTTCTTAGTCATAGTCATTGGTTTCACCTTTTCCTTTGTAAAAACCTATGATGACAATTATGTAAGCTTCCGACCAAAATTAGGAAGCAGTAAAATGTGCGTGAAAATATTCAGCACCTTAATGTTCTACTACAAATGTTCGCTAAATATGAAAATGGTTTGGATTTCGTATACGGTAAATCATCGTCATATACGTAAAATTTCTCATTTGCTAAATTAATTCAACGAAAATGTTTAAGACGATGATAATTTTTTTCGTTATTTCAATTCAGTTTAGCACAATGTTTGAACATTTACGTTTTGACATTCACCGAAATAATCCAATAGTAAATCGTAAAGTTTCAAGAAAAACAAACCGCTCTAACATTTACATAAATTCGCTTGCATTTTCATACACAAACAATTACATATAACGTGAACATTTCATGCATCATATCATCATTGCAACATTGCATCATTGCTCACACACACCCAAACACCCAAATACACGCACGCATGCACATGCACATTGGTTCCGTTGTAGATACGAATACGACGAATTTCGTTATAAATTACATGATAAAGAAATTCTTACATATTTTGCTTAATACACTGGTCTGAATGCATGCAATTTAATAGCAAATGGCGCGCCAACAGTACATCGAATGTTGACTGAACTGTGAGCATTGGCAAACGTACACTATAAACTATCCACAAACACTATTTATTATTATATACACTGTTTATATAAAGTTGCATAAAATGTGAACAGCAATGGTATGGCATGGCATGGCATGGCAAAAGCACTGGCATGGCATTGCCATTTCATAAATTTTCACCACATAAGGTCCAGTGTACAATGATTCTCATATTCGTGTATGTGACTTATGGGCCAGAGTGAAAGTTTATAAAAACCGTAATAAATTAATAGAGAGAGTGAGATATGCTGATCTTGCAGATGGTGATGACCTCGTTAGTAATTTTTATAAGGGCTCAGTGGTCTTCATTACTGGCGGTACTGGATTCATTGGTAAAGTTCTCATCGAAAAATTATTACGTGTATTCTCCATCAAACGTATCTATTTACTGGTGCGTGTTAAAAACAACATGACAGTGGATGAACGTCTGGAACATTTCTTTCAAGAATCGGTAAATAAAATGAAACAATGAGAAAAGACATTTTTTGTTTTTTTGTTTTTTTTTTTTTTCATTTTCTTTTCTAGAAAAAAAAAATAAACAACATGATGCATTTTCATTTACACATTGATCGCATTGCATTTTAGAAAATAAGATAAGACAATTGCACCTGTTCCATGTAATTTTAGTTCACAATCAACATTTTACAAAGATTTACTTTGGTTTGGTTTTTCTATTTTTATTTTTATTTTTGCTTCTTTTCTCTCTTTCTTTTTCTCTTCCTCTCACCGTTCTCTCTCTCTCTCTCTCTCTCTCTCTCTCTCTCTATCACTGTTTCCAATACACAGATTTTTGATAGATTACGAGGAGAGTCACCCGACGTGATAAAGAATGTAAAAGCGATTGAGGCGAATTTCGAAGCTCACGATTTAAACATTTCTCAGGAAAATAAGGATATCATCTGGGATGAAGTTGATGTACGTGATGTTGTTTGTTTTGTAATGGAGCTTTGAGCTCATCTTCTACATTCTGTTTTCCTTTCTTTTTTTTTTTCTACTTATTCTCTCATTTCGAATATGTCATTTTATGTATTCGCATAGCATAACATGGAAATAATATTTGTTTTCTCCTCTTTCTCACATTCTCTTCCTATTTTTCTCTTGCTCTCTCTCTCTTTCTCTCTCTCTCTCTTTCTCTCTCTCTCTCTTTCTCTCTTTCTCTCTTTTCCCATCCTTGTTCCCTCTCGTTGTTTTTTTTTTCTCATTTGTTCATTTGTTTTTTATTCTCTCTCATTTCTCTTGCATAGATTGTATTCAATGTGGTCGCATCAGTGAAATTCAATGAAAAACTCCGTGATGCGGTCGATATCAATGTTATTGGTACAAAAAAAATTTTGGATTTAGTTATGGGAATAAAGAAACTAAAAGTATGTATATGTCATTTGTGTGTCAGATTTTGAATTTTTGTGTAGAAAAACGAAAACAGTAAATCATAATTAAAAAGTGAAACCAACTTCTCCGACACATTGGCATTTCAATTTGTTTTGGATCAATTCGATTCGGTTTGGGAATTGCGTTTTGGATAAATGACAGTGTCTCTCTCTCTCTCTCTCTCTATCTCTCTCTCGCTACAAAGCGACGAAAAAAAACGGAAAATATGTATGTCAATTGACACATGAGAAAAAAAAAAACAGAGAAAAACCCACAAAATCTCCAATATATTGACATATATTTTCTCATTTCAATTGAAACGATAAAACGAAAAAAAATTATAGAGTGTGTCCAATGGTTGTTTTGAATTTTCTATTTTATGTATGGTACATTTTGTTTTTTATGATTCATGAATGTTTAACACATCAATTCCATTTCAGGTAACTAAATAAAATGCTATTAACCATTGGAATTTTGAAAATCGGAAATTAAATTAACCGAATCGATTTGAACTTTAATTATTGAAATTGCATTGTTATTCATATATTATGATTGACTGAACATTTTGGATTCACCCATTAAAACAAAAGATTCTCATTCTATCATATATGTATATATATATTCAAAGTGTCATACAATTCTTGTGTCGACTGTGATATCCATTAAAATTTATATACATATATGAAAACTATGATAACAATTTTAGGCATTTCTCCATATATCGACATTATATTCAAATTGTGACCGCAAAATGATCGAAGAGAAGGTTTACGAATCAGATATCGCATATGAAAAAATTATTCAAGTAAGTATGTGCGTGAGTATGAGCGTGTTGTCGCTATTGTTTTGTCAACGTTAATAAATTTTGTGAGGAAATGAGCATTTGTGTGTGTGTGTGTGTGTGTGTGTTGTTGTGTCTGTTGTTTATTTTATGTAGTCCGGATGGTGAGTCAGTCTTAAAACTGTGCAATTTCAAATCATGACTAGCTATTTATGATGATTTTGGCTTGATGTTGGATTTGATTTGCATTCGATGGTCATTACATGCTGATACAAGTGATATATTAACGTTATATTTCGACGCGAGGCAAAAGTCTGTTTCAACCCCTTTCATGTTTTCGCACACGATGAATTATTAATTCATGTATGACACACTAAGCATTCAAAATACCAAATGCTCATTGTCTCTAGCTTTCTATTGCTGTGTTCTTGATTGAATACGATTGTATTTATTTTGTTTGTTGCATCGAATTAGTTGTAAATACCACAAATGGCCCTCTGATATTTGTTTGTCGCAAACGATTTTTTCCGTGGGGAGGGGAGGGGGTCGGTTGGTTGGTAGTAGGGAGGAAAGGTACTACTTTAAAATGTTATAAATGAATGTGGACGATTTAATTATCAAATTTCAAGATCGTTTTATTTCATTTTCTAATTTCTAACTTAATTATCGCATTTGTTTGTTTCAATAAAATATGATGCCAATTATCTAACGATCAAAAATTCCATTGATATTGTTTTGTAAAATTCTTTATAATTTCCATTTTTTTCAAGATAACACGAATATTAGATGATTCACATTTGGAAAAATTACATCATTGTTTAATTGGACGAATGCCAAATACATATACAATGACAAAACAATGTTCGGAAAATTTAGTCAATCACAAAGCTCATTATTTACCAGCAGGCATATTTCGTCCACCAATTGTATTATCAACATATAAAGAACCGGTTCCCGGTTGGACAAACAATTTGTATGGACCATCTGGTATTTGTACGGGCACTGTTCGTGGTATTGTTCATGTTATTTTGGGCAATGGACGAAAAAAAGCCAATCTTGTACCAGCCGATTATTGTGTTAATGCAATGATATCAGCTGCATGGGATATCAATAGACGGTAAAATATTGTAAAAATTTATAAATAAAAGTATATGTAATAGCATTTAGTTTAAAATAGATTTAGATTACATTACAAATGAAACAAATAATTTGAAATTAATCACTTTGACCTTTTTTTTTTTTAATTCCACACATCATTCCATTGAAATGTCATATATTTTAACCAAATGTACGTCAATTGAATGATTTCTTTATGAAATATTTCGTCACGACATCATGAAAACAATCATTATTGATGTCAATAAGTGAATGACTACGTCAAAATGTCACTTAATCTCTTATCTGTAAATGAAATCTTATTCCATTAGACAGTTACAATTGTTTTAATATTGTTTGTGCATTGTCCAAGTGTCACGCAAACCACACTTGATTAGATAAAAAATGAATATATTTGCGCAAAAATTGAGTGGTTTTTTGTTTTCAATTAAATATGAAGAAAACTACACACTAAACGCTGAAATTATTTAAAAAAAAAAAGTTTAAACATACGGGTATAGCCATGTTAAAAAAAAAAAAACATGATTGAATCATTTGGTATGATTTATGTAAAAATGAATATACGAAAAGATGATACAAACATTTAATTTATGTTTTTTATTTCATTTCAACAGTTTCAAATCGCGTATGGAAAATCACACGGAAATACCTGTTTACAACTATATTTATGAAAAAAATAATTTAACTTGGGGCAAATACATGAATTCAGTCCGGAGGGGATTACATGAACCGCTGAATAAAGCTGTCTGGTAATGAAATGAATCAACAGATAACACAAACACATTTCAGTGCTTTTAACATTTTATTAAAAGACATTTCAAGGATAAATGGTTTGAAGAGGTGCACAAAGAAAACTAAACCCCTCCCTCCACTCTCATCCTCTCCCTGCATCCCCTTCCGTAAACATTCTTTCCCCTTTCCCGCTACAAAACGTACATTAAACAAACCAAGAGGAGGAAAAACCGGTGCATTTGAAAATGATGCACTTTTTTTTTCGAACGGCAAAAAATATGAAAAGAGCCATCACATTTTTTACCGAAAGCACATTTTCTTTCATTCATTCATTTATTTCTTTGCTGTCTCTTTAATCTTCAAATATTTGAGGTGTCATTTTGATTCAATGCTTTCTGTTAGTTCTTTGCTATTGTTTATGGGAGAAAAAAAAAAAAACTGAAAATACCATTAATTATTTCGTGCAGGTACTATTCATACATAATCATATCGTGGAAGCCGCTTTTTACCGTGTTCGATGTACTTTTTCATGCGGTGCCCGCTTATATAATGGACGGTTTGGCCACTATTACTGGCAAAAAACGAAAGTAAAATGATCAAAGCATAAAAAGTTTCTTTGTTTTTTGTTTTTTTTTTTTTTCAAATTCTTCCGTTTTCATTTTGTCTAACAAATTGCTTTTGTTGTCGCTTCTTTCAACTGCTTTTCATTTCCATTTTCATTCAATTTAATATTATTTCGATCACATAGATATGCCCGAAATTATCAAAAGCTGTATCGTGTTTTATCAATGATGTCATTTTTTGGATTACGCGAATGGCAATTTTGTAACAAAAATATTGATCAACTGGCAATGCGATTGAAATCACAAAAAAACACCAATTTAACGGAATTAAGTCGATGGCAAAACGATGTGATGCACAAAAATGGCATGATTAACGGAAATTGCACGATTGATAATAAATTGAATTGCAAATCACAAACATTTTTGGAATTTGATATGCAAACTATTGATTGGGATGAATACTTTTTTCACTATTTGCCCGGCATAAAAAAGTATTTTTTTAAAGAGCCAATGAGCGACAGCAAAAATTCGATTAAACAATATGGCAGGTTTGTTTGTGTTTCACGTGACCGGACTCATGACGAATTTTTTTTTTTTTTTTTTTTTTTTTTTTTTTTGTTTTTTATTTAACTAATAATTTTCTTTCTCATTTTACAGATTGAAATTCATGCACATTCTACTTAAATCGACAGCATACATGCTTATCTTGCTCTTAAGCAGCTCTGTAGCCTTTAAATATATTATTCGGATACTTATGTCATAAAACATTCAAAACAACAAGAAAAAACTTTTTGAAGAAGATTGGTCAATCCATTTGCACCCATATTTTACCACTTCTTCTTTTGCACTTGGTGTGTTTGTTCATGAAATACTCAATTCTCCTTTCTATTTAATATTTCTGTATAAAATGTAACTATCAACAAACGATATAAAATAATCCACATAATCTATTGTAATTTCATCTTTTTTCGAAATAAATTGGTATATCGATCAGAAAATTGTTGATTTTTTATAAATTAATTGTAATTGTTCATTTAAGTTGCATATTAAAAGTAAACCGTTGAATTTTCATTTAACAACTTTTACTACAAATCTTTGGAAACATTAGAGTCCCATTAAAATAGCTATTTAAATTTAGATTTTCACATGAAATGCAAAGTGGATTATTAAATGACTGTAAATTGTGAAAGCCTATTGAATTGTGCAATTTAAATTTGTTTTTCTTCGAAATAAATCAAATGAGCTTTACTTTTTTGTGTAAAAATTACGATCAAAAGCTTTAAACTTATAAAAGCTTTAGGAAAATGAAAGCTTCAAAACTCAAGAGAATAAAAAATGACACAGTTGGTGAAGAGAACAGAATGAAAAGTTTTGAAAATTTTTGAAAATGAGCTTTTTCAACTTAAAAATTAAAGCTTTACGTATTTGTTTGTATCTAAATAAGAGTATTGAATTTTATAAAGTTGGGACATTTCCATTAAGCTTACGTTAAAATTCACTCTTCATTTCTGTTACAAAATAAACATACAAATGAAAATGAAAATCATTTCTGTTGGAAAAGAAACATAAAAATGAAAAAAAAAAAAAAAATGTTCAAATTTAATCCAGTGGTGAGTGTTGTTCATTGAACTTTATTTCAATTTCATTCACAATAGCTTCCATATACATATAAAATAACGTCAAATTCTTAATTAAAATGACAATATTCTTTTGTTTTGTTTTGTTTTCATTAAAATTACTTTACTTAAAAATTACATTTTTCTTTTTTTTTAATATTCAATGGAATAAAAAAAAAAAATCATTTTTATTTTCCCTTGATACGAAATTCGAAATCGAATGTGTTGTTTGTATGAACACAGTTTGAGATTGAATTTACGGATTGAAACAAATGTTTTATTTAATAAATGTTCTTGTTTTGTAATTATTATTTTTAGATATGCTAAAACCATACATACAATATTACAATAAATTGAATTAAATTTAAAATATAAAATATATACATCATACACACGCACGCACGCACGCACGCACACACACACACATGCACACACAGACACCAAACGTCAGTGGCAAAAAAATTAGAATGCTGTTACTGTCAATAAAACAAATGATCTACTTCTATAAACAATCAACAGTGGCGGTAAATTTTATTTTCACTATCGCATTCTCATTTTTTGCCAGTGACGTTTTGTGTGTGTGTGTGTGTGTGTGTGTGTGTGTGTGTGTGTGTGTGTGTGTGTGTGTGTGTGTGTGTGTGTGTGTGTGTGTGTGTGTGTGTGTGTGTGTGTGTGTGTTTTTTGTGTGTGTGTGTGTGTGTGTGTGTGCATAATCTCCTTCACATCATGATAAATCTCTTGTTATTTAACGAATAGATTGAATTAAGAAATTCTGAACCAGAATCTCCCATAATGTGTTTTTTTTTTTTATATTTAAATAGAAGCTTTTATTTTCTTTCAACTTAAACCTCCAACATCAATACTCTTAATCTAAAAAATAAAAGTAGAGTGGGGGCTGGATGATGTTAGATTTTGGAAGAAATAGGATAGAAAATACATATACCAACATGAGAAACAGATGATTGACTTTGTATGCTTAATAGTACAGATGTTCCTGTTCAAATGCGGAGAGGATGAAAGGTTCAAAAGGGTTCATTTGATGTTTGGGAATATTTCATTTTTCAAAAAAAAAACACAATAATTAATCATTGAAATAAAATCACAGATTGATATCATTTTTACTTTTACGCAATGATATACATGATTTATTAAAATTGTGTGAATAAAAATTATTACTGGGCATCATTTCACTATTTGTATTACCATTTATATTCGCATTTGAATGTGCATTTGCATTACAATTGTTATAAATATTATTAATGCGAATAATTTCATTTCGAAAATCTGTATCATCACCATCATTATCATCATCATCATCATCATCATCATCATTATCGTTATGATGTTCATCATTTTTAAATTTGTTGGCACTACATTCTGCTTTGCATAAATTGATTTGTTCCCATTCGGTGGTCGTTTTTGGCATACAATGCAAATCATTGTCAAAAATATTTTCATTACAAATAGTTTTACGTCCCTGTTGACAACAACAACAATGTTTTGCCGTATCATTCGAATAGATTGATACATTTTTTACATTATTACCAAATGCTTCGTGCAATGTATTTTTATTATTTGATGTTGCTGTGTTTGTTGTTGTTGCTGTTGATGTTGGTGTTGGTATTGTTGTCAATGGTATCGATGTTGCTTTTGTCATTGCTGCTGTTGTTGTTGTTGCTGTTGTTGTTGCTATACAACTGGCATGATCATTGCTTTTGCAATAAATTTTTGAAAAGCATGCACATTTTTTATCTTGCCATTCAACAACTGTACGATTTTCAACAACTGATGATTGGTGATGATGATTATTAAATGGCCATGTTGATTTTATTGTCCAGTTATGATTACTATTCATTACATTATTATTTTTTACAACTGGTGTATCGGCAATGTGTAACGCATTATAATGTTGCAATGAATCATTTCCACCAACAATACGTTGTGGTATCATAAATTTCGTTTTTGTTGATGTTGTTGTATAATTTGAACGAATTGAACTTGCACGTGTATACATTGATACATTCTTTTCACTAACATCTGTATGCTCAAAACGTAAACGTAGTAAAGGGAAACGTCGACGAAATTCTCGCTTGAATTTTTCCTGTGGAGAAAAAATGAGAGAGAGAGAGAGGGAGAGAGAGAGAGAGAGAGAGAGAGAAAGTAAGAGAAAGAGAGACAAAGAGAGAAAGAAAGAGGGAAAGAGAGAGAGAGAAAAAGTGAGAGATAGACAGAGAAAGAGAAACAGAGAAAAAGAGGAGAAAAAAATCCATATTAGTCATACAAATACTTTTAATTTAGCCTAATTGCATGTAATTATATACAAGAAATAATATTTACATTATAAATGCCGTAAATGAATGGATTGTAGCAACTGTTCGACATTGCAAGCCAATCACTGCAAAACCAAACAATGTTTATATATCTGTATTCATTGACACCGCCCCACGTGACATGCAATATATTGTACAATTGCAATGGAAACCAGCAAATTCCAAATAATAACACCACAATAATTAACATTTTAATGACCTAAAATTAGAACAATAAACATAATTTATGATGGAAACGTGATACAAATTAGAATTAGATAAATTCCAAAAATTGTTTTAAATATACTTTTATGCGGCTTGTAATCAAGTTCAACTGTGAATATTGTCTCTGTATCAAATCCATATTGAAATGACACAATTCAGACGGAATTTTATGTAATTAAAGCAATTTGATCAGAATATTTACCCGTTTTTTGTTACGCATCAATGTGATGTCACGTGTATCCTGTGCATTTCCTGGCGTTTTTGATCCCCACAAACGAATTGCCATTTGAATGTAAACAAAACTGATGACCCCAAATGGAATGAAATACTAAAAATAACGTATGGAAAATAATGATAAATGTTTATTTTGGATTCTTGTTATGAAAATTGTTTTTTTTTTTCTTATTTTCCTTTTTCTCTTTTTCCTTTTTCTCTTCTTTTTACTTAAATAAATTCGTAATTTCATACTTTTGTGGAAACAAATCGCATCATATGGACATAAAATCTTAAAAATAACATAAATTGTCAATGATTTTCATGTTACATGCGTAATATTTCAATTGAAATTATCATGTAATTGGTTTGTATGATGAAACCGAAATGAAAGCGCTCACAACGACTAGACGAAATCAATATAAATTTTCGTTGAGCTTTTGAAATGTACATATGGGGTTTTTTTTTTACTTTGCATTTCTTATTTAGTCATTTCTACGATTCATTATTTATAATTTGTAAAAATGCTACATAAATTTAATGAAAAAGTGATCGTCCTTGATTGTAAGAATTCAATCATTATTAAACAAAAGAAGCTTATTTCATTTTCATTCATCCATTTTCATTTTCAAATTGCAAAGAATTATACAACATTCGTATATTTTTTGGGCGCTAAAATGTAGTCAGAATTTAAGAACATTAGGAAAATTCAATTTGTGATTATGCGCTATAGTCCATTGTCGTGTTTTTTTTTTTTCTCTCTTGGTTTCTCTGTTACATGTTTTCATTGTTTCATATAAAATAACAAATGAAATTTTTCAATGTTTTCAGTCTAATGGAATTTCAATTCATTTTGCGTAATTCAAATAAATTGAAAGGAAAAAGGGTCGAAGGATAATTCGGTTCCCCATTTTTTTTTTCGGTTTCATCGTCATCAACTTGAAATACTTTTATAATAAAATACACAACAGAGCATACGAACCTGTACAAATACCAAATAGTATCGATACTGTTTGAATATCTCTGCTTCCATACCGTCATTATTACAAAATGGATATTCAATTTCCTCAAGAGTTACATCCGTTACTAGAGAAGCAAAACAACAAAAATTATCATTAACACAATCTAATTTAACGTAATCAATATAATCAACTTGGAATTTCTTAATTACATAACAAAAGCTACATGATTTGTATTTGTAAAATTTGGTGTCTACATCCGATTACATAATTATTAACTTACACATGTGATAGTTTTTCATTGTAACAACATGCAATGCCATCGCCATTGGTATGGAAAATACTAACGAAATGACCCATATACAAGCAATTATGATCTTCGATATGTAACGAGGCGGTCGAGCTCTAAAATTATGGAAAAAAAAAAACAAATGACATATTTGAAATAATTTAATAAACAAAAGAAAATTATGTTCTCTCTTTATTTCTTTCATTCTCTTTCTCATTATCTTTTTCTTTCTCCCTGTCTTTATCTCTCTCTCTCTCTCTCTCTCTCTCTCTCTCTCTCTCTCTCCCTGTCTGTCTTTCTCTGTCTCTCTTTTTCCCTCTTTTTCTCCCATTTTCTCTCTCTCTCTCTCTCTCTCTCTCTGTCCCTCTCAATCTCTCTCCATCTTTCTCTCTCTCTCTCTCTCTCTATCCCTCTCTCTCGGTCTCTCTATTCCTTTTGTCTCTGTGTCTGTCCCATCCTTTTCATGATCCATTTTCTCCTTTTTTTATCTCTCTCAATGTTCACCAAATCTGTCTAAAATGATGTCAGAAAATGTTATGCCATGCTAATTTCAAACATGAATTCCAATACAAAATCCAGAAGCACATCCAATCATGAAATTGTGTTTGTGGTGCAGAAAATAGAATTCAAATCATGTAATCCGACTATGGGATATTGTTATTGACTTTTTAAGAAATTGAGTAAGGGAAAAATATGCATTCAAAACACAGTTTAAATCAGATATTAAATTGTGTCAAGCGTGTGTGAATAAAAGAAATTGTCTTTAATCAGTAAAATGACACACCAAATGCACACAACGTCAGAGAGAGACAGAGAGAGAGAGAGAGAGATAGAGAGGGAATACATCCAGTACAGAATAAACTCAAGATTGTATATAGATATGTTTTGTGTGAAAACAATAACAATATTAAGAGACAAATATCCATCGAAATCTATGTCTGTCATCAATTGGATTGAACACTAAGTGCTATACAACATGATCAACTGTTGAAAATGTCTGTTCTATTGGACAAATGTAAACAATAAACAAAATTGCTTTAAGCATAAAGCAAAAATCATCGACGAATACATCTGTTGAATTCACATCAGTTCGCATTGTTTAGCGAATCGATAAATAGCTTTGCATCGGATACGCCACGATTGGATCACGTTTTATTTATGTGTGTCATTGATCAATTTGATGTTCGAATCTGTACGGTATTTATTTGTTTCACTAACTCAAAATTACTGTATCGGAAAATTTATTAGCGCTCAAATTGAACTCACACAAATTGTTCCGTTGTTTCAGTAGTTGTTTTTTTTTTTTCTTTCTTTCTTTCTTTCTATCTTATCTTTCACTTCCCTAGTTGTTTTATTTTTTCCATTTCTATAGAATATATTGTATACAAAACATACACTTGATGATTCGTCACAATCATACAATTGCCAAAATTGCCCCATAAACTTTCCATTTCACCACACACATTTTCGCTCCGCAACGATTATTGCACAGATGGTGGTACGTGCGATTTTCAAACCACAAAATAATTCGTACAAAATAGACAATTTGTGCTGGATAAAGATAGGCACGTATTGGCATTTTCATCTTCCACTCAATGTACATACGTACACGCACTGACAATTTAGTAACGACATTGCTGTTTTTTTTTTTTGCCTTTGCATTGGATTTTCAACATTTTTCCGCATTCAATTCATTTTTAATGAAGATATAACAACTAGTGGTTTTTTTTTATGGACTTTCAATAGGGACAAATGTTTCATTGGAATTGCGTGTTTCATCGATGTTCCAATCCCACTCTATTTACACATTGAAACAAGATATACATTTCTATAAATAATAAATTCCAGCAACAACCGAAAGAAGGTACATCATTTTGATGATAAACTTTTTTTTTTTTTTTTTCTGTTTTTTTTTGTTTTTTTTTGTAACATTGACAACCACTGATTAACATAACTTTACCACGATGTGTGCCATATTTGTGAAAATTTGACATTAAACTGATTTAATCTGTCTGATTACTGGGGTGGAATTCTGTTTTCCTTCTATATATTAATTTTTTTTTGCTGCTCTTGGTTGTGGTATTTCAATTTTGAATGAAATTCCGGGTGGTTAATTATAAAGCTATTGCGGCATATTTATGAATATACTAGAATCTATGAAATATATGTGTTAACATATGTCTTCAAACCAATTTCCATGCGAATAAATGACAACATTGAGTGTAGAAAAAAAAAAATAGAATGAAAGAAACAAAAATCAAAAAAATAATATGGTATTTCCCATGGCATTTGACTGAATAACAACCTAAATGATGTGTTTTTCTTCTCGTCGTTTGACATTTTTTTTTTGTATTTCCCGTTTCCAACAATTTATGCTGAAGACCGAAAACCAAATGGTTCTTCATTTATATTATAAATCTCAACTCTTTGTAGTATAAACTCTTTGTATATACATCAATTTAAGGCATACATAACATGAAATATCATCAATTTGTAGAGAAAAAATATGCAACGAAAAAATAAAACCAAAAATACACTCTCCGTGTATATTATATGCATGGTAAAAAAAAAATAAAAAATAAAAAATAAAAAATAAAAAACAAAAACAAAAGTCTTTATCATGTTGCATTTTCATTCATGCGACGTTGGTTTTTTTTTTTCTTTTTGTTGCTCAGCCAAGTGGCAACCGCCTGGGTACAATCAGACAGTAAAAACGTGCGGTCCCATTCCAGATAGATATCATCATAAGCCACTTTTGGCATTGGTTTTTCTCTTCTTGTTCTTCTTCTTTCATTGTGTGTCTTTTCATTTAATAATATCTATCATGTTCAAACTCATTGGGTTCGTGCGAAATTCCACATTGATATTTTATTTCAGACGCATATTTCAACATGCAAAAACATTTGTTTGAATTAAAGAAGCAGCAACAGAGCCGACTAAGAAATAAACGACTAAAAACAACAACAATGAAATGATTATTATCGCATTGTTTATAATATTGGTTAAAATATTAATGACAATAGAGACCCATGATGACTTTCTTTCTCTATTTCTCTCTCTCTCTCTCTCTCTCTCTCTCTCTCTCGATCTCTCTCTCTCTCTCTCGATTTCTCTCTCTCGATTTCTCTCTCTCGATTTCTCTCTTTCTCACTTAGTTTTTTATTCGGTCGCATCTTGTAAACATGATGTCAATCTATTTACTTAAGATGTTTGGCGCGTTCGACCAAATTAAATCTTCAACGAAACAAAAAGCCTTCGTCACAAATTATTCATAATATTGTCACGTATGGTGTGAAATGTGTTGAAAAGAACAAAAAGAAAATGAAAATATTAGGCCCAGTATTATTTGATGCAAGTCCATTTATTAATGTCTACCATTGAAATATACTAAGGGATGAAAAAAAAAAAGGAAACAAAAAACGATGAAAGTTTCAACCACGGTTTGAAATTACTTATTATTGTTGCCCTGTGGCGTACGCATATGGACCAAATCAAATTATTAATCTATGGTATCGAAACGAACAGACGCGACTCCTTCTCGGAAGATACCAAACCAATTAGTCATTGTGTTTGTTGTTACAAAAAGTGTTAACTAATTTTAAAGGTCCGGCAAAAGTTTCGTTTTTATTTTATCTTCACATCATATGAGACTTTGTACATTCTGTATGATAATGCAAAAATGCTCAATATATGTCACATTTTCAATTCTACATTATATACACTTTTACTATAGTTTTTTTTTTTTTTTTTTTTTTTTTTTTTTTTTTTCATTATTACTTTTCATTTTGTTTTGTTTTCATGTGATGAAGAACATTCGATGACAATATAATAGAAAACCCTTGGCAATATGATTTGCATAATTCTTTCTTCGACATTTCACGAATGAATAGTATCAACAACGTGAATGCCATGCCAACAAAGATATGATTGAATACAAACTAGATACTGATGAATAGCATTTCATCATCTCCATATTGTTCTCCTTGTTCTTGGTTTTTTGAATCAATGAATAAAATAACAAATCATTATAGCATAGAGAATAGATGAAAAAGAAAAAAAAAACAAAAATAAACAAATGCAAGAAAAAGTGTAACAACAAACCGAGTAATGTATTATGACAAAAAGAAATATCTTTGACAAATGTGAAGCACAATTTCTTTAGATATCCATTGTACATAAATCTAGCTTAATTCTCTGCACTTTATCGTTATGTTATTCTCGTGTTTCTTTTTCAAATTGATTTCAAATGCAGAAAAGCTCTTTTCGAATTTCTTTTTTTTTTTTCTCTTTGCTTTTCTCAGGCTTTCAATATCTAAATGAGCTTATTCCACTCTTTGGGCTCCTTTTGCTCTTTTTTTACTTTCGGCTCTCTCCCTTTAGCTCTCTCTCGCTCTCTCTCTCTCTCTCTTTCTCTCTGTGGATCTCTCCCTCTCTGTCTCTCTCTCTTTCTCTCTGTGGATCTCTCCCTCTCTGTGGCTCTCTCCCGCTTTTCCATTCACTTCTTCCAAGTCTTTCTCTTTTTTTCTCATTCTCACCCTCTATCCCTCTATCATTCAAAATTGATCTGATTCATTTATGTTGTCCATTGTTTTTATGCAATTTATGTCTCTATGGTTTTATTCGATACATTGCCTAGTCCAATATCTAGACATTGTATGAAGGTCATGAATCGTAAACATTATAACAAGCCCTCATGATAAGAGAAGCCATTCTTTGAATTTTTGTTCATAGAATTTTTTAATAAAACATTGACTGACATTGACAAGATATTGCATTATTTTGATGAATATTATATTTCTTTTCACGCTATCAAAACGAGAAAAGATTTTTCGTTTTCGTTTTCTTTTTCTTTTTTTTGCAATAGAAGAAACCCAAACGAAGACAAAAAATAAACAACTCGTCTTCATGATTCAGTTGTGTTTTTGTGGATTTTATGCGTTGAGGTAAACGGTGATTTTGTTGCACATTACAATAGTTTGACGTGAGTGCGTCTGGTATGAATGTAGAAAAGTAAAATTAACGACAACAGATTACGTTAATGTGCTGCATAAATTTTTCATTGGATCAATGAAAGTAAAGAAGAAAAAAAAAAACACTCACACATTGTGAAATGATGACATCAAGGAAAAAACTGCGTCATATAAATCACAAAATACTAAATTAGAAGGTCAGAAAGTGTCGTTTTATCTCTGGCTAAATATCAATCAATTTCAATGTTCTCTCTATGTTAACAGCGAATACACACACACACACACACACACACACACACACACACACCATTTCCATATGGAAGCCTAAATGGAAGCGTTGAAAATTGTCGTCAGCAAACAAATAACATTTTATGGTAATGTTTTAGTCGTGGGGGTGTTGTTTTCTTTTCTTTTCCTTTTTATTTTGCAAAAATTACGACGAATAATAATAGTGAGTGCGTTCTTTTCTACTTCCTTTTTCATAAAATTGTCATTCACATTGTATGGAATAGTTGAAAAAAAAGAAAGAAATAGAAATGCGCTGCTATGAATCTTCATCACAATTTTTTTTATGTGATTGTTGTTAATACCCTTGTGTTTATACGTATATCGAGATTAAGTGCCGTCTTCTGTTCATCAAACATTTAATGTTAGACCTCTTTTAACCGGTGTGACTATTTTATATGCATGTGTTAAAGGGAAACAACAATATTTGAGAATAGAAAGTGAACAAAACTTGAAATGAAAAGGAAAAGGAAAAGGAAAAAAAAAAATAAATAAAATGGTTAAAGTTATGCAATGTAATAAGGACGATAATAAAAAGCAATCATGAAAACGATTTCATAGTCAGTACATTCAACCTATTACAGTTGACACGCTTCAATATGTTTTCATCGATTGGTCACATGATGTATTTTCACCCATGTGACTAACGTTATGATGGATACGTGTAATATATGATTTTTTTTTTTTTTTTTTTTTTCAATGTTTCGAACTTTTTTAGGAAAGAGAAAAATAACAAAAAAAAAAAAAGAAATGAATGAAATCAACAATAAAATGACAGAAACTGGGGAAAATTTTTTCTCAAAAACGATTGAACAGCACTTTTGCACATGGCGCACACAACAACAATAACTTCAATTCCGTCAAAGCATTTTATATTGAACATGGAAAATGATGTGTGTATGTGCCGTTAGCCATCCTTTTGATTAGTCATACGTCGAAAATGTATTTACCTATTTTTTTTTTTCTTCATCTTCTTTGCAACTTTTATTGCTTTTGCTCGACGGTGAAAATGAAGATCACTTGAAATGTAAAGTACCAATTCATGCAACAGATTGAGTTAAAGCAGAAAATTGAATATTTACTTGAAAACGATGTGCGAAGGGGTGAACATGGTTTAAGCAAAGTTAAATTTTTTTTTGGGAAAAATATCGATGTATAGCATAGATGAACCGAAGAAAGAAGAAGGAGAAGTAGTAATAGAAGAAAAAGAAGAAAATTAGAATTCGCTTTCTTCTTAAAAAAGTGAAGGAGAAGGTAAAAAATATGATGGTGAATGAGAAAAAAAAAGAGAAGAAATGAACAAGAAATTGTCGTAATAATAAAAGAAATGTTTGAGACTGTCGAAAAAGTGCCAAATGCAAACAAAGCAGAAAATGATTGCCAAAGTTAGTTGAAGTTAAATTATGTCATGATCCAAGTTGTCTCAGCCAACATATCAAATATAAGATGAAAAGCTGTTGCATTTATATTTTTAAAATTCACTGAAATTTTCATAAAATCACACTCATTTCCAGATGTTTGCATTGAAACACTTTCAATTGAATATTTAAGAGCACTATGTAAGCTGATATGCTTTCATGTTTTGACATATCATATTGATGACATAGTTTTGAAAGGATGCATTTGTGACATAGTTAACATTTGATTGTATGTAAGTGAGATTTGATTTTTATTTTTAAATTAGATCAATTTTCAACAATACGATTTTTAACTTTCTTAGAAATTTCATTTAAAAAAAAAATTGAATCAATTTAGCATAATCAGAGTGAATATTATGAAGTATTATTCACTATACGATTCATTTAAATTTCAATTATAAACTAAAATTCTCTCAAACATTGTCCCCGAACGAATCCATCAACGTTATTCACATTCAAGCATCAAGATTGAACGCTTAGTTAATGTAATATTTTTTCTGAAGGCTTTAGTTAGTTCAAAAGTTCACATTCTCAACTAAAGTCATAAAATGTGCATTAGGATTAATGAATTTTATTTGCATTATTACATGGCATCATCAAGATTTAATATCAAGCGTATAATACGGTAAAACAAAATCTGTTCATCACAGATACAGAAAGAGAGAGAGTGAGAGAGAGAGAGAGACGGTGCTCCTGCAAAAGCATTCCAAATTTTGTATCACATATCGTCAAGTGAAATCATCAAAATTGAAGTGTATCTTTATTTATTGTATGATGATATGAATACATTTTCGTAATCCTTTTTTGAATGTGAAACGAGATTGCTTTTAAATCATCAGCATCAACATCAGCATCAGCATCATATGACACACCATCATTGACTTGATGAATAGCGAAAATATATATATATATATATTTTTAAGTCTAACAATCTAGCATGAAGCTTTTCTCATTTCATTCAAATAGTTTCATCCAAAACATTTGTTAATGATGGCAACTTTGTCGCTGTCTCAATCCGCTCAACACATACTGTGTTCATCGTACATCAATCTTAATTAAATTAGGTGAAGAAATTGTTGAAAAGAAATTCAACACACGCTGTTTAATATTTTATTCTGCTTAAAATCATTGAATAATATTTTTCAGCTAAAAACGTTTAAGAAACATTGATATAAAGAAGATTCAGTCAGTTAATGCCCTAATTATTCTTTTAGCGAATATTTAGATGTAGATTACACTTGTCTCTCTTTCCCCACAATTTGCCGTTTAATGTTTTTGAAATAATACAACACATGTTAAAAATGTTCGTTTATTCGTAAAGCGGATTGTGGCTTTGAAAAATGATTGCGTTGACGTTCACAAATCAGAGTACAAAATGCCTATATAAATGACTGCATAAACCATGTTGATTCGAAACATGGAACGAAAGCGAAAAATGAAGGAAAACAAAAAGAAATCTAAGAATGAAATTGTTTCGACGAAATGGGAAACACGCTGGTATGTTACAACACAAAAACGAACGAATCGATCCTTTGTGAAATTCCATTGTTTGACATTTTCATAATGTATATTTATATAGCGTGTGCACAACAAGATGTTTACCAATTTATGGTAAATTAGTTGATCTAATCTTTAAGATTATATCTTTGATTGAAATGAAATGAAATATGAATGTCAATTCATATACAAAATGACATCAATTGTCAACAGCTTTATAGATGATATATTAAATTTTTTATCCTTTTGATATGCAATTTTTTTTTCTTTTTTTTTGCATATGATCAATGAATAGAACTATAAAAACATTTTCAGTGAATGATTATTTCCGTATTATAAAACAAGACAGGCATGTTTTATGAAGCAAATTGTGATACTTATAGGCGTTAAAGATTTATATCGTCATTCTCAAGAATTGAATATAATATAATAATAATGTCTTAAAATTAACACATAGCAAAAGAAATGGTATGCTGAGACATTTTTTTTTTATTTATTATCTGATGCAATCCATTGTGATGATAAAGAAGTTGACAAAAGTATGTTTGTCGACCTAGGTGTCAACACACACACAATTGGAAAAAGATGGAGAATGAGTGAAATGAATAAGCAAAGACATCATCATCACCACATCGCCAGAAAGCTATTCATCTTGTACTCTTCTCTCTCTCTCTCTCTCTCTCTCTCTCTCAACTGAGAATTCCCTCTCTCTCTATCTGTGTGTGCTTGTGTGCGTCAGTTGGCTTCGTTCTCGTTCTCGTTTGTTCGTGAGAAGATTTTTTGTTTGTAAAAATACAACTTAACAACACACATATTCACTTCAATCAATTTGTATTTATTGAGAAAATATGCCGTGGGCGAAGTCCCATCGGAAACCGCATAATATGGTTTATCTGTGTCATTGTCAATAGACATGGCATGAAAAGTCACCACACACACACACACACACACACACACACACACACACACACACACACACACACACACACACACACACACCACACACACACACACACACACAAACACAAATAAACACAGAGAGACACACACACGAACAAATGCATCATAACCAAATATTCAACAATAAAATCGCATTTCAACATGTCACGCTTTGATAAATGTCTCTTTCTATACGCATTTATTCTTCTCTTTTTTCATCATCTTTTTGCATTTATTCTTCGGATGCTTCTTCTTCTTCTTCTTCTTCTTCTCCTTCTTCTTTTCTTTCATCATCATCTTCTTCTTCTTCTTCACCTTTTCTTCTACTGTTCTTTTAATCCTCTCTTTCTCGTCTCTGATTAAATTCATTTGGGACCAGCATAAAGATGTACCTTTGTGTCATACACAATAGAATATCGTATTAACGCACTTTTTTACAGGAAGAATTTGCAATCATGTTTTGCTGCATTCTTTTTCACCAAATATTTCTCTCCCTAAATCATTTTACTATGAAATTTCATGTGAAATCTGTTGTATATTTGTCATATTTTTGCTGTGAAAAGACGAAAAATAGGGAAAACACTAAATATTATCATTTCCATGGAATTTCCATGCCCTATTGATGCAAACATTTCAAACGCTGAATTTTAATATCCTTTTTCACTCTCATTTTCTTTCTCTTTCTTTTTAGCCTTCATTTTTCTCTCTTCTTCTATCTGTTTCTTTCTCTTTTTCTCTTTCAATATTTCTTTCTATTTATTTTTCTCTTTCCTTTTCCCCTTTTAAACTTAAAACATCATTACGAATGAAAAATGAATGCGTCCTATTTTCTCTATTAATTTCAAATAAAGTATTGAATGAAAAAGAAATCATTCGTGATTTGCATGTGAATAATCAAATGTCATTTCGCAAATCCATTGCATAATTGATGACATTTTAAAAATTTGTTTTTCTTTTGGCATCAATCTGGCATCAATCTATTTGCATAAGCTTTCCAACTATATTAATAATTTGATATCGTTTAAATATCGTCCATTAAGCTAAGGGTCAAATCAGGATAGGATAAGTTTTTCCGAATGCTGTCACTCGATATTCATCATGCGTCCATATCTAATCAAGATTGAGATTTCGATTAGATTCAAGTACATAAATAATTGGGTTGCAACCTAAATAGAAAGCTCAGTATTCTCAGAAAAATTATGAATGGTTAGATGAACTGACGATAAATATCTAAAAAAAAAAAAGGTATGACTAAACTTTTGAGCCGATGGCAACGAAAAATTGTGCCTTTCTCTTTCTCTTTCAATCTCTGTTGCTTGCTGCATGTATCATTTTCCATAGATTTGTTATGTAATTAATGATATTGAATAACATGATTTAGTATGTTTCAATCAATTTCATCATAAGCAAATCATATGATGAGAATCATTCAACCATCAAATATTAAATTGACGTCATTTGTGAGCAATGAACATGCAGTTTAGATATGATTTCTTGAATATTTATTCTAATTATACTTCCCGTTCAATTGAATACTCAAATCATCAGGGAATTTCCTGATTTAATTGGAAAATGCATAAACATACTGCGTTTTGCAGAAAATAAATACCGTTTCTGTGCAATAAAAACGATTGGCTTAAGCACAAAATTCATAAAGTGATTTTATTGAATTTCAACGATAAGTCCCAAAATGATTTTCATTTCAAAATGCATTTAATTTTTCGAAACTTCTACAATTCCATTAATTGCTATAGTTTTGAAAGGCTTGTTGAAAGATTATAAATCATCGAAATATCAAATCGTCTCGATTCAACCAATTAATATAGAATATACAAAAATAACACGGCTTGTATATATTGCGGTTATTTGTGCAAAATACACCGATGGTAATGAAAGTTTTCGAATATTTCCACTTGAATTTCGAGCCGATTTTGCTTGGCTGAGCACATAAAATTATTCTAATTATATAAATTTCAGTGTGTTAGTGAAGGATTTTGATATTTTCAACCAAAGCGATTGTAATTTTATGCGTATGCATCAGCCTTTGTGCTGATCTTTTGTTTTTTTTTTTTTTTCTTCTTATTTTTAGCATTGAATTTAAAGGGCTTAACAAGCGGCTAGAAAACAAAACCAAAAACAAACAAAATTGGAAGAAAAAAAAGATAAAAATGTTTGTTATTTGTGGGCGAAGATGATTGAAAAGCATAAAGTTAAGTGTTGGATAATAAAAAAAAAACAATATTGAAACGCGTGATAGCTTCATAAAATCAACAATTGAACGAAAAAAAAAACACGCTACTATTTTGAAAATGGTTTAAGAATAAATGCCATTGTAATTGTTCACAATAAAGTAACAAGGTCAAAGTCACTGCAGTGCAGAATGTCGCAGTATACGTATAAACCTCCGCACGAGAATCAGAAATAAAAAAATCGCCGAAACACCGTGATATTGTCAATACACTTAGAAATATTCAAGGGCAAATTTTAAGAAACACTGTGAGGGAGAAATCCAACGCATTGAATAAGAAATGGAACAAATACCAGGCTGTATGTTTTTGTTATATAGCCGATTGTCCGGTTGCTAACGGTAATTCGATAGAGAAAAGATACAATGTAATAATAATCAAAACATTGAAATGCCAAATGAAATGCTATACATTTAAATATTTTTTTTTTTTTTTTTCAAAAAGAAATAAAAAAAGTTCATTGCCTTCATTTTGGTTTTTTCGCTGTTGATTTTGTTTTTTCTTTGCTCTCTGGCTTTCTCTTCCCTTGTTTGCCTTCGGTGTTCATATTTGTGTTTGGCAAAGGCATAAGTTTTTTTTTCTGTTGACCAAATGTATAATAAAGTATGCTCGATTTGTTGATGCTCTATTCAAGTTACACTCATAGCAACAGTTTTATGATACAACTTGAATTAAAAGAATGCTGTTTTTGTGTGTGTGTGTGTGTGTGTGTGAGTGAGTGTGTGTGTGAGTGTGTGTGTTTGTGTTAAATTTGTTTTTATTTTCTCTATGGCAAACTGTGCTCAATACAAACTAAAATGGTTTTCGGAGCACATAGTAAAGCAGGTTTGAATGGCAGGAAACACGTGTCGCTTTCATTACCAATAAAATCAAGTTTGGAGAGCATGGGATTAAAAAGAGAGCGAAAAAAAAAATATGCGATAATGCGTTTCAGTATAAAATTGCAGTTCACATTTAAGTTATGTAATAATTTAATGGTTTACATAAATGTTGGTGCTTCATATAGAATACTACATGATTTCAGTTTTTTTGGTAACGCCAACATTTCAACAAATTCTTTTGAATGCTGACTTTTGATCAAATCTTTGGGTAATGCCAAACAATGGGCTAAATAATGAAAATAACCAAATAGTAGTACTCTACGTTTAATTTCCGTTATATTCACGTAATTTTATAATTTATGCGATTTCCATTCCGACCAGGAAAAGACACATAAAAAATATGACATAATTTCAGACAAGTTTTGTTTTATTCATAGAAATATTTTCAATGCAAACGATTGAAGACCCACGAAAAATTATGAAAATTCAAGAATATTCAAAGATTTCGTTGAAAAAGACGAGAAAAAGGAAATTCTATGAGATCTTACACTTTCAACAAAATCACACAAATAAGATCCATTTCTTTGTTCTTCAATGCGCTTTCATAATCGTAAAATTATTCGTTTATGGAAAAAAAGACTTCATTTTGAATGCTAAATATAAAGAAAAATAAACGAATTTTTGGAATATTTAAATTTGGAGCGGGTGAGAATTTTCATTTGATTTAAATGTCTCCGTTAACGGTCTTCTATGCTTTTTTTTTCGTTTTGTTTTTCTATGTTCAACGAAAATTATGAATCAAATGTAGAAAAATGATGAAAATATTTCAGATAAAAACTTGAGTTTGTTGTGCTTACTTATGTGTACTATATCATTTCCTTAGATGATTTCCTGAAAAAAATTGAAATGTCACTGTATGCCAAAAAAATATACAAACACACTCTTGATTTTGACACATTTGTTACATGATTTTTGGGTTTAAGAATAAACATTTTTTCCACATACCAAATACCATTCAAAATAAAATCAATACTGAGATGAAATCATCAAAAATACATGTGTGATTCTGAAGAATTTTCGTGGCACATTTTATGTTCATGTTAATATTTGAACAAATTTTCAATTTTTATTCATTACAGCACATTTATTTTCATATTTTTCTCAAATCAATTTAATCAATGAATGAATGAATGAATGATTGATTGGATGGTTACCGTTGTTTTATTAATATGGTATGAAAAAAAAAAAAATATGGGAGAAAACTGTGACAAAATTCAAAAAGCCAACAAATTACGCAAAGTAATGGAGAAAAAATCATAATTTTGCGTAATTATTGGTTGTTTGAATTTTCTTTCGTTTTTATTTTCGTACATTTTTCATCATTCAAGCAATCTTCTTCCAATTCTGTTTCAAATTGAATATTTTCCAAAAAAAACAATGCATTTTATGATTTTCCATAATTTCATCATTTAATTGTTTTTCAATTCGTTTTTTTTTTTTTTTTTTATTGCCAATTTGAATTCATCAATGCATAGTATTTGCGGCATATCAGTGTGGTATTTGAATAGCTTCAAATAGTATCCGCATGGAATGAATGAGTTTTATTTTAGGTTTGTATATTTATGGCATCAATTGATACAATTTCGAATTGAAAATTTACAGGTCAACAAAATTACTTTGTCTAGACTATCCATTTATTTGTGACCATCAAGAATGTTAAAAGTGCATAAAGCTCATTAAAATAAATGTAATTCTCTTTCAAAATGGAAACATTCAATTTCAAAGTGGCTCCTGTGAAATACTTATTTGGTATAATTTGGCCATTTTCAGCGTGCCCAAAATTTCATTTTCACTCAAACCAAATCATTGATATATTTATAATATATACACAAATGTTATATATTTGTTTGTATACAATTTGAAAAATACATTTTCCAAAAGACACTTTTCTCTCATTAATTGCAACAGCTTTTACAATATCAAATTAGTGTATAGCAAGCACTACATAAAAGTTAGATTGGAATAAAATGAATATAAAGCTTAATAATTTTTATGTATGAAAAGATTCATTTAATTGGTTGCGGCGATGCGTCATTTCCAGTGAAAATCTTTTTGTTCGAAACAGCAGAAAGGAAAGCGGCAAATGAGAAGGATTGAATGGAAAGAAAGTTGAGGAGAGGAAATTACCAAAAATAAACGAACGTAGAAAGAAAGAAAGAAAGAAAGAAAGAAAAAGAAAGAATATCTAATCGATTTCGATTAGAAAATGTGGTATTATTTCTCTTTTTGTTTACATTACCTTAGTGGATTAATAATGGCTCGATGACGATCAACTGCAATTGCTGTCAATGTGAACACTGAAACATTCACGCTCACCGTTTGAACAAATGGACAAAATGCACACATAAACTCGGGCAAATTCCATCGTTGTAGTAATGCTGCCTGAAACTGAATTTTGGAAATGGAAAGAAAAAAGAAAAAAAAAACAAAAGAATGAAAACGAGAGAGAAACATAGAGAGAGGAAGAGAAAGAGAAAGAGAAAGAGAGAGAGAGAGAGAGAGAGAGAGAACGAAACAAAATGAAAACGATTAGAAATAATGAAATAGCCGAGGCATTTATTTCGAAGTTTTTATCCTCCTAAATGGCGGAAAATGTATGTGTCTGAGTCAGTCGCTCTAATATATTTGTATTGTTGTTATTTTAAAATCGGTTACTGTTACTTGGCACTGTGCTAATCAACAAATCACAAAATAAAGAAATTTCAAAATCAACCGAAAATTAATCGACGATAACTGAACACAACTTTAATTTGAGTATTTTATTCGTTGAACGTCATGAACATGATATACAATGTCTGGCCAATATTCTCAATTTAAATTCGAATAAGCAAATATGCCGACGATCCCATTAAATTAAGTACCAAAACTTGAAGATTTCATGCTAACAATATGAAAACGGACAAACGTGAGAACATAAAATGAAACAATCTCAAGACTATTTGAGATACGATTATTTTAAGGAAAAGCTTGAAATTGTATAACCCAAAGAGAATTAACCCAATGAAAGATAAAAAAAAAAAAAAAAAAAAAATGAAAAGAACGAAGAATGAATTCGTGCTTAGCACCATTTCTGATTTACGACAAAAGAAAATTCGTTGAAGAATTCATGGCAATGTGTTGTATCAAATAGATTCGGGAAAATACTAACAAGGATTTTATTTGTTTTAATGTTCATTTAACTTTTACAGTGGTTTTGTTCGATACAAAAAATACGTAGTGTTTCCACATCAAAAATGGTTGTATTTGAAGCCCTTCAAATTCTAATGATGCGAAGCCCATGGCCCAAATTGAGTGGCATTCAAATTAAATTCGAGTACATGTAAAAGCCATCGTCCGATATCGCAAATATGTTAACTCAAATCTTTCAAACTGATGATGTAATAGACAATTCACTTTTCTAACTTCCTCTCTCTCTCTCTCTCTCTCTCTCTCTTTCTAATTGAATCTCCGCATACACACCACCTCTTACGCACTTTATATTGGCTGTCCATTACAAACTTTGTGGTTTAGCATAGCGCATGAATATATTTGCATGAAATCTACTAGCATATTGAATAGGGAAACTCATCGGTATCAACAATATGAATATTTTCAATTCGAATAAAAAAAAGTGCACATTGAATCATTTATGGGTAAACAATTCAGGAAATTGAAAAAGAACAACAACAAAAAATGTGAAAAAAAAACTCACATACAAACAAAAGTGAGAAAAAAACGCACAGAAAGAGAGAGAGAGAGAGAGAGAGAGAGAGAGAGAGAAAAAAAAATTAAATTACCTGAAATGGAATGACGAACATACCGATGACAACGTCAGCAAGGGCCAAATTGGCTATAAATAAATTTGTAACTGTTTGCATTTGTCGAGTAGTTGCTACGATCCATATAACCAATGAATTGCCAATAACCGCAATTATGCTTATACTACCATAAAATATGGATAACAAGACAATAATTCCAACAGGCACTTCGTACAAAACACTTTCTGTTTTATACCATTTCGGTTGATTGATGTTTTTTAATGTTGAATCATAAAAAAGAGAGATAGAAAGAGAAAGCATAATGTTAACAAAATGACGCAAAAGAAAGAAAAAAAAAAATTCGAAATTCCATACCAATCGAGACAAGGAGAAGAGAGAGAAAAGTAGATCATTTTGGATCATAAACAACATTCCAAGAAAATGATTACTTTTTCTCCCCTTTTCATTTGCTTAAAAATATTACATTGCATTGCAGTTCATATTACCATTGTCCAAATCAACTTCTGATATATTTAAAATACGTCGAGTATGTCGTACATGGCTGTCAAGTATGTCTGTTGTATTTGTGTCCATCGTGTACCGCGATTTCAATGGAAAATCTCACGCCAAATGTATTCTAAAAATAAGAGAAAAAGAGAGATTGAGTTTAAAAAAAAAAAATGGTCCATTTGAAGAAACCTCTTCGTGCAAAAATATCTTGTTATTGTGATCAAAACCACACAAATCATGCGGCTTATTCTTTCTAAATGCATAAATATTTCGATTTATTTCATCTTATTAGAAATATGATTAGGAGTGCTTGTGAACAGATAATATTCATGTGAACAATGAAAAAAAGTGGAAAATTTACGATTTCCAGGTAGCGATTATTCATAAGAAAATGATTCACATTAAAGGCATCTGGATTTGGAATTCTTCTTCTTCTTCTTCTTCTTCTTCTTCTTCTTCTTCTTCTTCTTCTTCTTCTTCTTCTTCTTCTTCTTCTTCTTCTTCTTCTTCTTCTTCTTCTTCTTCTTCTTCTTCTTCTTCTTCTTTTCTTATTTGTCTTCCTCTAAAGCACCTTTTGCATCTTGTATTGCACGTGTAAAATATTTTATATACAAAATATGAGAAAGAGATTTAGCTAAGATGAAAAATGCTATCTTGGTTACTGTCTTTGTCCATGATTGAGGCATCGAATTTTTCTTCAAGAGACTATGCATTTTTCGGGATGTATTCATAATTGGGCAGGACATTTTTGTGCAAAAAAAAAAAAGCAGCCAATTTACATAGCACTCTGAATGGAAAAGTGAATGAACGAATGGAATTTTCTTTGCTGTTTATGGATTTTTTTCTCGTTCTCTTTTCTCTATTTCTTCATTCATTTTCATCAATCATAATGCAGCCGTGACGCCTATAGCTTTTATAAAGTGCCTTTGTTTATGAGAAGGAACCAACGAAAAAAACAGTGAATAAATATGGAAAATAGAAGAGAAAATAAATAAATAAATAAAATGGCTTCACAATATGGACAAAATGCACATGCCGAATTTTCATTATTATTCTGTGGCATAAGTAGACCGTACATAAGTCACTCATAGCATTTTGCCATGAAATATACCTTCAATCGATGTTTGTTTCTCTTATTTTCTTTGGCTCTATCTTCTCGTACCTCTCCTTTCGTTTCATTTCACTGCAC
This sequence comes from Resseliella maxima, assembly GCA_029041755.1. Lineage (NCBI taxonomy): Eukaryota > Metazoa > Arthropoda > Insecta > Diptera > Cecidomyiidae > Resseliella > Resseliella maxima. Next base: position 1,062,388 of record JAQOWM010000466.1, on the reverse strand, counting down.
TTGTTCTTTTTCCCTGTGTGACTTCATGTAGATTGGTTTTTGGTATTTATCATTCACCGTCGTGATTTTCTGTTTTTTTTTTTTTTCTCTTCTTTATGATTACAATAAAAATCAGAGTAGTCGAATTTTCAAATAATTTGATATGTTTTTTTCTTTTTCTTTTTCTTCTATTTCGTACATAATTTCAACGAATCCATCATTCAATTGGGCGTAGAAGCTGCACAACACATCTTCAATGGTATTTAAATTGAGTTTAGACCAATGAAATGAAAATTCTTCGCGGAACAAATAAAAAAAAAGCACGATGCGCAAAATTGGCAATTTTGCATTTTCGAAAACTTTGTTACGAACATTGAATTGTTTGATGTGGTAACATGCTATATGTTTTTATGTGTGTGTGTGTGTGTGTGCTTTTTTTTATATTTTGTTTTCTGTTTGATTATTCAAATAAATGAAGGCGATTCCATTTCACTACACTTTGCCGAAATGTATGTTTGACGTGCCAATATGTTATTCAAAGTAATTTAAAATGAATCTTTTGTCTGGATAAAAAACCAAACGAAACAAATGCGTCTTGGGTGTGTTTTATTTTTTTTTTTTTTCGCCTCCAAATTCTTTTTCCTTGGTAAAGTTGTGTCAAAAAAGTTCAATAGAACATGAAAAATGAGCCAAACAACGTAGCATACAGAAAATTCGTAGAAACATTGACAATACACATAATTTTTGAATTGGCGACAAATATATATAACTGGTGATGCTATTGTTTCAATTTGTTATGTGTGCACGAAATCAATACATTTATCCATTGATATGTACGATCAAAAAAAAAAAAAAAAAAAGAAGAAAAAAAAAACCAACGAAGCTTGTTTCTTGCTCCTTGTTTGCTAACAATACAAATAAAAAAAAACATCAAATGGAAATGAATGAAAAACAACAACCATATAATTCGATTGATAATAAGGTATGACGTCGGCATTTCAAATTCAACGACGCATGGCATTTTTTTTTTTCTTTCATTCACAACACACTTTCTACATTTGAATTGTACACATTCGACAATCATATAAAAACATTATCCATGGTCACAAATTCAATCCGTTATGTTACAAATATAGACATTACGTGTTTATTTATAAGTTGAATTTCAATGTTCAAGTACCGATATATATGATTTGTCATGTGGGCAGTGAATATTTGAACCTAATGTACAGGGAAATTCGATGTTCAAGTGGAAGAGGGGGACACGAGTAAGAGAGGTAGAAAATGACAAAGAGAGAGAGAGAGAGAGAAAGAAAGTAAGTGACGAAGGGATTTTCGGTGATTTTATGAATGGCGTTAGGTGAACATTAGTAACGATTGAGTCAAAAAGCATTTATCGTCAATTTATAGAACACAGCCAATCGAACCATCAGAGTGAATAATTCCCTTAAGAGAAGAGTGAAGAGAGTGAGAGAAAGAAAGAGAGAGAGAGAGAGAAAAAAAAAGAAATATCATTCAAAATGCAGCGACAGGAATGTTATAAAACAAACTTTAACAATTCAGAGATTGATATCGACAGAGAGAAAAATGTTGAATTTTTGGTGAGAGAAGCATTTCGCTTGAAATTTTACACGCGAAACGTGTACGATAATTTATGATTCTGGCTGAAAAATTCGAGCGAAAGAAACATTAGGCCATGAATTGGAATGGTGATGGAACTGGCGAAAAAGAGAGATATGTGACCAAAATGCAATCTAAACTTGCCAATAATTTTATATCTTCTCATTTCTCTCATTCTTTCATGTTGTCCATCTCATACTTTTACATTACGCTCATCGCAATGCAATTCATTCTATTGTAGACTTTGTTATTCGCTTCGATGAGAATGATTAATCTTCCGATTCAATGATCCTTATGTGGTCGTTTGAACTAGAACAACGCGAAAAATGCATCTCGCCTAGCAAAAAAAAAAAAAAGGACAGAAAGCAACTAACAACTTTGAGCATGCTGAATGTCAACGAATGTAACCGAATTTCAGAAAGAAAGAAAGTGAGAAAGAGAGCGAGGAAGAAAGAGAGAGAATGCGATAAAAATAGAAAGAGCAAGTGAGTGACTGAATGAAAGCAAAAAAAAAAAAAAAATAGGAAAAGCGTCTATATAAATTGAAATAATAAATTATCCGATATTTTTGCTATATAAACATGTATTTATACACACAAAAAAAGAATGTGGTAAAACAGCAATTTATAGTACAAAATATACATTTCTGTTTGTTTTACCACATAACTTCAATATTTTACCACAAGTTATGGATGTCGAATTATATGAAATTGTATGTGGTAAAATCTCAAAGTTATGTGGTAAATCATATATCCACCACTAAATTTAACTGAAATACCAATTTATTTTTTTGTGTGTATATGCATCAGCATTACATTGCATGCTTGAACATCTGAATCATTGTTCGTCGACATCAAAAAGTAAACTTTTGTTCATTATTTCAGAGCGTAAGCAATAATTCATGGTTTTTACTGTTGTGTTTAAGAAGTTACGATTTGGAAATGAGAGCGGCTATAAAAACAGCTCCGTGTCTTCATCTGATTTCGCTTGGTGTTTTTTTCTTCTTCTTTTTCTTGGTTTATACATTTTTTTTTTTTTTTTTTTTTTTTTTTTGTAATTTTCAGCCGTTAAATCAATGAAGTTGATTTTTTTTTTTTTTTGGCTTGCCGAGTACTTATGCTCAGATCATAGCCTAATACTGTAAACCATTGATTGACGATAAATGCGATTTCAATGCATAAGCTGTATCAGTGGTATTCAATCGGAAATACAATTTAAATTGGCGGATCACAAGCTGAGCACGTAAAAGATAAAAACATGCAGAATGACGTTTTTACGAATGCCAAGTGTTTTCATCTAAAATAGAAAAAGGAAAATATACGAAAATAAACCGATCGATATATGACCTTTTTTTTAAATCCATTTCCGGTTTAACAATTAAGGGCAGTCTTTTTTTTTTCCTCGTCTCCGAATAAACTTTGATAAAGCAAATGAACCTGCAAGAGATTTATTTATGATGTTTGGCTTTGCTGTTGCAATCTTTTAACTTGTTGTTTTTGACACAGCTTCACATATATCCGAATCGAATCGATGGAGAGAAAAAAAGCACGCACGCATATTTCCATTTAACAACTAAGATATCAAAATAAATAGGTAGACAGTGAGCAAGATAGAGGTTTTGAAAATATAAAAAGAGCCAGTTTCCATGGGGAAAATTGGTTCGTGGGAAAAAAATGTTTTTTCATCGTTTTGATCAATCTCACAATTCACTTTGACCGTACCAGATCAACATTGACATGTATAAATAAAATCGAATCATCTTAAATAGCATCACAATGCCGCTTTTCCATTTACATTGATAAACATATATACATTTTTGTTCACATCTAAATACGTGTACGTGTGCACAATGTCATTTGATTGTCGTGTGTATTCGAACCTTGTTTTCTTTTTCTCCCTTTTTTTTTTATCATTATTTGATATTATGAAATCTTGCATTATCGACGATAGATTTTCGCAATGGTATGGTAATCAACGGTATATTACACATCTTACCAACAATATGAATATAAAGAATAAAAAAAAATCAGTCAAAACAAACGACTCCACGTTTTATATGTAAAGCACGTGTACATGCATCTGCTTAATTCAAATGTATGGATCAGATTTGGCCGGAAAAAAAAACCGTATTATTATATTCCGAGAAAATGAGAAGGAATCGAAGAAAAAAAAAAATCCAAAGAGAGAAAGGATGAAGGAAAAAAACGGAATTTAGATTGATTTTCGTGGAAAAATAACTCGTTCGCGTTGATTCATTCATCAACTGTTTGCATGTTATTCGTTTTTGAATTGCCAAAGTATGCTGCTTTTGACTTTAGTCAGTTGATTTGAGTTGATTTGAGTTGAGTTCAGTAAATGGAGAAAATGAAGTGCCCGTGTTTATTTGACAGACTTTGCGTGTGACACCTAATGTGGATTGATGTTGTGCGCACACATTGTGATAATTATGTTTGAAGACTTGGCAATTTGTGCTTGCACACAACCACATAAAATCGAATTTATTATGGGATTGAATGCAATTATTTAACGATTTGTGACATAAATGACAACACCAAATACAAACAAAGGAAAGAGAAGAAAAAAAACTCTTCGTTTTTTTTTTTTTTTTTTGTTTTTGTTTTCCTCGTTCAACGGAAAAAGAAAAAAAAAATGAACCAAAACCTTTTCAACAATAACTGTTGTATTGGGTTTCCATTAAAGTAAAGCACGTAATCCATTGTTATCAGCGATCGAATTAGTTAATTTCTCTTCTATACATATCCAATTCTATTCACAATTAAGTGTATTAAATTTGGCAAATTGTCCGTGAATTGCCGTATTTCATTGACGATAACGAAAGCGGATTTGAATGAAGCTAACATTGACGGTTGCCATGGGTTCATGATTGATGAATATCATATCTTCCACTCGTTTGCAGTTCAATTTCATTTTGTGTTTCTACTGACGTTTGATTATGACAGTTCTATAGACTAACAACGACATAATACAATTTCATTTAAAAATAAAAATGCATCCATGAGACGACTATAGTCTATGGACTAATACCGACATCAAAGTACTCAGAGATGAAAATATAGAGTGAGGAAGAAGGCAGGAGATGCAATAGAGTGAATGAGCAACAGGGAGAAAGAGCGATAGAAAGAGAGAGAGAGAGAGAGAGAGAGAGAGAGAGAGAGGAGAGCTATGAAGAGAGAGGGAGTGAGAGGAAGTAGGGCAGGGGGCGGTATGAAAAGGATAGAAAGATAGAATTAGAATGATGTATATAAAGCCGCATTTATGTACAAAATCGAATTTCGTATTATGTTTTTGCGAATGTTTGGTTGACAAACAAAACGATAACAATAGCAAAACGCATTTTGTGTGTGTGTGTGTGTGTGTTTGTGTGTTTGTGTGTGAGTGTGTGTGTGCGCGCCACAGTATTTTATATATGATTAAGGAGCAAAAAAAAAATGTAAAAGCAACTACCATTTATTGGATAATGTAACTTCAAACGATATTCAATCCGAAGGATGTCAACCGTTGCTCATCAAGAAAAGCAAAATTGTGTGAAGCATAAACATGTGCAATGGTGAAATATTGAATGAGAAGAAAAAAAAAAACAAAGAATGCTATGAATGTGTTTCATATATTTTGATCTTCGTACCTGATACATAGGCATACAAGCGAAAATTGTCGAACAAAAGTCATAAAATTTGTGAATGAAAAGTGTGAATATTGAAACCGATCAACATTATCAAATATATTCATATTGTTTTTGGTGTGGTATAGCAGTGAATAAAAGATTTATTATGACGAGCCGCAAAATGTTTATATTTAGATGGTTTGCAATACTGTTGAGACGTAAACATTGATATCCTATATCGTTATGACGCAAAGAAAATCAACAAGCCAATAGCAAAAAAACACAGTGTGATATCGAACAAAAAGTAAAAATGATTCGCCTTCTACCGGAACGTAAACCATATAGGCAAAAATCAAAACGCAAACATTTTCGTATCAAAATAATAACAGCAAATTAGTACTGTTTGACATATTTGGTTACTTTGTAATTTTGACGACCGTCTCAAATAATCATATTTAGCATATCGATCGTCCATATTTATATAAATATGTTTACGTAGAACTTTTTCCGGTCCCGCATTAAATGTGTGTGTGTGTGTGTGTGTGTGTGTGTGTGTGTGTGTGTGTGTGTGTGTGTGTGTGTGTGTGTGTGTGTGTGTGTGTGTGTGTGTGTGTGTGTGTGTGTGTGTGTGTGTGTGTGTGTGTGTGTGTGTGTGTGTGTGTGTGTGTGTGTGTGTGTGTGTGTGTGTGTGTGTGTGTGTGTGTGTGTGTGTGTGTGTGTGTGTGTGTGTGTGTGTGTGTGTGTGTGTGTGTGTGTGTGTGTGTGTGTGTGTGTGTGTGTGTGTGTGTGTGTGTGTGTGGAACCGTGAATATTGAAAATAAGGTAAATACAAAACCGAACTTGTCATATTTAAAGAATAAGGCGTCTGTCATAATGTCATACCAATCGACCGCTGTCGCTTCCATACCTTTTTTTCCATCCATTATTTTCTCAAACTCCTTTTTTTTCTTTTTTTTTTTTTAAATATTGTATACTTATGTATCAAATGGAAAACCGAAATAAAATACCACATCCATTTATATGGCACCGCATTTATCGTGTCCATGAAAATTAATCAGTCACATTTTTACTACAATCAAAATAAATATGAAGGAAAAAAAAAAATTAAAAGCTCTTGAGTAATAATTATCAAATAACAACGTCATTGAATAATTAAAAATTTTGCATGGAAATTAATTGAATATTTTTACATGTTGTTCATTAAACGACCATTGAAAATGAATTAATGCAATTGAAACGCATATTGTAAAATGAATTTCCGAAAATTGCGTTCAGTCGAGTGAAATATTTAAAACCAAAGAATGTTACATAAAATTTCGCTGATAGTTAAGTCACGTTTATTTCGCTTCATTTATGCCATTTTTCATGTTCAAAACGAATGAATGATTTAAAGTAACGTTGAATAATTTAATCAAATAAAAATGCTGAAATTATTTATAGGATTTCACCAAGTGAAATTCCACAAAAGCAAAGTAAGAAAAAAAAAAATGATAATAGAAATTCAGACCGGACCCGTGCGCTTTGTATTTGTGCAAAACGGAAACCTACCAAAAAAATGTAAATATTCATTGATGTATCATGTGATATAAAAACTGGAAAAAGAAAACAGCATTAATAACAAGGATTTTTGCCCGAAAAAACACACACAAACACATACACACACACACACACACACACACATTTTGCTGAACGCATATAACCTGTGTGTTGTACCTGTTGATGAAAAATTAATTTGCAATCTTGGATTTGTACGTTTTCATGATAAAGTACAAACAAAAATGAGTAACAGAGATAATTGTTGCTGGTTCTTTTTTTTCTTTCGGCTTGTCTCGCATGCATATGTACTACAAGCTTTATTGGGTGTTCAACTAGATGAGAATTCAAGGAGGCAAAAGGTGTATTAGTCTGTCTCAAGCGATCCTTTCGTACCACAATATCATATTAATAAAACGGGACAGTGTATGAAAATGGTTTTCATTTAATTTTCGCACACGCAAATATAATGTATTTTTTATACTTTCTTCGCTCTCAATCATGGAATGGTTTGGAGTTACGAAGCAAAACACTTAAAATGAATGTTAAAATTGCTATAAATGAAAAATAAAATGACAAATGCATCCCACCTACTGAAGACACTTTATTTACGGCGAAAATCTCATGAATGCTGTAGAATTAATATGAAAATATTTTGGGCTGTATGTTATGTGCGCGTATGTTTTTGTGAGAAACTGTGAGACTCCTCAAAATATCTCATTTTTTTTTTCTCTTGCTCATTTCAACATGGCTGTCCCAATATTTGTATGAAGTAATCCAAAGAAATTTTTCTTTTTTTTTTTTTTTTTTTTTTTTTTATTTTGGCGAGATTGAAGAATGCGTGAATAATTCCAAATGCTTTTCATCATGCAGCTTCGATAGCACATTCGCATATTTTTAATACTTTTATTTCTGTTGTACTGAAGAAAGACAATAGAATCTACTTCTCAATGAAAATGGTTTGAATGAAAAATGAATTTTCGAGTTAATAGAAAGATAGCGAGAGTTTTTTTTTTTTTTTTGGAGGAGGGAGAGAGAAGAGATAGAGAGAGAGAGAGAGAGAGAGAGAGAGAGAAGAGAGTGACAGAGGGAAAGAAAGTGAGAGAAAGAGCAAATCGTTCGGTAAACACTAGGAATTTTCCATTGACCTCATTTTCAACGAATAAATTCTTGTTTCCATGAATAAACAGAGACTATGTAATAGACAATGTTAAATAAGCTTAACAAAATTTTTTCTTATGCTCGAAAATATATTCAAATGTTCACCAAATTGCTGTTGAACTTGGAAATATAATATATTTTTCAAAAAAAGAAAAAAAAAAAAACCTTACATTTCACTATCAATTTTCCTAAATTATGAAAATTATTTAAGCTTTTGTACACTCGAATGCGTGAGAGTTCATCCTTATACCTTGTACATCATGTTTCTCTTAAATCTTGTGTTTTCTCATATAACGTTCATACATTGTCGAGTCAAAGTTGTGTGTTTTTGCTTTATATAGACACAAACATTTCAAACATATTAATAATTATGGCCTGAATATAATAAATTTCAAAAACAAAATTCATATATTTGTATTAGAATTTCCTGCAAATAAAATTTCCGTGATCATGTTGAAATACATTCTCAAATATCTAGGGATGTTTACTTGGTATTCAAGAGGCTAACATGACGAATAATGATTGTTAGTTTTCCTGATTTGTGATAAAAATTCATTCGGTTGAAAGAATTTTATGTACCTTTTAACCAGAGGCACACATTTTTTCTTCTTTTTCTCTATTCAATATCCTTAATTCCTCATTTTTCCCCACAAAATATTTGTTTTTAATAACATTTTGGTGAACATTGTCAACGAATATGATAAAAAAAAATTTGCTGCCTAAATATCTGTTTAATAGATGAACGCACTCAATCACATGAATAACATTTAACTGTAAACAAAACTGTTTTGTTGAAATTTCTATTTGAAAAATACTACTTGAGAAATAATTTACAAACTGCACAAATTGCTCAGGGCTATAATATGTACACTCCAATAGCTTCGGTATTTTCTTCTCCATAGTATATTCACCAAATAAAGTTGATTTCATAACAATTATGAAGGTTTCATTGTTTTCAATTTTAAATGATTCTCAGTATCGAATTAAACATTTAATAAATAGACATTTTCTCTATTTCTATGTGCCGTAAAATGTTCAACATAAAAGTTTAATCAGTCTTTTGTTTGATATTTTTTCTTTTCGAGCTTTCATTTTAGTTTTGAAAAAAAAAACACCATACTTTATGTCACAAAGTATGGGCATTGATGATAATTTTCTTCATAATCCATGGAATAAACTCATAGAATTCGCACTGTAGTACTTTGTTTGCGAACGTAAGAAACATCGTATTATGAAATTATATTTCAGCAAATTTGATGGAAAGAACACTTTTTGTCTAATCCATTAAGAACTAAGAGATAAAGTTTCTAATTTCTATGGAAATGATGATCTGAGCGTGTATGTAATAAAATTTCAGAAAATAAATAATACATATTACAGTTTTACATTGAAATATTTAGAGAAATGTTTGAGATGTTGTCTAGTATTGCGCTAAGTAGCTACTTAGCTAGTATAAACTAGTTTATATCGTTGATTTTGTATTATTGTTTAAGTTATAAAATATGAACTGGAAATATAGTTTCATAACTTCATTTATAATTTTAATTTATTGTCGAATGTTGTACAAAATCATACCAATATTGGCGACAATTTTTTCCCTTTTCATCAAAATGTTCTTTTGTGTTACATCTTCAATTGTATAAAGAAAAGTCTATCATAGCTTCTAAAAGAGGGTTCCATTGACTTACCTGATGCTATGGGGAGATCTTCTCCCTTTAGAATTTAGATCGGAACACTTTTGCTCATACGCAAATTTATTAGAAATATTGGCCGGGTCCCTATGATCACCATCATCAATAATTTCACTTTGAATATCACAATGAATGCTGAAGTGAATGCACCGAGAGGTAGAGGTAGACCGCGGAGGCGATATTTGGATTCGGTTAAGAACGATTTGAGCGAAAGGGGGTATGATTGGAATGGGGAAACTCAAGACCTGGCTCTCGATAGGGTTTGCTGGAGAAGAATTGTTAAGGGGCTGCCATTACAAAATAGACCAGACGCTGAAGGGCAATAATGGTCTTTAAATGATTGTTGTTGTTGTTGTTGTTGAATATCACAAAGATTGTTGTTCTGTTTCCATTTTTCTTCGAAAGTGTTTATGATTTTGAATACCGTTTTGAATTATGTATTGATTTTACGTACATTTTTTCGACTGAAACAAAACAAAATACTCAATATTTCCCAATAATTTATTTATAAATAACATTTCATTGTTTTCCAATGAATTCAGATTTCATTTCAAAGTTGAAACCTAAATGTCTAATACACAATATGAATAAGATTTTTTTTTTGCACAAAATCGACATTTTGGTCAGATTTTAATGAGCTTAAATTGTACCTTTCATTCGAAATATATAATAACAATAGCCGGTCATTCAGTCAGTCATAAAACATTCAATAACAATTCATTGAATGTTGAGTATTCACAGTGGAGAAAATAGATTTAGGATGTCGAGAATAATGTCAACATTGACAATGATTACAAAACGAAACGCTGAAAGTGCCTGTTGTATGTTAAATGTTTTTACAAATGCGCATTTCACCAAACATTTTTCTTTTAAGTGAGTATGATGTTTAGTACGGAAACGATCTCCGGAAACGATGTGCTTTTCATTATTAAATAATATTATATGTTTAATGGAAGAATGAATAAAGGGAGAGAGAGAGAGAGAGAGAGAGAGAGAGAGAGAGGAAAGAAAAGGAAAGAATGTTCAAATACAAGACTGAACATTTGTTTTGTTTTTGCTTGTCAAAGATAAATGGGAAATTCGAATCGAAAAATATTGAGTGGAATTTGACAATGTTTCATCAGTTCAAGGTCAATACAAGTGTAATTTTCTTATTTTCCTATCAATAACATTGAACAAAAATGTAATTTATTCGCATGTTTCTTTTAGTGCTAGAAATGAATCAAAGGAAATCATGTGGAATTGATGTAAAGTATGCGAAGCCCTTTGAATCTATCAATTTGATGATAAAAATAGAAAGTTGAACCATCACAAAACCGTACATTGTGTCATTGTCAATATCGAAGTGAATTGATCAATTTATTCCGAGCCATTTTGTGATTTTCTCATTAAATCGGATATCAATTTGATGGAGATTATCATTGATTTTTGGTGCATTGATGTCTGGCCACGCATTGTTTATGACAGCATCAACACATAATCGTGATTTCATTTTATTCGGCCTAAACACTTAAACCACACAAAGCTAGCCGATATTTCTCTCACTTCGAGTGTCTGTTTCGTTGATTTTTTTTTTTTTTTTTTTTTTTTTTTTGTCTTCCTCTCTTCATTGTTACGATGCCTCTTCAAACAAATTTCCACCTGATTAATTTTATCGAAATCTATTCAAATTGCATTGAACTTTGCATAAATCCAACTATTAATGGAAAATATCTCGATTCTCGTCTCGCCACATGAAAATAATTTCTTTTGTAAATGGCTTAAGCCAATTAGTCATTAAAATGATGTTGAATAATTAATTGTTTTTGACTAGAAGCCATTTTTATATTTTTTGTTTTTTTTTTGTATTTAATTCTCATGACGATCGATTCGATTAAATTTATTGAATAAATGGAAATTTGGCCCATTGACAAATTAGCACAATCAAATCACGTAAAAATTTCAATTAGAATCTTTTGAATTTACACAAACGATTTCGATTGTTATTGCGACGGATAAATTGGCATTTTATTATGGCGATGCTTCCTCAGTGTTTGGACGTTGGTTTTTTTTTAAATATTCTCTCTCTGTCTCAATCTTTATCTCTATATTGCCTCTGCTTCTCATACCTCTCTCTCGATCATTCGATCTCCTTCTCTCCCCTCATCTCTCTCTAACTCTCTCTCTCTCTTTTCCTCTCTCTTGATCATTATCTATCGCATTCTCTTTTTCCCCAATATTATGATAAGATAACGAAAAATTTAATGAGGCACAAAAAGTAAATATAATTGGTTTTTGGCAAAACAAAGATTCAACAAAATAAATATAAATATAAACATATTCAAATGAGTGTACATTACATGAAAAGTCAAAAATTGGCAAAATTCAGCCGATTCTGCTTCATCGGCATGAATTACAGATAAAATTCGAATAAAAACAATATAAGCTGAATTGTTTACTTCCGTGGTGTATCGACATTCAAAAATCGACTTGATTTGATGTTTCATTTCACAGAAAGATCATTTCAGACTAACCAATGTGCGTACTCGGTTTTATTTTATTTTCCATGAATTTTGTGAGTAAAATAAGTGGCTCGTATGTGAGACGTAACAATTTACAGTATGCCGTATATGTTTGATTCACCTGTTTTTTTTTTTTTTTTTTTTTTTTTTTCGTTTTTTAACATTGGGAAACGAAATGTGATAATAAACAAGAATGGAGTTATAGTTGCAGATTCACGGGTGGGAATACAAACATATCAGTCGCAAAAAAGATGTCTAAAATCATGTGTTGATGATTTGTTTACGTAGGTTTGTTCGTTTTTCTTTTTTTTTTTTTTTCATCGACTGTACACAATGTTACTAAAATGATTAGTGTTTTAGGTCTCTCCAAAGAGAGTAGAATAACTGAAAGAAGAAAATCGACCATTGTTTCAAATCAAAAAATCAAATTTCATCTACGTTTTATTCCTTTTATTTGGATGCACACAGTATTTTATCATCATTTATCTGATGTGTGAGAAAAGTCCTATGTTGTTGTTGTTGTTTTCTGTTTTTTTTTTTTTTGCATTTTTCATCTTGTAGAATCAGCTAAATTATAGACCTTTCTTTTCTATTTGGATGACATTTGGTTGTCATATCGGCCAAATTATAGGCATACTTGCCTTCTAAACATGCACAATCCTCAACTTGAGTCCACAGATATAGGTGTAAAAGAGAATCCATTTTAAGTGTGTGTGTGTGTGTGTTTATGTTGTATATCTCGTTGCAAATACAAATGTTAAACTTAGATTTATTAATGCGATTAAATTTGTCTGAAAACCTTTTTGAATTATAATTGTTGTTGAGTATTTGAATTCGAATTTTTCGGTGAACATGTCTAGTCGTGTCGCTGTTCAATGCGAAATGCGTGCAAAAACTTTATTCAGCCAATATTATTGCTGACGCTTGACGAGTGTCTCTTTCTCTCTCCCCCTCCCCTCTCTCCCTCTCGCTCTTTCCCACTCTCTTTCTCTTGCTCCTACCTTTCATCTTACTCCTTCTCACTATCAGTGACTCCCACATTTATATACATATAATAATTATCATAGCACATTTTGTGCAGTAACTCTCTGTGTAATACACGTAGCATGCACACCACACTATTATGATCTAAGAATCTTACACTTTACTCAATGGAATTTTGGGGAGAAATAGAGAGACAGTGAGAGAATATAGACGAAAGTGAAAACTCCCGTGCAGCCAACAGAAAAAAAATAGAAAATTCAGAAAAAAAAAAAAAAGAAAACGCCGAACCGGTGAAGAAAATACACGGAGTACGGATAATACATTGAAACGTCGTGAGTTTGACGCTCATTAATCTACGTTAAATGCGCTCTAATACGCGCAAATACACACATTCATTCACATAAATTGATTGAAAGTTTTGACATTAATTTGATTTTCGGTGGAAAATTGTTCGTCGGTAGAAAACATCAAATGCATCATACGCATATATATATATATATATATATATATATAATGCGCACGACCTTTTACAAGTCATGAGTCATATTGCCCTTTTAAATCAAAGCAACATTTCAACAGTAAATCGCATATGCAACCAATGAAAATAAATATTATTCAACATTAATTAATATTCGTTTTACAGTTGCAATTACACATAACATGAAAATGCGTGGATAATGCCAATGGTTTTGTATAAATAAAATACGAAATTTTATACACGCACACAGCACACATTGCCAATGACATTTATGTATATCATTTGATTGCAAGATAAATTGAATTTATCCACGCCACAACCAACAATCGCAATTTTTAATAGTTTAACATTTACATTTACATTTCATTCAATGAGAAATGATCATTTGGATTTTTACTTTGTTTACAATCTGCTTAGAAGTGTAATAACCGAATGATGTTTGGAAAATGGTAAACATAAATATTGTGTCGATTTAATGGTTATATTGGTAACATCAAATGTGAACAGATGAAAAGATACAAAACCGCTCGACCCGAATATACAGATTTGGTGATAATTGTAAGTTGGTTATTGGATACTTTATCACTATATATTCGACCTTTTCCATTTATTTTATACTTCATCTGCTTAATGATTTCCTTTTTACGGTTAGACCAGCCGTAATATTTTACACGAAAATCGTTCACACATTTTAAGGTTCAAGGCGAAATTTTTGAATCACAATGAAAAGAGACGGTGAAGAGAAAGAAAGAGGAAAGAGAAAGAGCGGAGAAGAGGAAAGGAAAGGAGAGCAAGAGAATAAAAAAAAATAGGCTAAAGAGAGAAAGAGTAATATAGAGTAAAGTGAGAAAAGTGAATGAGAAAAAGTAAACTAAGTGATGCTCATTCTATTTAAAAGGTTTCGCATACATTTTTAATAGACTCCATTGTGCTAGTGTTGCAGTTTACTAACGATTTAGATGTGGTGGCATTCGAGTCGGTATGTGTTTTTTTTCCTTGTAGGTCAAAACAGAGAGTATAGGATTAATGGTAATGCTGCTGATGTGAAATAACAGCCATCGTCTGAACGACTTAAAAAGGCGACATTCACATTTTCAGACACACACACACATACACACACACACACACACATACATACATACTTCTCAATCCACCTCGAACTTCTTTTTATAATTGGTTTATTTTGTTGATTGCAATGTTAAATCAAATCGACTACGCCTTGGTCACACCAATGTGATTTATTTATTAAAAAGGAGTTAAACGAACAATAATCGTGATACTTTATCAATGTGTCGATCAATCGATTGTTCAAATTCACCTGCTCAGTACATCTATCACTGAGTCTAATCTTACAACAGATTGACAAGTTGAAAATCTTTGACCGTCTGCATTTCACAAACATCTTCTTCATCATCATCGCCATCGCCATCATCACCATCACCATCATCATCATTCTCCTCTTCTTTTTCTACTCTCTCCCTCTCTTCGTCTTTGTCATCTTCTTTGCTTCTGTTTCTTGTTGCCTCGTTCATTCTTGACCACTCTTTTTTGAAAACTTATGATTATCCATTCAATTTGATCTATTAATTATTGTCATGGCTCTAATTGTTTTAATATACATTCATAATAACAGCACAAAAGAAGAAGAAGAAAAAAAAAAAAAAGAATATCGAACGCTATGAATTAACAGATAAGTAATGCATTCAAATATCATGTAAACTAATGGCAAATCATGTAAACATTGTATATGCCAAATCTAACCACATTGCAAACTTAATGTTGGCAATGTTATTAGTATGTATCGCCTTGAAAGTGTAGCTAGATGTTAGTGTGGAATGTTTAATGAATCAATATTTAGCGTTCTGAGAGCTTTATCAATACGCATAAAGCTAGATATATGTAGGTTTGGTATGGTTTAGTGTGGCGTAATTCGATTTTTTTTTTTTGCAATTTGCATGAGAAACAATACCGGTACTGCGAATTTTTACCTGAAAAACACTTTTACATTATGGTTTTGCTTCGCCATTTTCGACACAATTTGGATAGATAAAGTGATTGAAGTTCGGTGCGATTTTTTTTTCATTAAACTCAATTTTAAGGAGATCGCTGGAATGAGAAAAAAAAAAATCATCTAGCTCAAAAAATTATAATGACTTGACATTATACTGTCGCCATAAATATGATTGTATGTGTTCGTCTGAAGATTTTTTTTTCGCCGCTTGTTCTATCGTAATATTTCTTTATATTTTATTTTTTTTTTCTACGTCACTTCACCTCTCCATATATCTCCATCGCAATCTGTCTGA
Source organism: Resseliella maxima (assembly GCA_029041755.1). Taxonomy (NCBI): domain Eukaryota; kingdom Metazoa; phylum Arthropoda; class Insecta; order Diptera; family Cecidomyiidae; genus Resseliella; species Resseliella maxima. The sequence goes on along the minus strand of JAQOWM010000466.1, from coordinate 1,046,513 downwards.
ATGTATTTCTTTCTTTATTTTTATTTTTTTTTTTTTCATTAAACGTATAATATGTGCAAACCGTCCGATTCACAACAATTGATTGATGGTTTTTTCACTGAATAACTAATTCAATGCTAATTAATAAGAGAAAGAGGCGAAAAAAAAGGAACTGATTGTCATTGGAGTTTCGATGGATTCAGACGATGGTTAATCTTTTAAAATTATTCTTATTAAGTGTTCTTAATTTAATTTACATCTGATTTACATTGTTGCTACTGATTGACTCTAAATGAAATGACGGCAATGAATTTGGTTACCTCTTCTTTTGAATAAAAAAAGAAAAAGAACAAGTAGTGGTATTAGAAAGAAAAATTATACAACGTTTGAATTATGAGTTTACGCTTATCGTTTTCAAGTCAAAATCGATGTCATTGTTTTTTTTTTTTTTACACATGTAAGTGCTCGAATTTGCATCGTATGAAAACGAAAATTAACCACCTAGAAAATGATAGAAAATACAATTCAAGCTCTCTTAATTCGACGCAATTCGTGAACCTGGCATAGTCTAATGAATGTCATATTATTTTTTTTTTTTTTTTTTGAGTTGTTGTTCTGGTTGTTCTGTAGAAACATGAAAATCAATGAGACATCGATGTCTCATGAAAACCGCGGCGCGCCACCATAATTTGTTATTTTTTTTTCTTTCGTTTTTTTCTCTTTTTCTTGCTCTTCATATCTAGTTATGTAATTCTCTCACCGTCACCAATAATTGTCAACGTGTATCCATTCCGTTAATACAAAGCGCAACATTTTTTTTTTTTTTTTTTGCAGTTGTTCTTCGTATTTAATATGTCACAAATTGTTTCAATAAAATATGAAAATATTTTATTGCTTAACATGCACGAATTATATTCGAAAAAATTTTCCGCAGTTGCATATAAATATGAATATATGAAAATGTGGGAAAGAGAGTGAGAGAGAGAGTGAGAGAGAGAATGAGTGAGAGAGAGAGAGAGTGAATGAGAGAGAGAGAAAGAAAGTGAGAGAGATAGAGTGAGAGAGTGAGAGAGAGAGAGAGAGAGAGAAAGAGAAAGAGAGTGAGAGAGAGAGAATGAGTGCGAGAGAGAGAGTGAGAGTAAGAGAGAGTGAGTAAGTGAGAGTAAGAGAGAGTGAGTAAGCGAGAGAGTGAGAGAGAGGGAGAGAGAGTGAGAGAGAGAGTTCTATCGCAAAAATGAAATGAATAAATAGCCGAAAAGTTATATGAGACCATGAAATATGGTGTTGTCTTTCAAATAGAACATGGAAATCATCCGAATTAAAATACTGAAAATGAGGTCACAGTCAACAGCTTTAATTCAGCTTGATTTACGACCGCCTTGCTTTAGAAACATCGTATTTATTTTACTCTCTGGCTGGTTTTATGCGAATGAAATTATTTTCATTTGTCTTATACCAATGCACACTGATAGAACAAAACACCCGGCTACATGATCAATTTTAAGCTATTTCACATGAGATGATATAAATCCCTCTTCCATATCACCCCCTCATTACCTTTGTCATATCTGAGCCATCGCTTCGATCAACAAAGGTTCAAACACTCGTAAATGCAAAAACAAAAAATAACATTGCAAACACAAAAATTTAATTAATGAAGAGAAATTATATGTGAATTAAATTATCATAAAATTGACACTTTGATGCTTTTAACGGTGATAATCTTGTGACGACCTGTTATTATTTTACGTCCAAATAACATGTTTGGTGTGAATAATGATGTGATGTGATGAAGGTGGGGAACGAGAAGGCTAAACGTGTGTCGTGTTGACATATGCTGATTACTTCCTTTTTTCTTAACATATGAAGCTCGCTCTCGCATCATCATTTCAATTATATGCATGTAAATCATTTCAACTTTGTCTCTCCATCTATCTCTCTCCTTCTCTCTCGTTCTCTGTCTCTTTCTCTCAGCTTCTCTTTCTATCTCCCTCTCTAATTCTGTAATGAATAGACATGGAACAAAAATTGTGAAAATATTTGCCTTCTAATTAAAAGGCCCATTGCAATTTTCGTTTATACATATATATTCGATACGACAGATTAAAGTCTATTACGTTCACATTCCGAGCTCATTTTCAGTAATTTTTACACATTATCATCTATCCGAATCGACTTTAATTCATTCGAATTTTTCATTGTCTACGTACACGCGTACACGCGTACACACGTACACATATTTATACGTTTATACGTTTGGTGAGGGAGATCTTTTTTTTTTTCTTCTTCTATTTTGATATTACTGTTGTTTTTGTTGTTTAAAATGAACCATTTTTCGAACTGATATTTAAACAAGGATCGAATCGTTTTAGTTGAGTTCAGTTGAGCGCAACAAAAACAGACACAATTCAAACGGTAATAATAATAAAATCAAACAAAGATTGTTTGCATTATCTATTTGGATGGTTTGGATTATCGTATTCTCTCGATTGTTCAATATCGTTGATTTTCTTTATTTTTACATATAGAATACAATACTTTCAACTTTACCGCCACAAGATTTGTAATGGCATCACTTCGATATGACTATGTGTGCGTTTCTCTCTCTCTTTCTCTTTTTCTGTTTCCCTCTCTTTCACACTCTCTCTCTCTCTCTCTCTCTCTCTCTCTCTCTCTCTCTCTCTCTCTCTTTCTCTCTGTGACAGAGATAGCGAGCGAATGTTCAACATTTTTTTTTTTTGTGCATTATTTGTTTTAACTTTACACGCAGATTCTTTTGATATGAAAATATTATTGAAATCGGATAACTAAATATCGTAATATCGTTTCTTTTCTCTCTACGCGAGAAGAAAATAAAAATATGAATCGACGAATGAAAGAAATGAACAAAAAAAAAAAAAAAAAGTGCCATCGAAGCAAAAGTTTCGCATGATATTGAACTTTGGGTTTCCCGTTCAAGTAAAAATGAGCGAGTAAAAACGTTATTTGTTATATGATATTTGAAGTGTTCGGTTAACAATGCCAGAATGAGTCGCAATAATTTTGGTTTTTCTGCGCATTGAGCGAACAAATTGAAATGCCTCTTATTCGAAATGAAAAATTACCGCACATTTACGAACCGAGTGCAATTCATTTGATTTGGTGCGTTTAATGCGATAGAAAAGAAAAAAAAGGTGCGAAAAATAAAAGAGCAACAACAATAACAAAACTGTCATTTCACAAAACGGTTTTCATGTGTGGTAAAAGAAGGACGAAAGAGAAAGAGAGAGAGAGAGAGTTTTTCCTTCTGACTCACCTATAACCACTTTGAACTTTGAACGCTACATCAATTGTTAATGGTGCCGACAATCGGGACGCAATTCAATGTCGAATGCCGAAATGAAATAAAAACTGAAGAAAGAGAGAAAGAAAAAATTAGTAAGAGAAGAAGAAGAAGAAGAAGAAGAAGAAAAAGAAGAAAAAGCAGAAAAAAGTAACAAGACACATCTTTTCACTTCATAAAATGCGATATTTTGCAACGTGTTTTCTATCGGCGCATATTGTAATTTTTTCGTTCGTTTGTTCGTTCGTTCATTCTTTCATTCTTCTCTTGTTCTTATTCCTTTCCGAACGGTGTTCGATATGCGGTGAGAGAGATGGAGCGAGATAGGAATGTCTACTCGTCACGACACATAGCACGGATTACAGGCTCTCTTACATTTGAAGCGCCATCATTTTGTAGGGTGTGCTGAACATGTACGCTTTATTAAATGTCATCAAATGTTTTGGACCAAGTTGCTGTGTGCGCTTTGTTTACCAGCGTGTGTTTGCTTTTGTTTTCTTTCGACGTATTTCTTTTTTTTTTTCCCCCGATCCATTCTCCTTTCGTGTGCTTATCATTTTCTTTCTTTATTTTTGCGCGTTGTTATTATTATTATTATTATTGTTGTTGTCAGCATTCGGTTATGTTGCGGTTGATGTTGCTTGCATTCAACTTGTTCATAAAAGTAATCTGATTAGATGAATTCAATTTGAGAATTTAATTGTCTCATCCGTTATCCTTAACCAATTATGTATGCGGTGATATTTAATAACACGACTACATCAAAAATGTTGCAGCATTATTCACGCCACTCAAAAATTGGGAATAATTTAGTTTTTGTTTTGCACCCAATGTGTTGCCACTGTCGCAAATCTTACAATCTTTTTTTTTTTTGCTGGTGTTACTTTTTTTTGCTGCAATGTTCTCATCTGTTCTCACCAGAACTTGTTTGGTGGTTGGTTTTCGTTTGAAAATTTGAGTATGCAGACAATTGTTGGTTTTTTCGTTCGTTTGCTTTCGTTTTTCTGTTTTGTTCTTCTCTTTCTGCTAATTTTTTTTTTTTTTTTTTTTTTTCTTTTTTTTTTGTGTTCCATTGACTTTGTTTGGCACCGTGATATCAGAACTTTACCTTCGTCTGGCACCAAACGAACGCAGCATATTCGAATATAAGTAAAATAGACTCAATGAAACTTTATCATTTACATGTCTTTTGCCATCGTCGAAAAGTTACAAAACAAAACATGCAAAACAAAGTATTTAACGACTGAACCAAAAAAAAAAAAACATGCACACTGCAAATCACTATGTGAATAAGTACAAAAAAAAAACGAACGCAAATTTCGATAAAATAAGAGAATGAAATATAAGGACAACATAGAGAAGAAACTGATCTAAATTGAAAAGAGAGAAAGAATTCGAGAGAAAGAGAGAGAGAGAGAGAGAGAGAGAGAGTGAGAGAGAGAGAGAGAGTGAGAGAGAGAGTGAGAGAGAGAGAGAGAAGGATGTAGAGGCCGTGAAGAGATACAAGAGAGACCAAATGAAAGATAGAGAAGAAGAATGCGAAAAAAAGAGAGACCGAGAGAGAAAAGAGGGGGAAAGAGAGAGAAAAAGATAAAAGAAAAGAAGCAGAAAGAGAATGAAGAGAAAAAAAAAAACAGCAAAATTGTCGGCAGATAAAATAGCTGAACGAGTTGAAAAGTTGTAGCAAATAAAATTATGCAAAAGATGCAAGTAAAACCGTTGCCATTCAACAGTATCTAATATCTATAAGGAAAGCGAACCTGAAACGAAACTGAATGAAAAGAACCAAAAAAAAAAAAAAAAAAAATGTGGAATGAATTCAGCGCCAATAAAAAATGACATATAATTCAAGTGCTGATGCAACATCGCATATACGTCTGCCATGCAAAAAAAATTAAATTTTTGACGAATGGGCGGAAATTAGATGATAACAAATAGAAGAAAGAAAAAACGAGAATAAAAAATGAAAAAAGAGTGCGAAGATGCAAAGAAAAATCAACTGAACAACCAACACCTTCCGTTTCAAAATCGGCCTTGCGACGAAAATATGTTTACGCAAGTTTTGACATGTCTTGGGCATTCAATTTAACACAAAAGACATACAACAGCACAATCACCGTCGTTTTGACGATTCGATTCACTCCTTTTTTTTCTGTCATCTGTACGGTACTTCCCATTTTGGGAAAATGTCTTTGCAAGGTTAGCAAACTGAATTTTTGCATTTGTAAAAGTTTGTTTTTCATCAAAAACCAATTTTTTTTTTCTATCTACCATCCTTTTGTGTTCTCAATACCGATGCTGCCAACATCATTTGAAATGGGACAAAACTCTTCGGCCAATACAATTCGATGCCGATGCTTCTTTTTTTCGCATCAAGAGGTTTTTTGTTTTTTGTTGTTTTTTTTTTTTTTTTTTGCTCTTTTGGTGCGATCTTTTGCCCCGTTTCATGATTTAATTCAATAAACAACTTTTCCGGAGGTTGAAAGTTGGGCGCAAGTAAAGTGGTTTTTAAATGTTGATCGCTTCCAAGATAATAATGCGTGAATGAATAAAGAATAATAAGGTGAATCTGTCGACCAAATAATTGCATGATGTAAGAAATGAACTTAAATAAAATAGACGCGCACACCCAAATATCCCCATTTCTTCTTCCATTGCGGCGTGAAAAGTCTGTTTTAAGAAATTTGTGGACAAAGAAAAGACACAAAAAGAAGAAGAAGAAGAAGAAACAAAAATTAATTACCACACAAATATGGCAACTATAATTTAATCGTTGGAAGATAAGTTTCTACGTCGCATTTCAGTGGATAATTATTTTTGCGCTGTTTTCTTAAGGTTCAAAGTTGAGCGCTTTCTCACTCTCTCGCACTCTCTTTCTCTCTCACACTCTCACTCTCTCTCCCTGTCTCTCTCTCTCTCGCTCTCTCATTTTCTGACTCTCTCTTTCTTCCTCTCTCTCTCTCTCTCTCTTTCTTCCTCTCGCTCTCTCCCACTTTTGCTGTCTTTATCAATTTGTTTTCGCCATTCATACTTTTGCTCGGTCAAAAAGGTTTCGTTTATCTTTGTTTAATGTGTATCTATCTGTATCTCTATCTGTATATAGGCGAACATTCAAACGTTTAAAAGTTGAGTGTATGTGACCTGTAATTCGTTGAATGCAGGTGCTTAATTGGTTCCAGCATTCCCACTAATTTGTGCGTTAACGATTTAACGTAGCATTTGGTTGAATGCTTTAACCAACCACTGACACGGCTATGATAAAAAAAAAAAAAAAAAAAACAAAACAAAAAGAAGAAGCAAACACAATATGCCCGAAAATTATTTATTATTATTACTAAAGATATATATCTCTATAGATATCTATATAGATGCCTTTTACATTTGAACCTGAATGGCAAACCGCATACACATTGCCATTAAAAACGGATATCAAAACAAGTGCTGAAATGATTCGAAACATCGAAACCAATTCTTAACCACTTCAATCAACGATTCAATGAAAGATAATTCAATTTCCAATGGAAATAACATTTGTGTGAAATTCACTTGATTAAGCATAAAATGTTTGATTCATTCACTTCATCTCTTTTCGACATATTTCTTCTTTGGTTTTGATTTTAATTTACCGAGGAAAAGCACCATCAAACAAAGTTTTTCTTCATGAAAAATACTTACACGTGCCTTTTTAGATTATTTATGAGAAATTGTTTGTTTTTTGTTTATTGGCGATGATGCCAAAAAATGAGCTGGCTCTGGAGTCTCCCACGTTTTATATAGATTACTTTAATCTTCCTATAGACTTTGTTTTTTTTTTTTCTCTCTTTATCGGTCCTCTTTGATATGAAAATATATTCACAACACTATCCACCACATAATCACTTTTGGTTTATTCGACAATAAACTCGGCATAAACGATCGATGTTTTACGCTCAAAATTTAATTGCATACAACTAGTGATAATAGAGTTAAATTACTTCTATTTCGACTTTTTGTTAAGTTTTTTTTTTTTCTCTTTAAAACTTCTTTTTTACATTCGAATTTATTTGAAAATTAAATCAGAGAAAATGCACTTTTCCCTACAATAATGCACCAATTCTTTTTAATTATTTTTTTTTTTTTTCTTTTTTATTCAATTGTTTAACTTTTTTAATTGTTTATCGAACTATATCTTAATAGTCAAGCAGAACTTTTATTCAAATAATTGAATTTATTATAAATATCCTTTTTTTTATTAAAATTTAATTCAAAATAGACAGAAAAAAAGAATTTTCTTTTTTTTTTTTTTCAAATAAAATTGGTCAAAAATGTTTTTGTCTTATGTGAAAAATACATCATGAAGAATTCAATAAATGCTTCAACTATATTCAAAATTTCCAAAAAAAAAAAAAAAAATATTTTTTTTTCTCATTAATAATTTTTGCCGTTAAAAAATATTGAAAATTCTGAAAAGACCGCAAAAAAAAACTAAGCACCAGAAAAATAAAACTAATAAATACACTTCATGCGGAAACACACGCACATACACACACACGCGCAGCGATTTTCATCGATTGAATTTTTATTAATTGGAAATTCACTGGCCGATTCTCAAATGAAAATAAAAAAATCAGACCGATCGACCAAACTTAAAAGATATATTAGGGAAAAGCAACTTGATTTTGATGCCGTACGCTTCAATTGTAGATGAGCGAATGTGAAGTCGAACCATTCAAGTAATTCAGTTGAACGGCAAAAATGTTGTTTGCTATTTTCCATCGATGTCTCATACAGAGGAGATTCTGTGTGAATTGTTCGACTGTGTAGCAAATGGTGTTCGCGCGCGTGTTCGCCAATGTTATATAGCCACCGAATGGGAGAGAGAGAGAGAGAGAGAAGAAGAGCGAGTGAGCATTCAATATATAGCACAGTTCTTTTTAAGCAAATGAACGTTGATGTGTATTTTCTTTCGTTGCGTATCGTTTCTTTCATATTTATCTGGTTACCATGGCTAAGTACAAATAATACAAATGAATGAAGTTAGAATACGGGCACAAGCCACACGCATAGCCACAAAGACTTTGAGATTATTGCTTACCGTTTTCTCGACTGTGTTTTTACTTATAATTTTGTGTGCGAATGCTATAAAGTGTACAACATTGAAAGAATGAAAATGAGTGATTTTTAGTTACTTAGGTGTGTATTGTGTATAAATAGCGAATATACGGCAACAACTCATACACATTCTCAGTGAAACTATTTTTATTTTTTTTTCGCTTCTGACTTAATGGCCAACGAAAAAGAAGGAAAAAAAACACACTAAAACAAAAGGACCGTTACGAATAATTGTTTGCCAGCAAATTGATCATTTGCTTTTTGTTACATTGTTTGAATTGACTGTTGTTAATTTGGCTTTCGTTGACTTTTTACGACTTTTTTTGACGTTCATTGTTGATCTCTCGAAATTATATCCAATTAATTTGATTGAGCTTGCGAACAAGCTTTTTTGACTTTTTTTTGTCGTCAACTCAATGCATTTTGTCATGAAAATAAAGTGCAATCAGTTGTATGTCAATTACAATATGTTTGAAACATTATTTATTTTCTTTTTTTTATGATATACAAATTAACATAGATTTTCTGGTAAAATTAACGATTAAATGCCTTTTAATTATGAATTGCAATTTGCAATAAATTTACTTGCAGGCAATCAATTCCATTTTATAAATCATTTTTCCAACATAATATGTCTAGTGGGAATTATAATGGCTAATAATTTCAATTTAAAGCTTCAATGGAGGGTAGAACACATTTTGTGCACCAAATGTTCGCTGCACAAATTATTTTCAAAATTGAGTTTTATTTTTTTTTTTTTCTATCTTTGTCTTCTCTCTCACATCTCTCTATCTCCATCTTTCTGTCCCCCCTCTCTCTATCTCTTTCTCTCTCTCTCTCTCTCTCTCTCTCTCTCTCTCTCTATTTACCTTTCACTTGCTTTTTTTTCCTTCTATTTTTCCTCTCTTTTACATCATTTTCTTTTCTCTCTTGAAAATGGTATGTCTTCTCTGGTCGCCTCTTGATTTAATCTCTGAAAAATATCGACTTTGAATCAAATATCTACTTTCCGATCTAAGAAATTTGAAAATTAATTTTATTAGATTTATCTGTCAGTATTCTCTCAAGTATGTATAACAGATGAAATTCCGGAAAATTGTGATTAAATTACACAATGAGATTTGAGAAATGAAATAGCACATATTTATCATTTTTAGTGAGAAAAATCGAAATGACTAACCTTACAAGATTATTGAACAGAATGAAAAAAATGCCATTCATTGCCAGAGCGTACATTCTAAAATATTTACTTGTACAGTGTAAACATTTTAATAAATTTGGTATTGCATGCATTTTTCCACACAATTCATTCTCATCTAACGTAATGTGGCTTAATCTCCGAAAAAAAAATTCAAGTGAAAAACTTTTATTAGAAATAACATCGATAATTGTATCAAAATGGTGCCAATTTCACCGTATCTCAATGATGCACGTTGATAGGTTTATAATCAAATTTATGATAAAAGCTCTCCAACATCAGATTCCCAAGAAATCTTCAAGGGAGGATGGGAGAAAGCGAGAAAATGACGATGAGAGAGAGAGAGAAAGAGAGCAAGAGACCAAGAGATAAAAAGAAACAGATAGAGATTAGAGAACAAAATCGTCTCTTCAGAAATATGCATCACTAGAAATTCTTCGTTAATTCCATGAAAACAATGAAATTTGCCCATATTTCACCATTCAATGCCAGTTTTATTTTATTTATTTGTATTATTAGATTGTCCTTGTCCTGTGAGCCGAATAAAAAGTATACCATTGATAAAAATGCCGAAACATGCATTTCTGCATTGAATGATATCTATGTCTAGCATTCAATGTCTACTAGAAATGCTTTGTAACTCTTTATTGAGCTAGCGGGTTTGATGATGTTTAGAAAATTAGGTTGGTCCGACTTTGATATGAATGCTCAATTTATTGGCGGGTAATATGGTCTCAATATTTTCGGATCTACTTTCAATTCAGATGAATGATCTCTATTCCAATCTCCATCTTTATCTCCATCTCCATCTTCATCTCTATTTTCATTCTCAGCATTTCATTCTTTTTTTTTCTCTATATCTCTCTCTCTCTCTCTCTCTCTCTCTCTCTCTCTCTTACGTATATGCAAACGAAATATGCCACGAGGAACGTGAAACAAGAATAAAATGTTTATGAGAAATGCCAGAAGACAATTTATGTATTTCGATGTTTTTTTTTCTATTTTAGGCATTGGTAATGTAACCCATAATTACTGGATTGACTTTCTTATTTATTAAAATAAAAAACAAAAAAAAAAAAAAAACTAAGAAATGAAGAAAGAAAAAAAAAAATATTTTGTTGATTGCAAAAAAGAAGAAGAAGAAGAAGAAAAAACGTGAAAATGCTGAAATTATCTTGAAAATGTGTTGCAGACGACTTCTTTGCAAACGCAAATAAACAAACTAATGATTTTCTATTTGATGGTTTTATTTGTGTCATTAGCCATCTATATATTTGTTACGCAATTCATATAAACAAGCATGAATTGACACAGAAATATATTATATTAACCTCGAAGCAATTCGAAATGATATTAGCTATTTGATTCATTGAATTGTCGGTTCCGTTTTCCGAGCAGTTTGTTTGTTGAAATTTTCTTCCTGATTTGTTCGATGTTGAAATGTAATTGACCTTCGAAAATTTATCTTATTCGAACCACTTAATGTTATGGATTCCAAAGCTGATTTCATTTAATATATCAACTATGCCCGGAATGCAGCTCAATGTTATGTACCGGAGATCTTCATCAGTTTGGCTCAGTCCGGCTATTTGATTCACTCTTTTTTATTTTTTTTGCTTTTACATTCTTTCACTTTTTCTATTTCTTTTTTTTTTCTCTCTATCTCTCTCTTTTCTCTCTCTTTCGCTCTCTTTCGCTCTCTTTTCTTTCTCTCTTTTTTTCCCTCTATTTTAAACCCAAGTATACTCAATATGTTTTAAGTGTATTCGATAAGGACAATCTGAAGGATAAAGAGAGGAAAACGTGGTAGACCAATCGTAATTAAGTTTCGAACATGCTGCTTGCGTACGTTTATTTTGTTGATGTGCTTGAACATGAACTCATTGAATGCATGTGTTAGTTCATGGAAGAAGATAAAAAAAAAAAAAGAATAAACAACAACACATTCTGTTGACAAAACTGGCTTAATGGTAGTATGAATGGAAACCAATTTAATGTGCTGTGTTCTTCTACACGATCTATTGGCCAACTTAATTAGCGTTCTGTTGGCGTTTCGTCCACATAAACAAAATATACATATTTTTGGGGCCACTCTCGTATACAATACACATTAGTACTGTTTACTTAAAAATATTAAGCGCCTAAGCCATTCCAAGCGGACTCAAATAAAAAGAAAGAAAACACACAACTTACAATATAGAAAAGCGAAGCAAAGCGAAGCAAAGCACACCACACAACACCATACCATCTATCGCATAAACATCGACGAATGTTCATATAACAGCTACCTGTTAAATGTGACGGTAAACTGTAACGCTACTGTAAGCGACATTCCGTGTGCTACTGAGACAAAACGGGTAAATTATAATAATGAGAATATTACCAAGAATTACCATCTTGAAATTTCTTTATTATATACCAAATTAATTCTGGAATGCTTTGTGCATTCGCTTGGTGCGCCAACCTTTTCTTATTGATATGCGTTCAATAATAACTTAATGGAGCAAAATTGCTGTTCACCATTTGTTTACCATAAGTGACTTTATCATTTTTCTCACACAAAATATAACCATTGCCATTTCAACATAAACCCTGAGCACGTGAGTTTTCACATTTTCAATACGTTTATTGCATATAAAAAAAAACCACGGAAATTATTATTTACATTGTTTGAAGATATTTATCGTTTAAATCCGCTTAAACAATGTTACATAATTTATATTTGTTGCACTAAAAGTGTTTCGAATGTGTTTTTTTTTTTTTTTGTATGTCAACATCAGACTTTTCGTTATAAACATTACATTGAATCAGAGGTGCACACGCTTGAGAATTCCAAGGGGGTATAATGCTGATGGCCCGGGGGAGGCGGGGTCCAGCGGCCCCAAAAACCCTAGCAAGCAAACCAAAAACACAAAAGCCCCCCGTCCCGTGCGCACGTCTGCATTTCTGGATTTAGTGAATTGATCGCCATTACATTTTTTTGTTTTTTTTTTTTTTGTTTTGTGCATAAACATGTAAAAATGTATTCAGGAAGGAAAACAAAAAACAAAAAACAAAAAAAAAAACAAAAAATAAACATAAATAGAAAGCTACATTCAATGGAACACGCTTTTACGTTACACATTGCCAATTCACCCTCTCACTTTCTCTCTTTTTCTCCCTGACATTTGCGCATCATTGAATTTAAAATCATTTCGATCCAATTGGGAGAGCTTATATCCAGCGAACGTGAGACGAATACTATTTTATCATTGAACACATTCGTTTGTTCGATGTTTCCTTTTCGCTGTTGTGACAAAATGGATTAATATGCAGGAATAAATCATAATAATTTTGCTTGACATTGCACTGACTATGAATACTTAAGTTATTCATAGATTTTTATTAATCGATTTTTGCAATGAAACAACTCTGCAATGCAAGTGAATTCATTGACTGGCCACTTTTCATTCAAATATTCAATCTGTAAATTCATTTGGTTGTATCCATAATAAACTCTCATCAGGATTTCATTCTTTTAAATTTGGTTCTTTTACTTCTCTTGTATCTCTCTTCCTTTCTCTCTCTTCCTTTCTCTCTCTCTCTCTTTCTCTCTCTCTCTTTCTCTCTCTCTCTCTTTCTCCTTCTTGCTCTGTTTCTATTTTTGTCTCGTTTTTACTTTTTTTCTGAACAAAATAACAACCAATGTAAACATTTTCATTTAAACATTTCTTAATTTGAAAAGTTTTTCACAGATTTTTCATGATATAAAATTGCATTTCGCTTTTGTTTTACGTTGAGCACTAAATCGTTCAAAATAACAGTTCACTGTGTTTGAATTTTCAACAAAAGCAAGAATGTGTTTTGTTTTTCATTTTTTTTTTTTTTTTTCTTTTTTTTTTATTCAAAGTTTTTTGTTTTTAATATTTTCTTCGCACTTGAAATTCTGTCAAAATTTCATAAATTACATATCCATATCGATGGATTTTTGACAAGTCAATCGAAATTTTCAAGAGGACCGGAATCAATGGAATTTTATATTTCCTATGGGATTTCCAGTTGAGTGGAAACGACAGTTATTATTGCTTGGTAAATTATTTAGATACAGTGGATTGAAAGAAAATCGTTGAAGAAGTTTGGAAAAGAAACAAAGTTTGTTTCGTTTTTGCGCATTGAAATCGATAAATAATTTACCATTGGCAAGAAAACCAAGAAACATTCCAATTATTTTTCATTAAACAAATTGTTATATTATTATAATTTGCATTAGATGTTCATTGAAATTTTAACAGTGAAAAATTGAATATGATTACAAAGTACAAAGGCAAAATTATCCATTTTAATTATTCAAAACAATTAGATTTTCAAAGAAAAAACAAGAAAAAAGAAACAATGAAGAGACTTAATTGTTGCGTACACAAAAATAATAAAATGAACTTTTCAAATCGTTCATAATGCATTGGATTATGGTATTAATTCACGTGTATATTCAACATTTATTACGTCAGATGGTATAACATATCATTGTATTATGGACATTTCTCAATATTTACTCTGCGACGTGAACAAATGTTATTATGGTTTTTCGTTTTTTTTTTTTTTTTCATCTGCGTTATGTTTAAAACGTTAGATAGAGTTGATTAAAGAGAAAGCTTATGCATACTCTTTCATTTCACAGGCTCTTAAAATGTTCATCAACCTTTCCTTTCTTTTTTATTTTCAAAATAAAATAGGACGCGAACAACAACAAAACTGCTTAATGGATGTGGATAACAATTTAGTGCCATTGCCTTCATCAACTTGAAAATTATAATTTAAAACTTTTGAATGAAGCCAAACGTGGCAGTAGAATAACTTTTTGGAAAACCTATGGGAACATGCGACATTTTGTGCAATAGACATTATCATTTAAATTTTTGAAAATGTTTGCTGCACAAAAAGAAAAACAAAATAACAACTGGCTGACTCTTTTCTATTAGATTATTTCTTGTTTATTGAAATAAGTTGATAAATTACATAATTTAAATGGACGTGCGTTAAGAAAGATGACTATTTTGAATTCAGTGTTAATAATTTTCTGTAAGTGTGTAAATCTGTAAATGCATAGAAGCTTTTTATAAGCACGGTAATAAATCGTCATTTAAGTTGATGAGTAGATTTTTGTAAACAAATCGTTTTTGGAACTTTGATTGATTTCAACAAATTTTTTTTTGTTTTTTGTTTTCTTGTTGTTTTTTTTTTTTTTTGTTTTTCTGTACGAAAAGACAATTTTCGGATGAACTGACATATTTTCAAATGGTTTCATTGAACTTTGTGAAATTTTTCATTGGGATTTGGTGATTTCAGCTGATGAAATCAATTTGTAAATATTTACATTTAATGTGGGTGAACAAATCATTGTTGCAATGATAGAAAAGAAAAAGACTCTATTTATTGGTATATCGGTATTAATGAATATTTCATGTAATAAATACCAGTTGGTTTAGCAATGTTTTATAAATAATACCACTAATGATGTTAAATAAATCAATTACGATTTGTACATTTCAAAAGGTTAAAATCGTTGGTCATTGGAGTGTGAATGTTCTATTCAATGTATAAATTGTAATGATTATACAAATGAAGCGCATTTGAATGATCCTATTATAAAGCCAAGAATCACCCCTTTTACGCTCGAAAATCAAACAATTTTGAAAAAGTATTCAATTTGACGACAATTGCTTCTGCCGAATGGCCGATAATGATATTCTCCATTGCTCTTTCTTTCAATTTCTCTCTCTTTCTCCTTCTCTTCCTTTACCTCTTACTTTCTGTCTCCATCTCCCCCCCCCCCCCTCTTTCCCCCTTTCTCTCTTTCTCTTCCTCTCAGTTTTTCCATCTCTCTTTCTGGCCTTTCGTCTATGAGCATTTTAACTATTTGTTTTTATTCACTTTTTTTACTTTTAATAGAGAGATATCACTAGTATCATCCAAACAAAGCCTCCGGTTGTCGATAAAACATTTTTAAAAATAAGACTACATCAAGGATATATAAATATATCTATATATTTCTCATTTTCTTCATTGCATTATATTTGTTCTTTTCTTCACATTTAAGGTTCTTGACTTTTCAAGCCTTATTTGGTTGTGTAAAAGTAAATATTTTGCTATGGACCGTTATTTTTTTGTGCTCAAACATTGGTCGGCAAGTAAATGGGAAACAGAAAGAGAGAGAAAGAGAGAGAGAGAGAGAGAGAGAGAGAGAGAGAGAGAGAGAGAGAGAGAGAGAGAGAGAGAGAGAGAGAGAGAAATATACGACAACATTGGACGAAGAAACTGTAAGATAACAGTAATGCTCTATTGCTCATTCGTACGTTATGTGATAAAACCCTGAAATATCAAACAACGTTAAACCACTGCCATGCATTTGTGATTCCTCCGTGAAATGAATCCAACAATAATAACACAAAAACAAAACAAGAATAAGAAAGCGCAACGAAAAAGTGAATAAAAGTAAACTGCAAAAAAAAGTATTCGTCTAAGATTCAAATGCTGCAGTAGCCTCAACATCAACTATTCGAATCGAGTACACAAGTTATAGAAACTTGAATCGCATGACAAAAACCACCGATACGGATAAATGCAATAAAAAGTTCCACATCAACAGGATAATCAGAGAACAAATGATTAGCTTCATTGTGTGCCATCGTTTCACAATGTGCTCCATAAAGTATTTACAAAATAATCATTCATTTTGAATTGTTATTGCATTTTATTTTATTTTTCGATAAAAGAAAACTACACATACGGCCATATACACACACACACACACACACACTCAGCCACGCACAGAAACAGACAGACGCACAACAATAATGCAACAATCGTTTTCGGTAAAAAGTTGTGTAGTTAAAAAGAAAAGTAAGTATTCTTTTGTTTGATTGATCTGTCGGCGGTTCATCTCGCTGACACTTTTGTCTGTCTAGCATATATGGAAAATGTTGTGACGATTTTGTGCCTTGGTCATGGGTTGAGTACACTTGAAAATACATTTCGTTGATCTATGTTAAAAATATGAAAAGGAATCATATCATTTTTGGCTAATTAAATAGTCTGACAATTGACATTTTTCATACTATAACAACGACCAAATTCCTTATTTCACTGGAAATGCACAAAAGCGGCCATTTTTACTGCACGTACAGTACACATTATGTGGTGGTTGGATCCATTCATCAATTTAATCATCGAATAAAAAATGTCATTGCGGTTATTGTGCGCAAACTAACTGACGTACAAATTATTCGTCGTGATATTTGTGTACCTTCTTAGTTTCAGTATTAAAATAGTATGCTGTCGTTGAGAATTTTTTTTTTTTCGCCATCAAAAAAAAAAATTTTCTTTCCTTTTGTTAAACAATTCTCGATTATCATTACTGTTTCTTTGTTGATTCATTTGCATTTGTTTCTTAGAATACAAAAGTGCTGGCAGCTAATCAATTATCTAAGCTCTAGGTTATATTTTCAAAAAAAAAAAAGAAAAAAACTTGTTTGTCATTGTTAATGCAATTTTTTCATTCATTTGAATTTTGAATTTGTTTATTGGTTTCTGTGGTTTGTATATGTGCAACTTTTTTCATCCTGCACTTAATACACCGGTTTTTTTTTTGGCTGTTCTTGAATAATTTATATTGACAAAATCCCACACACGTAGATGGAAACCAACCTGAATCAGGCGGATGTGTTTTGTTGGTGCTATTTCTCATCATCATTGGAATTCGCGACCTATTGCCACACACACACACACACACACACACACACACACACAAGAGAGAGAGAGAGAGAGAGAGAGAGAGAGAGAGAGAGAGAGAGAGAGAGAGAGAGAGAGAGAGAGAGAGAGAGAGAGAGAGAAAGAGAGAGCGAAAGAGATAAAGAGAAAGAGAGAGAGAGAGAAACGCATATTCTCTAGACAAAATATATGCACATGTATCGAGTGAGTAAGTTAGATAGGAGTTCATAGACACTCATGTCACATACAAGGCAGTACATATAAACACCAAAGAAAAAAAAGGAACAGCGACAGTATTTTCGAGCCGCCGTAAAAAGAGTGAAAACATTGCTTTCCGTTAAGCCCACACAACGTCTACGATGATTTGTGGATAAAAACCTAGAATTAAGATAAACACATTGTGATTCTATCACATTCTTGCTCTGCTTTTTACGCTTATTCGTACGTTTTTTCCGTACACTTTTTCTTTCGCTTAATTTACAACGCAAAAATGTTTGTATTTCAGTTATTTTTCTCCGCTTGTTGTTTGTTTATGGGGGGAGGGGGGGAGGTCTGAACTGAAGAATGCCATTCGTTTTGTTACGAATGCGGAATTTTGATACAAAATCGTAAACGAAAAAATCGTTGCTTGAAAATAGAACAGTTAAAAATTTATTGCCCATTAAATTGATCAACATTTGATTGGCTCATCGAATATTCACACCAAAAAAGCGAAAATGAAAGGAAGAAGGAGAACAAATAAGAGTAATAGCAATTTTGACTGTTTAATTGCCGCGTCTCCAAAATGTCTAGTAAAATATGAACTTGCAAATCATTATTATGAATCCGTGTTACGAATATACATATGGACCATTTGAATTGGGCAATTTCGATCACATTATGGATACACGATTTAACATTAAACTCGGTTCGAAATGAATGTCTCGTCCATAGTAATAAACCATATATGTGCATCTATCAAAAAATGAAATCGAATATTTGGAAATATGAAAATACATTCAATTTCATACACCACACACACAGACAGAGCGAGAGAGAGAGAGAGAGAGAGAGAGAGAGAGAGAGAGAAGAGAGAGAGAGAGAGAGAGAGAGAGAGAGAGAGAGAGAGAGAGAGAGAGAGAGAGAGAGAGGGAGAGAGAGGGAGAGAAACACACATAAAACATGAAATGTTTATGCATTATCGAAACAAGTATACACAAAACACATATAAGCTATGACTTGAGACGAAAAATATTAAATTATCCAATAAAAAGAAAGTGATTTTACCCCTAAAATTCAATGCAGATTGACTGGTGGCTATTTTTGTTTAAGACGCTATTAAATATTATCTTACTTCTACAAAAAACAAAAATTGGCATAATTTTCAATAATAAGCGTACTTTCCGCGTACAAGATTTTCTTCAGAAAATGAAAAAAAAAAGAAAAAAATTCGTATGAAAATCACAATAAAACCATTGAATAAATTCCAATGTAAAAAGATCAATCGATTTTTTACGATGGCTGACTCAATACTGATTTATGAGCGAGTGTTTTTATGGGCTGTTATTTTTGGGTGGCTGTTTGAATGTGGCATTGTTTGTTTGCCAATTGAATTGTTGAGGTTTTATCATCTATAAAAAAAAAAAAAAAAAAAACTGTTGAATGTGATCATGTACACATGATTCTTAATTGCAATCAGCAACCGAGAAAAGAGAGATTATAAATAGCCGCGTATTCAAATTATGACTCTTTTGCTGTGTACAAATCGAACGTTTTTTTTTTCTTCTGTTGGCTGATTTCGACGTAAGTCAATGCACATATACACATATAAAACCATTTAAGCATTGATGAAATTAAACAGATGACTGCATACGAAATGGGCGATTCAAGCGATTATCAAGCAATGATAATGAACAAGAAAAGAAAATAACTTGTAACCAACCGTCTCAAAGACAAAATAAGTGGGATTCTCCGCGTATTTTTTTCTTTTTCTTTTCTTCTTCTTTTTGTTATTTGTTCTATTATTTGCGTCAATACAGTGGCGTACTTTACATTTGTTTGTTCAACAATTAATCGGACTAATAATTTACGGTGTTTCATTAAATGACAAACGAACAAATCTCTCTGCTTTTCTGTTTCTCTCTCTTTTTCTCTCTTTCTTTTTTTCCCTGCTCCGCTCTCTAAATTTCTTTCTCTCTCTCCCTCTCCATCTTTCTCTCTCTCCCTCTCCCCCCCTCTCCTCTTCCATTTGTCTCTCGCTGTTGCTTTCTTTCCTTGTTGCTTAGGTTGACGTTGTCAATTCCTAAGCATTTATATCAGCCCACACAACATTTTTGACCGATACGTGCAGCATCGAATTTTCAACTGTTCAACATCATCGTAACGAATTCATTTACATTCATCACTTTTATTGTTACACCAATAAGTGATGAATCTACAAAAATATCTGTTGTTTTCTTTGAATTCGTTACATTTATTTATGTTTACATTTTTGTTCCTTATTCAACTGAAATACTTTAATTTTGAATATTTGAAATTTTGAATTGTGAAATTTAAACAATTTCTTTTTGATGCAATGGAAGTTTACCGTAAAATCAATATGACATTTTGTCTAAAATCGTTTTTTTTCTTCTTATAATGTAATCGGATATATTCAGACAATTGTGGATTTATATTGTTTTTGTCTTATGAAAACAAAAGTGGATTGTATATAATCGTTGAAACGGTAAAAATTTCCTTTCATCTCTCTGTGTACATTTGATTTGACGTAATTTTCCGCATGTTTTGACTGTATTGTTTACGTTATTGAACGTCATGCACCTAGATACAAAGCTAAATAGACAGAACACGATTTTATTAACACTATATGAATAAGTCATTTTTCATTTCAAAAGCGTCGATGACATAAAGCAATTCATTCAGAATCATCAAACTATAATAGTTGTTAGTTGTTACACAGGCGGTTTTATTTTATGATTATGATTATGCTTATGCTTATGCATTAGTATGTGATGTGATTGACCTTTTATTGTTTGCCATTCATGTTTTTGCATCTATTTATATTATATGCATGGCATTCAATGTAGATTTTCACTTGAATTTCTATTAATGTTATTGATAATCAGTGTTAAATACATAAATTCAAAGAATGACTATATTTTGTTCCGTTATGCATGTTCATTGTACAAAAATAGTAGACGAAACATGGGAAATTTACCGCGAAAGGGAATTTCATTATGTGTGAAATATACTGAAACGGAAGGGAAAAAGAAAGAAAGGGAGTGGGTAGAATGGGAAGAATGAAGGAGAAAGAGAGAGAAAGGGCAAGAGAGAGGAACACACACACACACAAAGAGAGAGAGAGAGAGAGAGAGAGAGAGAGAGAGAGAGAAAGAAGAAAAATAAAAGAGATTGGTTGAGAGTACGACAAAAATCAAGTGAACATATTAATCACATTCAAATAGCACAAAATGACCAACTGAGATTCGATTGGGTTGCGGTTATGTCTACAGAATTCACTCCTCATGTCAGTTAGTCTTAGGATAAATGACAAAAATCAATCGAAAAATAAACGGATTTTCGATTGCAAAATTGGATTTGTCTGACATTCGTTGCCATTGAAAAGATCTATATGTAAACATTAGCCATTTGCACAAGGACATATCGAAATGTTGGTCCTTAAACAAAGACATGCTAAAACTGTTGAATAGACAATGTAACGATTTCATAACGATAAATAATCATTATTACATGTCAATATCCGTTTATGAATAGAAAAATGAACATGACATCGACAACTAAATATAATGGATAATGGAAAATATTTATATATTCTTCATGGAATTATTCAAAAGATTATAAATTGGAAGCGCGTAATTAATATATCTAACCGTTTTTGCTTTCTTAAAGCATATTTAATAGGTTTTTCAAAATCTATGAATAATTA
Organism: Resseliella maxima; assembly: GCA_029041755.1. NCBI lineage: Eukaryota > Metazoa > Arthropoda > Insecta > Diptera > Cecidomyiidae > Resseliella > Resseliella maxima. Next base: position 1,025,252 of record JAQOWM010000466.1, on the reverse strand, counting down.
ATCGGGGAAATATAAAAACTTTTCTACGTCTACATCGTACATCATTTTATTACACAAATAATTAAATACCAGAATTGTAACAATGCAAATATATATTCAGTGAAAATGGGCAAAATATTTACATTTACGACAAAAATTACCGGATCACATTTTTCTGACATTGTCTTTCTATATAATGTCGAAAAGCTTTGAGCCAAACTTTTCATAAAAATGATTATGCAACAGTTAGCCGTGAATCCATAAGTTTAACTTTAGGTTTTCAACAAAATCGAAATTAGAAAATATCAAGATTTGATTAGGATATCAGTGAAAATATGCAAATAAGCCGGTCTTTTGATTGTGATTTATATGGCTATTTTTTATTTCGAGAGTTTGAGTGTGAGCGTAAAAATGATAGAGAGAGAAGGAGAGAGAGGGTGAGAGAGAGAGAGAGAGAGAGAGAGAGAGTAAGAAAGAAAAATTGTCTTGAAAATGATCAGAATTTGCCATAAGCGTATTATATGTCTGAGTTATCAATGAATGATGTGAATGTTTCAACTGAACAGTATTTCGACCATATCATATACGTTTCGGTCTTGAAAACATAATGGCATTTGTCATTTGCTAATATAAGTCATTGTGCAAATCATTGCGTCGAAATACATGAGATGCAAATATTTATATTTGCATTTGGAAGCAGCTTAGGTCGAATAATCCAAGTTTATGTGTTATTTTTTGAAATGAAAACACACAAGTCCACATCCATATCCACATCCACATTCAAAAGCTCTATATCAAAACGTATTTTACTGTTATCTTCTCTCTATAAACAAATATTTTGCCATTAATTTTTCATTTAATCAAAATTCGTATATATTTCGAAAATGAATGCACACAATTCCATTTAATACATGTCTCTAATAAAGAGACACAATATATTTATAATCCAATATATTTGATTGTTGATGGTAATTCAAGCGTGGCGATTTCTTTTCATTTTTGTACATAAAAATGCGTTTCAAAGGCATTGCTCTGCTCCAATTCCGATGATGGCTTCAATATAATTCGCTTGAACCAAATGGAATTTCAATTTGCAACATATGGACGCTTTAAAGAAAAAAAAACATTCTTGTAATGTTTGTCTTTCTGATTGTACATTATGTGTGTATGGATGGATGGATGTGTGTGTGTGTGTGTATTTTTCTGTCTTATTTCTTTTACAATTTATGTTATCGATTTTATTTGAAGTTGTAAATTTCCACCAATGGAAGGTTAGGTGTATTTTATTCACGTGTTGTGTCAACATTGTTGACTTAAATATGTATATGAGTACAATGTACACATATGGTGTTTTGTTATGCAAATTCAAAGGAAAATATGCGTCGGTCCAATTGCTTTATCGAAAGCAAAAACCATGTTTTTGCATCACATGGCAAGAGTAAATCTATGAATATTGCTGCGTAATCAGGATTCCTTGATTAGAGATAGAAAACAAAAAAAAAAAAAAAAAACACAAGATATACAAGATTTTGGTTGTAGTATTGTTTTTTCTGTTTGCTCTATTTTCAATTCAAAATTCCACAATATATTTTATGTAATCAACTAATTACGAATGATAAAAGATCGAGAAGAGAAAATTGTCCAACATTTTATTGAAGGAAACTTACGCGCACAAAATCTACACATCTATAAATGAAAAAAAAAAAGGAAATGTTTCATTTCGATAATTCACCAGAAATGGGCGACTTTTTCAAACTGTCTGAAGCGTCGACGCTTTGTTGTCGTTGCTCAAATATCCCAATTGGGCTCGATCCATTTCGATTTCCAATCAAATTTTTGTAGACAAAAAATAGCTCATTGTTATTGTACATGGCAGATACACCTGAATTGAAAAGAAGAAAAGTAACGACGACGACGACAACGTCGATGGTAGGTTTTTTAAAATGAAGCACAAATTTAAAATGTATCTCATGATTTGTGAGAATTGCCATAGGATATTGATCAAAAAAAAAAAAAAAAAAAAAAAAGAGTGAATTTAATAAAAAAAACTTACTTTGTACCGCCTTTTGTTCAAATCGCTCGAGCAAATCATTAGAATTGGATGTCTTGATGTTATTTAGATGAAACATTTATTGATGAAAAAACGAAAAATCTTTCAATGATGAAGAAGAAAACAACAACAACAACAACACTGAATGGTGAGTAATGAAATACCTTTTTCATTTCGCTGCTTTTCAATGCTATTGAAACTGGGTCAAATACTAAAACACCACTGTGAATAGATGTCTTTGCAAGATTGTTACGATTGACTTTGTGAGCAAAAGAAGTAATTTCGTTTAAATTCAATGGTAATTTTGAATTTCAAATTGAAATCATACGTGTATTTATTCGCATTTTTATGGCAAAATAATATGATCATTGATAGAATGACTTAACCAACATTTTTTTATCCATTATTTACACAAAGATAATTTTCCAACAAATATTCATGTTCAGATGGATTGAATTTCTTCATTGATCAATTGGATGATTCAATTCATGGTGATTGGATATTGAAAATGCTGACTAATTGACAATTTGATCCATTGTAATTCAAAAATAAATATTTATTCTCTCTTCCATTGCACACTGGCTTATTGTTACATCCATGTGGTAATTTTCCGTATAGTTTTGATTACAGTTTTGTTTTTATTTGGATTTGTCATCGAAAGATAAAATATTGTGTGATATTGTTTATTATTTACTCAATTTGGTTAAATTCTGTTATTTTCCATTCGTTTTGTTTTTCGTTTTAATTTTCTTTCGTTGCTGTTTTACGTATATTTGTGGCTTGGTTTGGTGGTGATCCGTTGCGTTTGGTCGATAATTTAATTAAATAAGTCGCGTTAGCTTTTCATTCATCGTTTTATTTAATATGCAGACCATTCGCCTAGATGAAATTGAATCAGTCGATTGCCCACGATGTCTGAATTGCTTAACGAAGAACCACATTTTTTTTCCACTCAAAGTTTGCGTTTAACGCGTTAAACATCTTTTTTCTTTTTTTTCGTTCAGTTATTTTTTTTTTTTTTGGACGTTGGAAATTTTTTCTGCTATTTCTTAATTTTTCATTCATATAGCGTAACGATGAGAAATTTTTTTTTTTTTTTTTTTTTTTTTGATAAATTTGTTTAAAAAAAATGGTTGAATATAAGTGATATAAAGTAAACAAAATGTGTTTTGTTATCCGTACAGCAGTACTGTTCGGTCGACAGCCGCTGTTACATACAATCTCTCATTGAATTCCTACTAACCAGTGGCTGTCAACATGATAGCACTGCTGTGCAGACAGCAGAATATATTGTATGGTATAATGCAAGTGTAATATTTGAGTAATGGCATTGACAAACCGCAAAGCAATTGGATAAAGATTGTTAATCGGTTTAAATGGTATTTGCAGTTGCATCTAAGGATTTTAATAGAAAGAGCCAGGAGCCATCATGCATCAAATTGATTTGCTTGTTGTCAAACATGAGAATCTTGTAATCTCAAATGTGTGGCACAAAGGGCAACAAGGCAGAAAAAAATTAAATTCGACGAAAAACAGTATATGTTTGAAATATGTGTTTGGTTTTTTTTTTTCTGTTGCAACGATTCAAAAGTAAAAGTTAGAAAATTATGAAAAAACAACACAAATAAAGTAACAATCTAAAGTCTAATATGGAATGTGTTTAAAAAGTCTGGTGCTCTGGTTACGACATGATCAAATTCTAAAAATGACAGCTTTCCATCACCATCAACATCAGCCTCCTCGATGACCTAATCCGATAAGGTTTGAAATGAACAAAAAAAGAATGAAAAAAAAAAAAAAAAGAAATTTTTATTTGAAAATGAACAGATTGGTTTTTTCGTTTTTATTCTTACTTTATCAGCAATTTGTTGGTGCTCTTCTGGTGTCAATTCATTCCGTGTCAATGCTTCAATCACTGATTTTAAATCCGATTGTCCAATGAAACCATCTTTGTCATAATCTTAAATCAATAAACACACGGCACAATTTGATCAGTGGTATTTTTCACACATGGATAAAAAAAGAAATTTTTCATTTTGATTAACACTACCGTAAATTTTAAACGCATAAAATACTTTGATATCACGAGGGCAATGCTCGCTAAATACTGATAACAAATCCAAGAAATCTTCAAACGTTAAATTCCCCTTTCCGTCGCGTGAAAATGCTTCGCATATCCGTTGCTTAAATGGATTTTCGCGCAATTCTTCCAGCACCGTAATATCTTGATGTGACAGTCGAATGCTCGATGCTTGACCTTCAGTCATTTTTTTTGGTACTAAATCCGGTCGTAAATCGCGAAAATGTTTATAAACTCTGCATATTTCCAGATTTGATGTTTTTTTTTTTTTTTTTTTTTTTGATGTTGAATATTCCGTCAATGTTAAATTGTAAACAACAAACATAAATACACGAGAAAAGAAGAAATACAGTCAAAAAAAAAAAAAAAAAAACAAGTTAAATGTTTATGTTTGCACAATTTCAATAATTTACTGAATAAATTGAAAAATGAAGAATGAGTTTTCATTCATTAAATTCAATTTTTGTTTTTTATTTTTGTTTTTTTGATTCTCTTCCACATTCAACAAGTCAACGAACATTGATAGGGTTTTTTTCTCTCTTCTTCTTTGTATTTTGCTTTTATTTACTCAGAAGTAAATTGTTTTACAACGAATTTACGAGAGTTATTTGCTTAGAATGCACGCATATAAACCTTTAGTTACCTTAATATTTCTTTTCGTGTGAAGAAAGTACAATCCTATAAATAGATGAAAGAAAATTTTATTGAGAAATTATTTGTAAATTCTATAGTCCCGCACAACAGCAACACCAACACACACACACACACACAAACACACACAAAATAGATCGTGCAAAGTTTAATTTGTTCTCTCTAATTTTTGGTTCACTTGCTCTTCTTCGATGCTTTTCCATTCAAAAATTTATTGCTACTTTAATACTTCTTTAACTCACTTGATAATCATCTAACTGTTGCTCGGTGAATGTTGCAATTTTATTGCCCATTGTTGTTGTTTTTTTCTTTGATAAATTCTTTGATGTGTTTTTTTTTTTTGCTTTTCCTTCAAAAATTCAATGAATGAAAGCAAAACTTAAACGCACACACACACACACACGTATTTACAGTTTCAATCAACACGAAAAAAAAAACTTCCAAAATGATATTTTCGTCCGTATCTCAATCCGTTTCATATAAGACGACAGAAAAATTATCAATTTTCAAAGGGAACAAACTAACGAACATTATGTTAATAGAAAATGATAGAGACGAAAAGAAAGGAGAAAAAAAAAATTGCGCAGTAAAACGAAATGCTCACACTCTGTTGTCCGATGGCATATATTCACATTGGTGCTATTCATTTTCCTTTCTTATAATTAATATATGTGAATGCGTAATGATGTGAAGTAGAAAGAATAAAAGTGACATCACAAATCTAACCATTCGATTTGGAGCTTGAAATTTTTTATCAATTTTTTTAATTAATAATTATAATCCAATTAGCATTGTAATCGTTAAAACTAATTTTCATGGTTACCGTACCATATAAAACATATCATTCAATTCACAGAATATTGTATTTTTCATTATAGACATTTTCATTCTGACCACTTCATCATAAATAATGTTTCATGTATGGAACATTGTTGTCTATATGGAATATAGAAATTTTTCCTACTGTTTACACGGATTCTTATGTTCATAAAAAAAATTAAAATGATCACTCGCGCATTTACGCCTGAAAGAATGAGAATGAAAACGAAAGAGAGAAAAAAATAACAAACATCTAGCACGTTATGGTAAAAACGTACTTATGCGATATATTGAGTGCGATACACCCGCTGTGATGCCACTCCCAAGAATGTTCACCCAAATTGAAATTAATCAACCGACCAACATGGAAAAAATGACGACAAATTCATAAGTAAAATCGACCGGCTAACTATGAAAAGTGAAAAAACACAGTTTTTCATATCATTTTTTGTTCATTGATTTTTATCTGTCTATGCTTTGACTATTGAACCATTTTTAATGGCCATTTCGTTTGCACGGATATAAAAATTAGGACCAAATTGAAAGTTTTCAATTCACAGCTAATTGATTTTCAAAGCAAATCAAGGTAAATGAACTTTTAAGCAAAAAATTTAATGAAAAATTGAAATTAAATGAACATTTTAACCTACTTCGATCTCGAATGAGAGTTGTGCGAAAACTCAAATCGTACAAATTCATTGATATTTAAGCCAATTAAGTCACATGTACAAAACAAACGAAATTGGTTGATTTTTCCGTTTTTTTTTTTTTTTTTTTGTTATTAAATAAATATTTACGTTGATCAAACTCATTTGATTTCATATTTACTCAAATGAGTTGATAAAACCTGAACAACATTGAAAACTGTTAAACTGCTGATATTTCAAATAATGTAAATTTGTTTTGGTTTTATGTCGACCCATTTCAAGTTTAACATTTGTATTGAATGTTCTTACAGCTACATCTATTTGGTTGGAATGTGAATCAATTCAGAATTTTCTTGAAGCTTCCGACGAACTTTCTTTCGAAGCTTCAACAAGAAGCCCTTTAGAAATGAATTTCATTTTTAAGCTCACATTTTATTCGAATTGTCAATAAATAAGTGATTTGCATGATAGTGAGTTTATCTGTGAGGATTACGGGAAAAAAAACAAAGTCATTTTGTTGGTTTTTAGATAAATGATAAAAGAATTGATTTGGTTTTTATTCAATATTTTATCTAATTGGATGATAGATAATTGCAATAAAATATTCCACAGAATCGTTGATGAATTATAAGTGCACATTTGAATTTAGCTTAGAAATTTTTTACTTTATTCATTAATAGAGCTGTCCACTGAACCGAACTGTTCATGTTCGTTCGATTTCGTTCGAGTTCGTTCGAATTTTAACCTAACATGAACGAACATGAACAGGTCATTTTCAATTCTGAACAACTTGAACCGAACTTGAATGAACATGAACACAATTTATTCAAAATTGACCAACTTGAACCGAACTCGAACAAACATGAACACACAAAATGTTTCCGAACGTTGTTCATTTAATTCAACTGGTTCATAAATGCGATCTGTTCCTGTTCATTCAAATTCTACACACTTGACGGCGTCAATGTGGTCTCATCTTTCGACCGCAACGCAATCGAATGAGTGCCGAAAACTTTGAACGCATGTTGTTTCTCAAAATAAATTCAGAACTTTTGAAACAAAATGTTAAATAAAACTATTAATTATTATTGTATTTTACGCTCAAAAACAAATAGTTCTCGATTAAAATTTTCTTTTTCCTAAAAAACAAACGCATAAATTTAATTTCTTGTTATCTCGTAGATATCTCATAGATATCTTAAATCTTATCTTATCTTGACTATCTAATTTTTTTTCTATCTTATCTCTATCTAGATAGATTTTTCCGGATTGAACTTTTATCTTATCTATATCTAGATAGAAAAAATTCAAAATCACCAAACCCTGCTTGACGCCATCTATACGATTTATCAACGTATGAATTTCTTGCATGAAAGCGATTTATCAATGTACATTGTCTATATCAACGGAAACGGCAAAAAGATACATTTTGTCGTTTGCATTCCGTAATGGTGTATGTGCCATTCAATGTATAAATGATAGAAATCACTTCCAATGTAACGTCGTACGATTTATGCCGTAGTCCATTAGTCGATCGTTGATGTACTTGCCCACGGCATAGAAATCCACTTTCTCAATTTTGTTTGATATTAATTTAAATTCACACCATACTCGACTAGAGATGGCGTAAGAGACAATGAATTTCTTTTTTGAAGCGACTTCAACACTGCTTCATTTTCTGAGAAAAACAACTGAACAATAGTTCGGTTGTATTTGAATAATAGGAATTTTCGATATAAACAAAACCTATTCGAAATATTGTTGCTTACTTAATTGTTGTATTCAACAGTTCAATTTGGTTCAGTTAATTGAACAATATTCGAACGAACATGAACCGAACTTGAACATCTTGAACAAACTGAACTTGAACTCGAACGAACATGAACACCCATTTTTCTTTTTCGAACAAATCGAACCGAACCCGACCGAACATGAACATAAAAGTGAAACCATTCTCGAACATGAACGGTTTATGTTCGGTTCATGAGCAGCTCTAACCTGAGTGACGGTTGAGTGAAAATATTTTCAATTTGTTTTTTTTTTGTACACCATATAATTTAAATTGGGTTCATTTGCTTATATATTCACTTTTATCCCAATCAGAAAGATAGAAAAAAGAATTTGAGCATATTTGATTAAAATTCTGGCCAGAGAATTCTCAATGACTAATTTTGATGTTCCTATCTCTACAATTATTTAATACACATTTCATAAGTAGGTTGTATTTCTTAAGCTTATAGCTAGTTTTTTTTGTCAGTTTTTTTTTTTTCTTCAATTTCTTCCTGGCCTGGTCTTGAAATTTCCATGATACGTTGATTGAAGAGATCACTAAAAATCGAAGTGAAAAATGAATTATTTAAAATTAAAAAAGATTTCACCAAAATAGGCATTTTTTTTACACTAAATGGAGTAATTCAACAACAAAAAATTATACATACTGCAATGTATTTAATTTGCTTGTAGATGCATCATACAAGCATTTCCACATTTCTATTTCACCCAACAAATCCGAATCCCATCGACTGAATTAAATATACATGAATAAATTTTTTTATTACTCTCAGTAAGTGAATTTTCAGACAAATGTTACCATTCTTACCTTAAAACTTCAAAGCATAGACCATCAATTTCAAAAGCAACTTCTATATATGTTCGAATAAATTCATTCGTGGATAACGAATTCAGTTTAAAGTCAGGTGTAATTACGCTTTTCGGCAAGGACCCACAGAATTGGACATTTAGATTTTGCTGCATGTAACCTTCCTTCGGAACGGGATTCTGTCGTGCTCTCAATGTGTTGCTATTTAAAAAAAAAAAATTCAAATAAACTCATTAACAAGATGCACAAAGAGCGGATTTTTTTTTTTGAAAAACTCACTGAGTTGAATTCAACAATTCGCATATTATTTTGTTTGAACTATTAAGCATGGTGAGTTGTTGTAGTTCATCATCTTTTGAGCTAAAAAATTACAAAGATAAATGGATTCATGCAAATTCGGTAATTTTCTATTTAGTTCTATTAAATTAAAATACTCACTGAAGTGATACAAAACGACGTCCCATTTCGAGAACAACAGCTTTGAATAAACCAATTGTTTTTTGAATCGGTGAAATTTGGATTTGAGATGCATCTTTTAAATTCGATTCAGTAGATTTGCTTTGATATTTAGCATCTTCTTCAACTGGAACTTCATTATTTTTGCTCTTGCACGCTTGTTGATTATCGTTAGCCATTTTAGTTTTTAATTATTGAAAATACAAAAAGAAATAATAACGTAAAGCAAATGTGAAGATGCGTTTATTTCGGTGTTCTGTTATAGCAACAATGATATTTGAAAATGCTTTGTGTGTTTGACAGTTCGATTCAAAAGACAAGAAAGTGGTGAGTGTGGAGAATAAAGGTAATTTGGAAATTCAATTATTGATTTTATGTAGTGCATGCACTGGCACAATGGAAAAACGAATCAAAAACACATTCTCTCTGTTTATTGGTTATTGTTTGTTATCTCGATATAGATTCTTCATTACATCAACAAAATCTATTTCAAATTGTAACTAAAATAAGAATACAAAAAGTCAAGTATTTATTTAACTTTTGGTTGTTACACACAAGCTTAAGTATGGTAAAAACGATGAAAATTTCCTCAGCAACCAACTTCATGTGAAATGACATTCAATTCCGATTATCAAATCCATATTGTGCATGCCATTTAACGTTTACTTGCAACTCTTATAAATCGTGCAACATTTTTACAAAGCGATCGAATTTCTCAATAAATTGTCTTTTTAAACATCTAAATATTCAAAAAAACAGAATCATGGAATTCATGTCAAATGATTAGTTGACCGCTAAAGAAAGTATCGGTGTAAATCTAGGGGGAAATATCTGAAAACAATTATTCAAATTTGTTCCAAATATTGCAAATATCGATCAAATGTTGCAAATATCGAGCAAATGTTGCAAATAATGTGCAAATGTTGCAAATTTTTGAATAGACATTTCCCCCTAGGATCAACCATTACTAATTTGGTTGAATTTACGTTATTATTTTATTAATTCACATGTTAGATATTATGGGCTTGAATAAGCAGCTCATACATTGGATAAAGTCATATATAATTGGAAGTAAACAAATTGTAAAAATTGGTAAAAATGAATCAAATTCTATTAATGTTTCATCGGGAACAAACAGATGAAGATCACATGGTGCAAATTAGTCTAATTCCATATATTTGGTGTCTCGTTTTCTCTTTTTTTTCCGTTTAAAACAATTCTAATCAGTGTTCTGGTGGCAGATACTATGATGGCCATTGCTGTGGATCGAATTTGTTCATTTTTATAAAAAATAAATAAAATCAGATAAATTGTATCATGTCTGGAGATTGTTAAAGCAAATAATTGTTCGAAAATAATTGATTATTCAAGTGCTTATTGAATGATTGTATTTTTTTTCTCTCTGAAATTGTACATTTTGTTTTGAATAAAATCCACTATTGAAAAAAAAAAAACACTGGAAATGTTATCCAATTCGATAGGTGGCATGTCAGTGTGAACCATTTCATATTGAAAAGTATTATGAATGTATAGAAAATAGTTATGTGAAGACGACCGCATCGGCATCAACGACTGCTTGCTTGTACAGTCATTGAGAGGACACTCGTTACAAAAATGTTTCATTGATTATTTTGTTAGTGGTTTTTGCTTTTTGTATTCAGTTATTTGTGCTATTTGGTGCGAAATGTTGTGAATGAAATGTAAGCGAAAGAATTTTTTAGATTTTTTTTCAAATTTAGTAATTTTTATTGGAAAATGTAAAAGAAGGCCATTTTAGCGCTGGACAGAATTGAAAGGACGATGTTTTGTTCATTGCATAGTAGACTTTGTTTACACATTGCACCATTTGTAACCTAACGGTTATTCTGAGTGGTAAACAACTTGTATGCGATGTCAATGTTATTGCGTATTGCGAAATATAGTCATTTCATCACTGCACATGAACATGATGGCCGCGCGAGTTAAAGAAGCTGATATATAAATGCCTATGACATAGTAAATTTTCATGCAATAGGCAAAATGTCAAATGAAATCTAACAGCTTCTTTGTCTTTGCAGTCTCGGAATAAAAAAAAAAAAAAAAAAAAAAAAATAGTTTTCATTTTAATTTTGATTTAACAGTTTCCTTGGTTACATACTTTAAACTACTACTCTACTGACATACTGGCCTATATATATTTTTTGAAAATCCTTATGTCAGCATAAACAATTTCTGGAATGCTTCAATTCGAAAAATATATATTTATTCATGAACAGTCGATCAACGAAAAATGCTTATCCATAGTCGATCAAGAATAATCGATTAATGAATCATGAATAACAACGAAAGATCGGCTATAATATATTGTTATTGTTTACGAATATTCTCGACTGTGATAACTCGCTCAAGGAAATCGCTCTACAAATCCGCAATTTAATTATTCAGGACCATCAGAAAGGTACATGTTTACGTAAAGTTGCTGAAAAGTACTCAGTTTCAAAGACGGGAGTCGATAAAATTTGCAACAAGTTCGCATCAACACAACAAATCGGCAATTTACCGGGCCGTGACAACTGATAGAATAGATTCGCTCATTGTTCGTCAAGTGAAAATTAAACCCGACATTTCAAGTTCAGAAATAAAAGAGCGACTCAATTTGAACGTGTTTGCAAAACCAATCCGTCGAAGATTGCACGCGAAATATTTTTTTAGAAGTGTTTCAATCAGAAAACCAATGATAACATCCACCAACAAAACGAAATGTTTGGCTTTTGTCAAAAAATATATCGATGAGCCAATTTCATTCTGGAAAAAGATTATTTGGAGTGATGAAAGCAAATTTGAATTGGTTGGTAAGAAAAAAGTCATAAAATATACCGAAAAGCTTGACAAACACACCACGAAAACTGTGAAACACGATGGCGGCTCAATCATGGTGTGGGGGGTGTTTTTCGTGGTTCGGAGTCGGAAATTTGCAAAAAAATCAATGGCATCATGGATGCTCGATACTATATCAATATTTTGGCCCACAATCTCAAGGCATCAGCCCGAAAAATGAATATTGCTGATCAATTTATATTCCAGCAAGACAACGATCCGAAGCATACAACCTCTGTAACCAAACAGTTTTTCGTAAAAACTGCAATCAATGTGCTGGAGTGGCCAGCTCAAAGTGTAGATTTGAATCCAATCGAGAACTCGTGGTCACAGCTCGACTCCAAAGTGCCACCAAGTGATCGTACTAACGCCGACATTTTTATCAAAGCCTTCAAAATGCATAGAATCTGCTCAGTCCAGATTATTTGCAAAATCTGGTTGAGAGTATGCCGCGTAGACTTCAAGCTGTCATTAATGCGAAAGGAGGAAACACTAAATACTAAAAATCATAGGATCTAATACTAAAAAAAATTATTTTTTCCATATCTAGTTAAAAAAGCAATACACCGTCCTCTCAATTCTGTCCATCGCCGAAACGGCATTCCTTAACATTTTTCAATAAAAATCACTTTTGTTTTGGTTTTATGTCGACCCATTTCAAGTTTAACATTTGTATTGAATGTTCTTACAGCTACATCTATTTGGTTGGAATGTGAATCAATTCAGAATTTTCTTGAAGCTTCCGACGAACTTTCTTTCGAAGCTTCAACAAGAAGCCCTTTAGAAATGAATTTCATTTTTAAGCTCACATTTTTTTCGAATTGTCAATAAATAAGTGATTTGCATGATAGTGAGTTTATCTGTGAGGATTATGGGAAAAAAAACAAAGTCATTTTGTTGGTTTTTAGATAAATGATAAAAGAATTGATTTGGTTTTTATTCAATATTTTATCTAATTGGATGATAGATAATTGCAATAAAATATTCTACAGAATCGTTTATGAATTATAAGTGCACATTTGAATTTAGCTTAGAAATACGTTTTGATTACGTTTCATTTCTTTTTTCATTGTCAAAAATCTTTGGAAATTTTTTTCGTTTTTTCTCTCTCTCTCTCTCTCTCATGATTTCAAATTTGAATTTTTACTTCTCTCATAAAAGTAATAAGCCAAATTTGCTTTAGTTAAAATATTTGCAGCAAACGATTTATTCAAAAATTGTAATGAATACTATTTCTACATATTTACTTAATGCTTGTGGCATTTTAAAAGCACATAGCATTGGGCAATGAAAAATGTCCCATTATTATTTATACCAAAATAAACGTTTAAAAATTCATATAGTTTTGAAAATGAAATAATTTTCTATATAGAATATAGAAATAAGTCAATATAATTTGCACTATAATTGTTACAATATAAATTTCAATTGATTGCTTAAGAATATAGGAAACTTAATCTTATTCTAGTTTGAACAAAAGTTTGAAAAAGGAAAAAAAAATGGTATTTTCTATAATAAAACAAATATTGTTTGATTGTATCACTGTTATTCAGATTGTGTCAGCAAACTGTTAAATGGATTTCAAGTTGGGAAAATATTCAAGCAAAAATTATAAATGCTGTAAAGAATTTACTTGCAAAAAGCAGGTAATTACAGAGATTTTATAGCTATTATTAAAATTATATATCGAATTTATGCAAATACTGTAAATTTAACTTAACTTAATATAATGCAGTTTAGTTAAGCATTTGAATTTGAATTTTTTCTTTCTTTCTTTTGTTCAATTCATATTCTACGGGGATTCAAATCTCACGAATGCGTATATTTTTACAACATTTTTAATAAATTTTGCGAATGCGCTTGTGAACATTTGCACGGTATTGGTGAATGTTTATGAATGCATTTTCTCCATTGATAAATTCGTAAACATTCGATAATTGAATTCATTTGGATTCTAACGGGGATCTATATAGCTCGTCGCTCAATTTATACAGTCTATTGTGAGACATACAATAATATCGTGCACATGTCCATAAGCGCATTCGCGAAAATTTATGAAAAATTCATAAAAATATACGCATTCGAAAGAGTTAAGAGTCCCCCTAGTTCTTATTTCATTTTTGTGGAAAGTGCATAAAAATATCAAGAAAATTGTTGTCATGTGTTCGGCATATGGAAAACGTTAGATTAAATCGAAAATCAAAAATATGATTTCTCTTTTATAAATTAATTCAATTATGCGATTGTCGCTCTGATGCCATCACTCCCAATATCAATGATGCTAATGGTATAAGAATGCCCGCGGTGAATTTAACGGATTCTGCAAAAAAAAAAAAAAAAAAAAAAAAAATTGAAATAAATGGTTCATGGTGAAGTTTTTCAGAGTTTTCGCTTTTTAAAATTAAGCTTCCTAGGACGATGATTGCGATCGATGACAACTTGAATCTCAGAGAACGTTGATGATTAAAATTAATGAATTTCAAACCGTTAACGATTGCTATCATCGTCCAATTGAAACTGACAGCTTTGAAATCAAATTTTAAGAACTATCCCAATGAGCCAGTGTAATACTGCATATTATATAAGGAAATATGTATGCATACAGTATGCCTAATTATTACAAATGGCTACATTGAGATATGTTCAAAGAACATTTCAAACTAAAAGCGCAATTGAGAGAAAAAAAAAATGTGTAAAAGAAGAAAATCTGAATTAAATCAACTATTGAATTGCGATACAATTGAATGAAACCATTACATGCGATAGTATTTAAAAAGTTGATTTACCATTGCATACGTTAAATTCTTTATCTTCATTTCCATCATCACACAAGCAGACCTTCTGTTGTGTAATATCTTGTTTAAGTGGGATTATTTTTGTGCTGTTATCAGTCCCACATGTTAATCCGGTGTCACACTCACTATCGTCTTTACATAAATGACGTAAGCCTGAGAAAATATTTAAATTATAATTTCAAAAAAAATTAAATTAACCATTAAAATTATAAATAAAATGAATCATCATCGTTTCAGTATGTAATGATGTCAAATAACATTGAAAACCTTTTTCTGCTATATACACTTGACTCAATTTTTCTTGTTTCGTCTTTATAAAACATAATAAATTGCGTAATATTTTCATAGAAAATGACTTTGACTTTCAGAGTAATCTGTACATTGTTGAATTAGTCAAATGTGTGGCAAATTAAATTCACGCAAATAAAAATTATACATAGAATCGGTTTGTGTTACTGGACTGTGGCTATTAGGTGTGATGTAAGTAATTAATTTGTTATTGGCAAGGAAATGTGAATGAAAAGAAGAAAACATTAGAAAAACCCTCACAAACACACAAACACACACACACAAATAAAGTAAACAAACAAACATTTCAGATATGGTTAATTGTTTCTTGACTTTGTACAGTGCCAAGTTTGAGTGAGGGAAAAAAAATGAAATAATTACATTTCATAATTTTATTTAACTTTTAATCGCTTATGGTAAAATAAACTTTCTCTCACATTTCAACCATTTCTTTTTATTTTTTTCTTTTACTTTTATTTTTTTTTTCTTTTCTTTTTTTTCCCCTTTTTAACAACTTAAGCGCTTATATGTTTTATAGGTCAAGCCATGTGATTTGATCGTTCGATTGTCAAACTGATTAAGACAAAAGCAAAAAAAATCGTATACATTTTGACAAGTTTATTAGCCATTGTAACGCAAATATTTCAATGGTATTATAGATTTCCTTTATAAAACTATATAGAAACAACATTCTTGTAGTTGAGAAATGTGGTTAACATCTATTGGAAAATTGGTGCCGATTGAAGAAATTTGGTTAGGAAAGAAACAAAAAGAAAAGAAACGAGAGAGAGAGAGAGAGAGAGAGAGAGAGAGAGAGAGAGAGAGAGAGAGAGAGAGAGAGAGAGAGAGAGAGAGAGAGAGAGAGAGAGAGAGAGAGAGAGAGAGAGAGAGAGAGAGAGAGAGAGAGAGAGAGAGAGAGAGAGAGAGAGAGAGAGAGAGAGAGAGAGAGAGAGAGAGAGAGAGAGAGAGAGAGAGAGAGAGAGAGAGAGAGAGAGCAGAGAGCAGAGAGAGAGAGAGAGAGAGGGAGAGAGAGGGAGAGAGAGGGAGAGAGATGGAGAAAGAGCGAGACAGCGATAGAGCGAGAGAGAGCGAGAAAGAGAGGGAGCGAGAGAGAAATGGAGAGAGAGAGAGAGAGAGACAGCGATAGAGCGAGAGAGAGGGAGAGAGATGAAGTAAGAGAGAAAAGGGTGGAATCGAAAGGGTGACATTAGTATGTTTCCTTTATTGGTTCTGTGTTTAAGGCTTTTTGTTGGGTTTCTTGCTTGGTTTCGATCATTTTCCCCTCTTCATGTACAATTGACTTGATATTTTAATAAACTCATTTGAATTAATCACACACACAGTATATTTGGTAAAATGGTGAAAATAAAAATGCTTGATTATTTCCTCTGTATAAATTTTTCTCTTATTTCTTTTTTCTTCTTCTTTTTCTACTCTTTCGTTTACACTTTTATCGTTTCCAATTTGCATAATTCTGAACATAATATTAAACACCGTTTGCTTATGATTTGCGGCACATTTGTGTCGCTTAACTTGATTCAAACTGAATTTTTTTTTTCTGAAACAATTGGCAAATATTTGCCAAATAAATGCGTATCAAGCACAAACATTGTTGAAATAATTTGTAGCATTCATTGTTTTTTTCCTCTCATTATGAATTTGATTTGTTGCTTTTCGTTTCCTTTTGCGACAAATTACAAAAGTAATTTTCACGTCGTGAACATACAGGCATCAAGAGCCATTTTTGATAGAAACCATGAAATTGATGTGATTTGAATGGCAGCTAATAAACCTCATTTTTGGAATTTGACAATGAAAAAAAGCAATTTTTGACGTGACAGAATTATTTCACCACCATAGATTTTAATAAATCTTTCCTTTACGATTTCTTTTTTTTTGGGAGTTGGGGTCGGATTTGAGCAAAAAAAAACCATTTGGCCGTTGCTTTATAATGTTATAATTTGACCGTTGCTGTTTTTTCGAGTGGAAATTTTATGTTCATAACCTCGAAATGATATTTGAAATCCAAACATGCAACCAAACACTTGTAGTTTCGATTTATTCGAAAATTACCAATCGATTCATGATCTAAATTTATTCAAACTTCAATTGGCCGACTGATTGAATTTCCGCCAATTCTGTTCTTCTGTTCACAACCTTCATTCTACTACCTTTTTTTTCGTATAAGTTTTGCATCTGATTCATTCATTCATTAGATTGCAACTGTATGTTAGGTATTTTCCTGTCGTTGATGGTGAACACGACGACGCGCTACAATTAACAGAAATACGTGTAATAAATTTTATGCAAATTCAGAAACAGATGCTAAGTACTTAATAGCATGAAATTAATTCTTACTTTTAGAACGGCCGTGTGTTTTACCCGAGTGAATTTTAAAAAAAAAAAGAAAAAAAAAATGAACAACGACAACAACAATAACTGTGTAAACACGGGAAATGTTGTTTGGAAAATTTCCGTTATGGAAGTTACTCATTTTTCGCAGAATCAATTTTGTTCAATTGTTCGAACGAAATGTAAAGTCTTAATCACTCGAATGGATGAGTGGTAAGGAAAAAGAGGAATCGAGAGAAAAATGTAGAGACAGAGAGACAGAGAGAGAGAGAGAGAGGGTGAGAGGAGAGAGAAGAGTGGGATGTTAAGGAATAGAGAGATAGAGAGAGAGAGAGAGAGAGAGAGAAAGGAATAGACGGAACAAAAATGAGAAAGGTATTTACAATTATAATTGTTTTCACATTTTGTGAAAAAATTTAAAATCGACATAAACCATTTCTATTTCGACGCAAATCTTTTCATTTTTATAAAAAAAAATACCCAAAATGTTATCTCCAAAATGTATAGAGACATATTAAAACTGGTAAATTTTAAGAGTGAAATGAATGTCAAGGATGATTCGAGTTCTAGAACTTTATCGAAGTTGCCGATGTGACATTTTCTCCCATTCAAGGCCCCTAGGGAGTCCATTCGACAAAATGAGATAAAAGATTTTGCAATAATCATTTCAATTCATCTAAATGATTGCACAGTAGTTTTTTCCAACATATTTTGTACCACAAAGGATCTTCATTGGTTGTCAATTCTTATATTTCATTCGATCAGAATAAGATTTAAGATAATATCATATTTATATGAATGAATAAAATTACCAATTAAGAATATTGAAATGTGAGAAAAACATACCCTTTGGTCCGTCGAAGCATTGACCATTTTTGGGTGCTTTGTTGTCTCCGCACAAACATCTAAGTTGATCATGCCCTCCATCCTTCACACAGCTGGTATTTGGTATTGATATACAATTACTATGATCTGAACATGCACGTGCACTAACTAGATAAACAACAATTTTTTTGTTTTGTTTTTATAAATCGGATGTGTTCAGATAATTATTGAAGAGAAACGATTGTAGTGAATATTAAATTGATGGATTTTATAAGTGTGTAGATGTTAATTCTTTTTGACAGCTCAATTTTAAATCATTCGTTAATTTTATAATAAAAAATGAACTGTATGAAGTTTATATATAAGAAGCTTATTTCTCAAATATGATTTAATGAATGAATTGTATTTGTTGATTAGTGTTCGTATAAAAATAAAAAAAAAAGATGCATCAAATAAGTTGGAAATTTATCACAAACCTGTGGGTGGTGGTGGTGGTTGTGTTACTGGTGGATTTGATTTACCAAATGTCGTTAAAGCGGTTGAGCTAACACCAAACAATATTATGAAAACGGTGAATAGCATGGTCAAGCTACCGCATTGTGTAAATCTTTTAAGTGGCTCCATAATTTGTGTTGAATTTAAAATCAAAAATTTCACTCTTTTATTTATGGGTAATCCTAGAATGTAGAAAAAAAAAAAAACAAATCCAATCGATGATGTTAAATTTCCGTATTTTTTTTTTCCTTTTTTTTTTCTTTTTCATCAAATATTTGTCTTTTCGAACAAACAGTCCATCAGTTACAACTTAAAATGATTCACGTAATCTTATGATCGAATAAATTATGCTTCAATGAATTTTGCACCAAAAATGATTATTCTGTCATAAAAATGCACATCATTTTATTTTATTGAAAATAAGCTGAACCGAACAAAAAGAACGATCAAATTTGGATTTAACAAATTCGTAAAATTTGAAAAAAAAAAAAAAAAAAAAATAAACAAGAACCGTTACACTATTTACTTTGTGAATATGTTCAAAATAACGTCCTCAAAATTCCGTTTTACTTTTTTCTATGTAACTAACGATTATAAAAAACACATCCGTCTTAATGGAACACTACGAGAAAAGTGAAATTAAATCGCTAAAATGAAAGAGAACGTGATCTAAGTAAAGAAAAATAAAAAGTAAATGTTAAAAGCCAATAAATAAATTACCATAAAAAAACGCATGCGTATAATCAAAAACAAATCAAAGAGTCTAGAGAGCGAAGTAAGAGTATAACAAAAAAAAAAAACTTGGAATAAAAATAAAAATGAAGTTTGTAAATAAAGTGGAAAGGAATAATAGGTAGCAACGATGGAAATCAAGAAGAAAATAAAAATGAACATACAACAAACAATCAAGTTTTGCTAAATAACACACACACACACACACACACATATATATATATATATATATATATATATATACAAGAGCCATGTGTTAAAAAAGCTCATTTGCGATTTGTGTGCTGACTGAGAGCTTAGTATTACTATTCATTGCAACGATGTAGGGAAACATGGTTTTTAAGAATATCAAAACAAGAGGAAGAACAAGACGAAGTTGAAAAAAAAAAATGCGAAAAAAAAAACTATGTTCGTGCAAATAATGTATTTTCATCAAACGTTCACTTTATTTTTATACGTTCTTCGTACCATAGACGATTAATAATAATGAACTTAGATTTTGTTGCTTGCGATTTCTATGTATTGAGCGAAAAAGCATTGAATTTCATACAAATACAAAGAGAGAAAAAGAGAGAAAGAATAAGAGCGAAAGAGAGCAGAAAAAAGCAGCTCTATGCAATCATCAAGTAGCAACAACGATCGAAAAACAAAATATGTATTTTTGCTGCTCGTTCAATTATGATTTCGAATGAAATTTTATGATTCGTAATCATTTGTTTCGACATTTTTGTCGTTGTTATCGTTTTTCTTTCATTTTTTCCCCCTTTTCTTTCTATTTTGTTTCTTGTTTCTTTTTTGGTTATTTATTAATATATAATTTGAGGACATTCTTGTAGATATGCATATTTGATTTGATTTAGAATCAATGCATGAACATCTGATTTCAGTGAATGTATCTATGTACATTCGTGGCGTGTTTGCTTTGATTGAAATATAAATTGTAATTAAATTTTGAAAGTTGCCAATAAAGTGATTGTAAATCGAATTATTTTGAGCATTTTGCGTTGATACATCCATTTCGTTATATAGTTTTGTACAGGAATTTATTTCAATGTCACGCATTCTAACGAAAAGCGGCTTAGCGTGAAGGGTGCATGGTAAAACTGTAAACAGCAATCTGTTGAATTGGCTGAATGTTTTCTATGAAGTATGGAAATGTTGAATGTGTACGCAAATTATATTTGGTTGTATTTTTTTTTTTTTTTTTTTGTTTATTGCAATGAGATAGATAAGCGACCTTAAGCACATTCTTCTTGAAAAATCGACGGTGTCATTTGGAGTTTTCTTTTCTCTCTCTCTCTCTCTCTCTCTCTCTCTCTCTCTCTTTCTCTTTCTCTCTCTTTCTCTCTCTTTCTCTCTCTCTCTCTCTCTCTCTCTCTCTCTCTCTCTTCTCTCTCTTTCTCTTTCTCTCTCTCTCTCTTTCTCTTTCTCTCTCTCTCTCTTTCTCTTTCTCTCTCTCTACTCTTTCTCTTTCTCTCTCTCTCTCTCTCTCTTTTCTTGCGTTGTCTTCTTTTATTCGATTTAATATGATAGCCAATGACACGTAAACTACTTTAAATGTTACTTTAAGCAATGAATTTATAGTGCATGCAATGAAGTAGATAATATTACAGTATTATTTCTCTTTTTTTAATTATTCGTCTATAATTTGCATAGATTTTCGATAAATCTCATTGTTTTGATTGTATGTGTGGTTTTTTCATTTTATAAAATTGTACGTTTCGTGCACAAATCGTTTCATTTCGATTTTGAATTCGATTTCATTTCAAGAGCCAAGTTGGTTTTCTTTTTCAATTCACATTGAAATCGTAAATTTGATTCCTGTTTTTATTTGGATTTTTTTTTTTTTTTGGTTTTGTTTTTATCAGTTGTACAAATCTAAGGCGGCCAAACACATATTTGAACAAAAAGAAAATACAAAAGTGAACACCGGTCATTTCGTATTTTAGTGGATAGCTTTTACAATTCTTGATTCATTTTTTTTTTTGGTTCTTATTCATGTTTGTTTCAAGTCGAAACGAATTTAAAGCACGCAAATAATGACGTAAGCAAACCACTTCCATGTGTCGAGAGAAACACGTATAGTTTGATGGTTGCTCTCAATCAGCCATTTGAATAACATGTGGTGGTGCGCGCCCACTTGCCAGGTCAAGTTTGTTACAGATAATGATTTCCGTTACATTGAATTGGCCGTCAATATTCTAAATGATTTTACTAACTTTATTTGCAGTTATACTTGGTTTGTTGACCACGTGATTATAACAATGACATACTTTGAATGTTGATGGTTTTTTTTTCGATTCTATTCCATTATTTTTCTTTAAATTTTAAATTCCATTTCCCTTCGCTCTTGAATTTTCAACTGTTTTCCTTTCAATTGGAAAGAAAAAACCACTGCACTCAAAAAAAATTTGCAAAATGAATTTGGTAATCAATTTGAATTATTTCATTTGAACATAAACTACTGGAGCCGGTTTCAGTCGAAAAAAAAAACAAATTCGGGCAATGCAAAGTCGAAATAGAAAATTAACAATGATGTGATTAACACTCTACGCTCAGATGACCTATTCGAATTTCTTTGTCGATAAAATCATGCGTCCGACTGCGACAAAAATTATATTTGACCTCACATTGATGCCGAAATAATAATAAAATAGAAAAAAATTATATGTTGAAACAAAAGTCGTATTTAATGTGCGTCATAAGCATATGCTCCAGAAATTGGTAGTAAATCAGTGACGCATTAAAGCACCTTCACACAAAACTCAATTCAAATCATGCCATTTTCAGTAGTTCAACAATTAATATCGAAAAATTCCCATTTGGCCCATAACATTTGCGAATCAAATAACTTTTTCAGTGCGACAAAGTGTATATAGATTACATTTGTATTTTGCATTTGCATTTAAATGGATAAACAAAAATTACACACATTACTTGTTTGGTGTATTTATACTTTTTGTGAATTTGTGCTTTCTTTGAAAAGTCAATGATTATCGACAAAACCATTATCAACATACATAATTTATCGACGATCTATCTTTGGTTGTTTTCCCCTACTTTTTTTTTTTTGCAATAGTCATTGCATAAGCAAAAAGGAAAAACCGTCTCGACCGCGTGTTTGTGCTCGCATTTTATTTGTTCGTTTAATTTAAATAGCAATTTGTTTTGAATTTCATTTGAAAATCGTTCGTTTGTTTACAAATTGAAATTAGTAAAGTGAATAAATTATGGGTATGCAAATGTTAGCACAAACACACTATGAAAAGATTAATTGCGGCTTATGGGCACCTTTCTTTTTACATATATATATATATATATATATTTATTTCGCATTGCAAGAGGTGAAATGAAGAAAAATGGCCAAAGAACTGAGAGAAACCAAGAGAGAGAAAGAGAGAGAGAGAGAGAGAGAGAGAGAGAGAGAGAGGGTGAGACCAAGAGAGAGAGAGAGAGAGAGAGAGAGAGAGAGAGAGAGAGAGAGAGAGAGTGAGACCAAGAGAGAGAGAGAGAGAAAGAGGAAAATAATAACGAAAGAAAGAAACAAAGAAAGAAACATGCATGATGACCTTTACCTTTCTCATTGAAGTTTGCAGAATGCCCTTATTCGATTCATTGTTTCTTTCCAACGGCGCACCAGCTCACGATTGTAATTAAAAATAAATGCAAAAGACGGCGAAGAGAAAACAAATCGAAAAAATCACACCAACGAGTCCTTTATTACTGTTAAAAGTGGCAAGTAATCACTCGTCGACTGAACTACAAAAACTATTCGTAAATAATCGGCATTTAAAATGAAATTGATGGCATTTTTGAGGCAATTTTTTTAGAAATAAATTCCATTCAATCATTATTGTTTTTTTATTTCATTTCATTTGCGCATTTGGATTAATGAAAACAATCACATTAATTTCAATTGGAATTATGAAAACTTATTATTTCAACTTGGAAAACAAAGTTGGAAGAAACTTTTTAAAAATTTAGCCTAAGTATGGTTGACGCCATTCGACAGTTATGTGTAAGAGCTGATTTTGTAACAAACAAAAAATGTTATTCAGTATTTTATTGGAAAAACTCACTATTTGAAAGGAAATTTCAACAATATTTTTAATTTAATATTCATGTTCTTTTAAAATACTGGCACTTCAATCAATTCCTTATATTTATTTTGTTTGAATTTCCAATTGAAATTTCTATGATCTGTTTAAAGAAGCATATCTAATATGATCGATTACGTTAATTTATTGTTAATCAAATGCATTGATGAACGGTTTAACACTTAGAAATAAATATTCTTATAATTAAACTTACGTATATCAATCAACTACTTCGTCCACGAATTTGCTAAAAACTGGCATTATTCAGTACATCAAACTGATTTCAATTCAAGGGTATTTAATTTACTAGTTTTAATACTAAAACAAGGACAATGCACGTCACATGTGTTATCACTAAGTATTTTATGTAATCGTTTAAACCATAAACTATCAAATGCGATGAAATATAATTGTAATTAACAATTATGTTTTTGTTCTATCAGCGTCATACCAGCTCTTGATTTTTTCTTTTTTTTTTTTTTTAAATAATTTTTGATATCGAGTTTATTATTTTTGCGACATAAATTCATCGCAATAATACTGTCTACATCCCTGATATTTCGTATTTCCTCGTTTGCATCAACAAATTGTATTTAAAACACGGTCCTATCTGTATTTTGACGGGAAAAACATATCAAAAAAGAAGATAATAAATGTTGACAATTCATACATATAATGCATTCTTTCCAAAGTGTTATCAGAAGTAGTCGTTTGCCAATTGTTTTTTTTTTTTTTTTTTTTTTTTTTTGATAATTTGATCTTCAAACATTTGTCAAGTGGTCAAATTAAAAAGTTTGAAATTTGATTCTCAAAACAATTATTGGGTCTCCAAAAGGTTTTTTTAGTCTCTAAAATGATAAAAATGCTTTATTTTTGCCAATTTTAATTGCTTTGGAAAACAAAAAATATCAATGAAAGTATGTTTTCTTAAGCCGGCGATTGCATTTGTTGATGATTTTTGATTTTTTTTTAGTACAATTTCAATAGTTGGCGATAATTTTGTAGACATTTTGTTTAAAAAAAAAACGTACCTTGAGGAGCAAATACAATCGATTTGTGTGCTGCACCATTTGAAGATAGAAAATATTATTCTAAAAGTCTATGTATGAGTATTACGATGGTTGATGAATTTAAGGCGAAAAACGACTTACACTTGTGCAATGATATTTTTTACGACTCATAAATCAATCGTGACAAAATCCATCTATATAAAATATACAATAATTTTAATGATTTCAATTCTCGTTTCTTTAACTACATATATAAAATCTGTATGTGCCTCTGACGCGAAGCGGAGGAAACAAGACATGAGACAAGCGGGGCGAGACTCATTTCTTGTTTTGTTTTAATATCACGTGATTATGAATATGCAACAAAAATTTATTACCAAAAATTTACCAGTTAAATGTTCAACAGATCGTTGATATATTCAGTTGAAAAGCAAAAAATAAAATGCAAATTGATTTAGTTGTTTCGGTTCCTTTATTAGAAAGAATTTTTATTTACAATAGCCCATAATAGTTATAACAATGAAACTCTCGTGATGTTTTAATTCTAGATCGTTTTGTATGCGATGATTACTTGTACGATAATAGTGATTCGATTAAGCCGAGACAAAGAACATTATTTTTTTTGCACAACTAAAATCGATCTTTGAAATTAATTCAAAACAATGAGATACATTTTAATATTTTTTTTTTTTTACCCCCCTTTTCATTTCAATTCTTTCTTTATCTTTATTTTTTTGTTTTATGAAATGAATATCGAAAAAAAATGTTTGCTATTTATTTTACATAAAGAAATGTTCTCTTCGTCATTTCATTTAATTGAAATTTTATTACGATTTTGAACTAGATTTTAGTTAATCATTATTATAAATAGTGTTTAAATTTGTTTCGGTAATCGTGTTGAAATATATTCATGAAATGAACGTGTAAGTTTGTGTGCTTAAGATTGTGTGAATGAAAGATTGAAAAAGGAAGAGAAAGAGAGAGAGAGAGAGAGAGAGAGAGAGAGAGAGAGAGAGAGAGAGAGAGAGAGAGAGAGAGAGCGAAAGAGTGTTTCTCTGTGTGTGAATGTATGTATATTTTAATAATTTGTATTTTATTGCTTGATGACTTATGTTGTATAAATCGCATAATGACCGAGATTTGGTGTTCTATATTTTGTCCTCTCTTTTTCATGTTATTCATTTTTTGCTTTATAATGATAGCCTTTTAAAATTCGCATACATAGCAATTAAAATCTAAAATAAAAAATTATTACATTTCGTGTGATTGTTTAATAATAAGCTTCTTTAATTGCTGCGCTAGTTATTAATATTGCTGAGCCTATAAGGATTAATGTCACAAGTTTGAGAAAGCTGGGCCGACCGGAAGATTCTGTGAATATAAAACACGAATTGTCGAAGAAAATGCAAATAAAAACGAAAAAAAAAACAAACAAAAAAAAAAATGAAAAGAAAAAAAGAAAAGAAAAGACAAAAACAATTATTTAAGAATATAAGTATATGAGTGAAAAAAAAATTTGTAATAAAATGTTATCACTAAAATGCATTGGCTGCTTCTAAACTGCCCCAGATATTATTCATTATGATTGTGTTAAAAACAGCACACAAATGCAGTATTATTCATTGAAAAATGAAACAACAACAACAACAATCAAAACAAAAAATGAAGAGAAAACATGATTTACATCATTTATTTCTTTTTCAAAGGTAAACATTACATCATATCGCTTTGCTAAGTAACAATAAAAAAGAAATATGTGAATTAGAACGATATATTCGGACTGTATTTGTTGTGTAATCACAACATGAATTTCTCTAAACATGACATTGCTTTTAAATTCATTTGACTTTCCTTTTTTTTTTTGCTACACAGTCAAATACATCGCATCTATAGCAAACAATTATTTTCAAAAACACGTGTGAAAACGTCATCTCAAAAAAAAAAAAAAAAAAAAAAAGAAAGAAAAAAATTTATAGAAAAAAGACGGGAGAAAATGGAAAATAAATTTGGTTTGCATTTAAAGCGTGATTTTGGACACTTACTTTTCTTTCGTGATGGTATAATACATATTTGCTTTTCTAAATTTTTGGCTAAACCAAATGGACACACTTCACTTGCTAGTTCAATACCTTCAACAACATTTCGATTAGTTGAACCCTCCGCCGATCGACTTTTTGAATCATCAACATTTTTGCGAAAATTTGAACGCTTTTCATATGTCGTAGTTACAGTGGTTTCATTCCGTTTTTCATGTTTTTCCAACAATGGTTTTTCTTGCTCTTTTTCATTGTATTCTCCTTCGATCACATTTTCCGCAGCTATATCGATTAAATGAAGACAACATAGAGGGAAAATAATTTTTTGAAAAAAGAAAAAAAAAAAAAAAAAAAATGGAAAAATCGATCATCAATAGTTAGTCAATTGAAACGATTTAAATTAATGAAAAAAGAATAAAATTTGTAAATTAAATTGTTCGATTCAGATTCTTTACAGCAGCTTGTTTTCAACGGTCAGTGAATTCGAATATTTACATTATACATTTAGTTGATCGATTAAAGAAAAATTCATGCAACGAAATAAAATTGTTCGTTTGGCTAAATGTAAGTGCTCATCGAGTCGCGTAATTTCAGTATTGTAATCAGTATGCAAATTAGTCACTGATTTAATTGTTCTCGATGCACGTAAAATTAAACATTCCTTGAAATTAATAATAAAACTCTTTTGGAAATTGCAAAAATATGTTCATTGCATTTAAAAAAGTGTACAAATTTTCATCTCGAAACTTGCAGTCTAAGAGAAACTTTTGAAAAAAGGGAATATTCTTCGAAAATTAATTTTGACCATTTTTATTTTTGACCCACTGTCTGGGGGTCTGCATTGTTTTCTTGCAATAATCATTAGTTTTACTAAAAAAAAAAAGAAAAAAAAAAATCAATTTCGAATCATTTTCTTTTTGGTTTTGTTCTTTGTTTTGTAGCCAGGCAAAATGGTGCATAGAACCATTAAATTGAGCACAATTACGAATAAAATGGCTTTATTTTCTTAATTCCAAATTGCAATACGAACTGTATATTATTGTAACGATTCGTTACTAACGAAATGGTCATTTATCGTATATAGACTTTTATCGAAATGGTCATTTTTTTGTTTTTTTTTTTTTTTTTTTTTTGCTGATGAATTTATATGCAAAATTTAACGTACAATCCTCAATGCATGGATCCATAAAATACACCAAACTTGATTTCCATTTTGTTGGACGACGCATTGTTGCAGCTGCTGATGCCGCCGCCATCGCTTCATTATTTTCGACTGCAATTTTTGTTATAGTTGAACTGTCTGACGAACTTGTACTGTATTGATGTGCTATTTCATATTTGTTGCAAAATTAATGAAAATGAATAATGAATAAATTTGTATCATTTGATTGACCCAACAGACAATAATTTACCTGCTTCAGCACTGTCCATGCTTTCATGACAGTGATCAAAACAATAACATGGTTTTTGATACTCATCGGCGGACACTTCAATCGAACTTGTTCCTAAAATAAATTATGTTCATGGATAATATCATTGTTCAAAGTTCAATCAAAAAAAAAAAAAAAAAAAAAAAAATAAAAATTTGTTATGCATTTACCTTCATGAGATTTATAAGTATCAAAGCTATCTGTATATTCCACAACTGGAGTTGAACTTGGACAATGTGCTGTAATTGAAAATGTAAATATTAATCGAGAATATTTAACAAGTAATATGCAAATGATTTCAACATACCGACAATTATTTCATTGCGTGGTGAGATAAGCTTATGAAAATGGCATGAATCTCTTCTTAAGAAAATTGACGGTCGATGTTCACGTATAAAATATGATTCGGTTTGTGAGCCTACAAATACAATTTATACATATATTTGAAGGGAAAAATTGTTAATTGATAGCCGATTAAATATTTACATTTCCGAAATTCTCTGCGTTTTGTATCACTGGTTTTGGCATGTAACTGAAGCGGCGGAGGTGGCGCCGGCGGCGGCGGCGTCTGCTGTGATTGTGTAGATTGATGCTGCGATGATGATGGCGGCTTTTCATTTTGGGCATCGGTCAATTTCTTTTTCTCCTCTTCGATTTCAAGACTGAATGCCTGTACACCAATGTCACGCGATGATCTCCTATCGTTTGTACTGGTACTGGCATGGTCCAAAAACGTTGAACTTTCATTTGTGGGCGTCTCAGTGACGAATTCATTATTTATATCGCCGGGTGCTGCATTAATATTTTTTTTTACATTTTTTATTTACACAATGTCAATTATTACAATTATGAGAAATAAAAATGAACAAAAATAAAAAGAAGAAGAAGAAGAAATAAAGAATATTTACTCATTGACACCCGACGACATATGTCTTCCGATTGTTTTTCGATTGCATCTACTGGTGATCCAAATTCATCTGTATGTAATAAAAATTCATAATCGGAATTTGAAAAGCAGCGGCCATCATCTCGACTTGGACTATATAAATTGCCTAGTTGTTTACAACGGCCTCTAATGTATGAATGTCCTTCAGCCAATTCGCTTACACCATTACATTGATCTCCGGAAAGCATAAGAACTCATTGGTTTTTTGGATCTCGGCATTCATCGAACATATTTGGACAAATTTAATCTGAAAATTTTTTAATTTTTTTTTTTTTCAAAAATCTGTGTTACTAAATGAAAATGGGGAAAAATTCTGATTTTATTTGTTAAACTCTCATTTATATGAAACGGTGAAAAAAAAGCAACAATATTGATCATATTCAATGTTAAAATGACAATGTTTTTGAATAATCGATAAAAAATCTCGAATAATTTGATCAGGAAATTTATTAATTTGCCTCGAAATCGTTGATCACAGTTGTTGTTGTTGTTTTGTCAAATTTACACGTTTACTTTATTATGCAATTGATTCGTTTAAAATGAGAATCGTTGTAACAATATACTACGCAATGTTACTGTTATTTATGAATGATAATAATGGCTAAAAACACGCGATACAGAGAGATTATTCTTTTCGATTTTTTTTTCTTCTTCTTTGGTTTGGTTCATTTGAAATTCTGTTTCGGATACTATGGGTAGCATGGTTCAATGTGTATTTGTGTGTATCTTGTTTCATCAAAAAAAAAAAAAAAAAAAAAAAAAAAAAAAAATAAAAAATAAAAAAAATAAAAACAAATGGAAAAAAAATTGTTTCTTTCAGTTGTTTGACGTGAGCATGGTTGAATATTATTGTGTTGTATTTCGTTGTTTTAAATAATGCTATTGATTGACCTAGAATATTTCGATAATTCTATTTTTATCCAATGTTTTTTAAGCAGATGTGAAAATGTCATGCGATTCGTGAATACGATGAAAGTAGTAAGCAGAGTCTATCGCACGTCGATCTGATATTATTTCATTGCTAATGAATAAAATACACACCATTACAGCTCATATGGCTAAATAAATTGGCCGTACCACAAATGGTACCTCTATGTATTTATTGTTTTACGGCGCATTGCTTACATTCTAAGCGAACGTTTGATTAATAACAACATATTAATAAACCATTGTAAAGTCCACACCAATACATACAGATACCAACAAAACACTTTTCACACCTATTTTACAGGAATTTGAATTTTTCTATTTTTTTTTTTTTTTTTTTTTTTTCAAAACAATTAGTGGTGCACGCAAAGGATGGGTGTGGAGAGCGTTGCTATTCAATTTTGCTCACCGAATTTCTGCAAAGCAAAAAAGAAACTCTTGAGCTATGTAAGTTGAATCAACCCAGGGGGGGGGGGGTGGTCCCGGCTGAAAATGTAAGGCGGGATAATCTGCGTTTTTCCCTACCCTGTGCACAACTATGATTACTATTTATTTCTTGTACTGTACAACGGAAACTAACAGAAAATTTTCAACATATTTTCAAATGCATGCAATTCCTTTTCCATAATTCACAATGACACATCAAATACGTGGACGATTATGTGAATGAATTCTTACAATATAAACAATTTTGTCTTTTTTTCAATCAAAAATGAAAATAAATGCACACAACGTTATTACAAAACATTTTAACCATAAAATATAGTTGTTGTTCAATTGTTGGATTTGTTCGTCTTATTCATTTTGAATTGAATGAAAATAACAACAACAACCAAATCCAAACAGGAAAAAAAAAAAAATTAATGAAATGTCACTTGGACATTTCCATCACTCATGTTAAATGTTTTATAATAGCTTTTCCGGTTTTTATAATTTCCGAATATTTATTTACATATTTCATATTATTAATACATATTTAATGACAAAATATGAAACATATTTTTATGGGACCATAAAGTATTTACGACAAAAGAGAGGGGGCGAATAAAGAAAGAGAGGGTGAGAGGGTGAGAGAGAGAGAGAGAGAGAAAGAGAAAGAAAGAAAGAAAGAGAAAAAAAAAAGAAAAGGAAAAAGAAGAATGGTAGCATGAGTGCATTGTTGATAACAAAAAATTCAAGCAACAAAAATTGTGCGTGTTTAACGACCCCAAATGGAATGGGGTGTTTTCTTCATATAATTGAAAATGTAAAAGATTGACATGTAATTTGAAAGAAAAAAAAAAAAAAAAAATCAAATAAAATTCATGAAAAAGTAAAGTTTTTGATTCATATTCAGTATTTAATTTTGTCATCATGTAATCATAACCGACCGGTCGAATAATCAAACTTAAACATGTGAACATGTTTGTAAAATGATAATTTAGCAAGAAAATGTGCTATAAGAAAATCTCTGTTCTAAATCATTGATCAAATGGATGGAGCCAAATGTTAAATTATTCAATTGACATGAAAATCGCATGTTTTATGTTCATTTAAAGCCTAAATTGAATATTTAGACAAAGTTGAATGTGACGTAAACACGTGATTGTAATCAATTTCAATGGGAATTGTTGTTCATTTCGTGAACATTTGATGATCAATGATTGAATTCGATTGATAAGAACGAACAAAATGTTTATCACAATTAAAAAAGAAAAAAAAAAAAAAAAAAAAAATAGGCCTTCTTCACATTGCCAACAAAACCGACGATAGTTTTTTCAAATGTTTCAATGATTTTCATGCTTGATTAGCAACACTGAATGACAAACTATAGTTTCACTAGTTTGGGTTTATTTTATTTATTTATTTATTTTTTTTTTTTTTTGGTCAATTAACAAATTGGATTAATTAACTTACTATGGATTTCTGATTTTTATATACGTTTTTGTGTGTTTAATATGAATTCCATCCACTTTAATTGCTATTTGAAGACATGTTTCTTCAATCCTTTTTTTTTTTTCTTGATTTCATATAAACAAAATGCCCATGGAAATTGTACACACAATCGACAAACCAAAAAGAAAAAAGAACCACCACAACAATCAATCGTAATACCTGTTGTGTTTCGAGCCAGTTCATACTAAATGATACCACTGTGGCTAAAGTAAATTGTGCAAATCAATATAAATGTGCAATGTGCGCCATCATTTTCATGCTTTTTAATTCGATCGGTTGTTTAAATTTAAAATGAAATTGAAATGTCACCGATTCGTATCATTTTAGGCATCATTCATTTTTCAATTGAATTATTTGCTCAAGAGAAAAAACACAAAAAAAAAAAAAAAAAGAAGCAAAAGCAACAACCAAGTGAATATATTTTCAGCGATTTGAAAACTCAATTTTCCCATTTAAAATGAACGAAATGATGAATAATTTGCACACCGAATTGAACGAAAAATAACTGGAAACGTTACTTATCGGTCATTTTGGATTAATTTCATTACAAATCGGTCATATTACGACGGACTCGACGAAATTTGTTTTTGTTTTTTTTTTTTTTTTTTTATTCTTAATAATGCCAAAGCATGCTGCACCAATTTTTATTTTTTGAATTCTCACACTTGAGCACATTGGAAAATTTAAAATTCGGACTTCAAAATTTGATGTTCACATTTCAATGCATATTTTATGCTGTTCTATATATAGTATATATACTTCGTTATTTCTTTCATAGTTTTTCTTTTTCTTTTTCTATTATTTGGGAGAGAATTCAATTTGTGCTTGTGAAATTTGAAATGTGGGCCAACTAAACGTTATCGATTAAAATGAATTCATGAAAAATGAATACGATTATTTAATTTTCTATCTTTTTTTTTTTTTTTTTTTTCTTTTTGAAAATTATTAAATAAATGTAGACAAAAAATTCGGCCATCTATTTTCAAAGCTTTTTTGATAGTTAGTTCGTTTTACGTATTTTAAGGTTGTTTTCATTTTTATTTAACAACTATGGAACAAAAACGCACTAACAAACAAAATAAAATGCCAAACTGTAGGCACTTACAGTAATTAATTTACATCATTTTAATGCCTTAATTTTAGTTCTTTTTTTTCATGTTTCGTATCACTGGACAAGGACTTGATGTGGAAATTGTCGTTGATTCTTTTGCTTTGTTTTGTTTTGTTTTTTTTTTTTTTTTCTTTTTTTTGGGTAGAATTTAATGCGTATTCCGTTTGCAAACATGTACATATGAATACACATTGAATTTTAACATATCGTCCATTGTACACAATACCTTTATTTATATTTATTTAATTTTTTTTTTTTTTTTTTTTTTTTTATTATTATTTTTTATGCATTTGCGCACGAATATATTGTAATGGAATAACACAAATGAACAAATAGACCGAACGGCGACCAAACTACATAGTACTGTAACCGAAAATAATAGAAAACAATAACAACAACAACAAATAATAGATATCAATAAACGTGCACATCGAACAAAATATTCAAGTTAAGTGAACACTGAACCAATATTTCCAGTTTGAATATTCAGAAGTTAGATATCATTTTCTCTGGTTTCCTTTCAATTAATAAAATTTCCATTCACACAAATAATTCAAACTAGCCAAACTCTTGAATTGTCTATTCTTTTTTGTTTTCTCCAATTTTGTTTTTGTTTTTGTTATTATTTGCTTTTGATATTACTTAATATTTGTGCATGTGCATTTTTGCATTCGTTCAAACTCGATGATTTCAATTTAGTTTGACTATTGTATTGCTTTCTCCGTTTCAACTATTACCATTAATATTATTATTGTTTTGTATTTTCTTTTTTTTTTTTCATCTAGCTTATGCCCCCACTATAACTAATACCGAAAAAGCGCGCCGCTACATAAAGCGACAATTTTCCAAGCAACACAAGTCAAATGTGATATGTATATATAGAGAGAGACGAAGATAGTGAGGGTGACAAGAGGGCAGAGAGAGAGAGAGAGAGAGAGAGAGAAAGTGAGAAAAGTGAGGGTGACAAGGGAAAAGAGCGCATTTTCGTATTTTATATGCGCTGGATAATTGTTATAGTTTCTCTTGTATTATACGTATTTTGTAATGATTTTTTTATGGTATTGAATACGTTTGTGTATATGTTAGGCGCAACAACGTACGAATATTGATTAGCCGAGTTTTTTTTTTCAACTTTTCATTCTACTGACTTTTATTGCTAAACGGTTTTAAGTACAACTGCATGTAAATTAACTGCATTTCAACTACAAATAACAAAAAAAAAAAAAAAAAAAAAAAAAATACATCAAAGTGTTGATCGCTTTCATAAATACTATAGCATATTCATTAAACACAAAATTTAAATATAACGATTTTTCAACTTCACTGATTTATCATCAAATGTCCGATCAAAAATTTAATTTTTCAAGAAAATTCATTTTCTCATGCTACAAAATTGATAGAAAAAATGTTCATTTAGTTAGTTTGAGCATAATGTTTTTCTTCTTTTTTTTCTTTCACCTTATATTTAACCGCCAAAAATCATTAGTTGAACCGTGGTTATAAATCCAAATGGCAAAAAAATTTATTTTCACTTCAACACTGAATTTTATTTCTTTTTTTTTTTTTTTTTTTTTTCTATGGATTCTTCACACTTAATTTATAATTTTAAGAAATATTTTGTCAAACAGAATCGACAAGAAGAAAAAATTGGTAAATTTTACACGTTTGTTGTCTCCGCCACCACGTTTGATTGATGGATATGATACATTTCATGTGGCGAAATAAATTACCCTAAATACAAGAACAAAAACCAAAGAATGCAAATGTGTTCGATTATATACACTCGTTCATATATCCACATGTGCGGCTCAAATTGAAATCAACATACACTGGACTTGATTCAAGCGTATTAGAAAATAGTAGTGAAATTTTCCAATTTTGGATAACCAAAAAAGAAGAAAAAAAACAAACTATATTCGTTCGTTATTGTATATGTGTGATTCGGGCGCGATTGTTTCAGCTCAATTACAATGAATGAAATACAAAATATGTGTGAAAAATACCGAAACTGTTTTGTTTCATTTTCTGTGCCAGCGTGCGTTCGTGTGTGTGTGTGTGTGTGTGTGTGTGTGTGTGTGTGTGTTTGTTTTCATTTTTCGCACATACTTAATTAATTCTTTATACTAGGTGTATGCAAATGAAAGTGCCCTCTGTGTTTCTATTACGAAATAACTAATTATCCAATCCTGCTAAATATCAAAATTATATCTTTTGTCAGATGTCAACAATATCCAATTCATAGTTTGTGAAAAACTGGTGAAACCATAGAGTGATTGCAAGCCAATATTAACATAAATTGAGGTGTATATATAGATGATTGGCATACATTGAGTGGCAAGTGAAATCTACTTTCAGGCGGATTGCCTATACATTTAAATGCAAAAATTAGTTCCTTCAAGTTTCTGGAGATGCGCTAGTAAGCCTCATATAAATGATATATTCTCCCGATGGGTGAAACTGTTACTGATGAACGCTACAATCAACAATTGACTGATTTGAGCGATGCCATACGCGAAAAACGGCCAGAATATCAATTGAGGCAAGACAAAATTGTTTTCCAAGATGACAATTCATTGCCACATCGAACATTGGTCAATAAAAATTTTGGTAAAGGTCTTCGGCTGGGAACCGCTAACCCACCCGCCGTTCTTACCAGACTTGGCGCCTTTCGATTACTATCTGTTTTCATCGACGGGACACGCACAGAACGATTCATACAATAAAAACAAGTGAACATATTGAACGGTTACTCGAGAAACGAATGATACATATTCCAACTCAAATGAGAGAAAGAACATTCGTTGACTTTATAGTTTCTATACTAGCGCCACCAAAGTAGTCATATAAATCTCATAAGCGGCCAACAGCGTAATATAGTGCTTTAGAAGCACAATAGTATAAAAGTACAGTCTAAATGACGACCGTTCTTTATGCAACGAATGTTTCAACTTAAAGTCTCTTCACAGCTTACAATATAATGCCTACACAGAAAAAAAAATTTATGCACTATTCACAACTGTACGTTGTAATTGTCAAAATTCCAACATTTTTTGTATGGCTCGATGACTGGATTGCATCAAAAAAAGGATTTTTTTTGGCAGGGTATCAATAAATTGCCTCAACGATGTATATTCTTAGAGTGAAAAATATCTATATATGCCCTCTACGCAGTGAAGTTGTCATCGTACGCATGTTGAATGGATACTGCCTAAGTATTTGTTTGTTTTGGTGACTGTGTTTACATTTAATGTGTGCGGTGACAGCTTCGAACGCTTACGTGCTAGAGGGCATCTTACAATTTTATGTCGATTCTATCCATTGTCTCAGTATAGGAATATTGCATGGTCGATTGCCCGAAAGATGGAAAAGATATATACACCCCCGGTCAAAAATATGGAAACCATGCATGTTTTTCATACAAATTGACGTTTTTTGTTGCTCAAAATGTATATGAAGATGAAATTGTTTTCTCTCAACATCTTCAGAAGAGTTTTAGTTTAAACTAAAATCTTCATTTTCTTCTCAGAATAGAAATCTGTATCGTGACTCCTCTATGGACCTTCAAAGGCCAGAAAAATGTTCGATTAAATTTGTATATAAAAATGGCCATTTTGCGGTATTACCAGGCATATGGCCGGAAAAGTCCATAAAGGAGTCACGATACAAATTTCTATTCTGAGAAGAAAATGAAGATTTTAGTTTAAACTAAAATCGTTCTTTTGAAGTTGAGAGAAAAAAATTTCATCTTCATATACTTTTTGAGCACCAAGAAACGTTAATTTGTATGAAAAACATGCATGGTTTCCATATTTTTGACCGGGGGTGTAGCTAGCGATGGCAATTACTTCGAATATTCAATTTGTAACTATTTTTTCGAAAGAAATATGTATTTTTAAGAAAAAATAGCACTTTCATTTGCATACACCTAATATTTAAATATTAAATGCAACATTTATATAAATTAATCGGTAGTTAAGAAATGCATTTCAACATACAAAGATTTAGTTTAATTTTGAAATTTTCAAATCGATCAAACATATTATTTTGTGAGAAAAATTCACTATGAAAATAAAGAATTTGAAATTATATCAAAATTTCCTTAATAACGCATACATATTGATCCAAAATTGCATTTAAAAATGTATTTACAAACGAAGATTACAAATGAACGATTTGTATTATTTCAATTTCAGTCAATATATCATTAATTATTTATGAGAATGTGGCTAATTTTTTTACATTAACAAATATAAATGGAAAATCGATGATGAATTTATTATTGTGTGTGGGATGGAAAGGATGATACCAATACGAAAGAGAGAAAATAAAAATAAAAATATCAATGGTAAACAATCGAATCGGATATATTTAATATCTATATCGATTGATTTTGATCACATTTAACGTTTATTCACAGTTAACAATAAATAACTGTTCTAGTTTCTTTTTTCCCCAAACTCCTAATTATGATATTTCAAATCAATGCTCATGGAAATGAAAATGGAAATGGAAATGTGTTCAATAAAACTCATGCATTATCTACAGCTAATCTTCGATTTATCAGGAATTTTTCATTAAAAAAAAAAAAAAAAAAAAAAAAAAATCATTTCTCTACATAGAATGAAAAATTATATTCAAATAGTATTAACGATTCTCAATTGAAATATTTTCATAAATGACGTGAAATCATCAATATAACGTTGTCATCTATGAAAAATTCTCGAAATTAACATCCATGCAACAGTGAATCAGAGTTTTCCTACATTTTAATTCATTATTTTTTTATTTTTCTCAATTTAAAATAAAGAATACGTTTCGATTGGATTTTCATTTGAATTGATTTTAAAATCCATACACAGTTTTCATTGACAAACATAGCAAAATTGAAATTAATTGCAAATGAAAGTTCTTAAGATTTGAAAAAAAAAAAAAATAAAAAATAAAAATAAAATCAATTTAAAAATATGCAAAAGAATGATTTAAATGAATGTGATTGATGGTTAACCGTCGGTAATATTGCAATTAAATTAAAAATCAAATTGTGATATTGTGCCGTTATACTCAATAATGGCGCTGTAACACGAAGCTTATAATTTTCATACAAACAACTGTCAACAGCTAACTTCATAGCGGTTGCACAATTTTGTGGTAGTCATTACATTTTCTCGAATAGTAAATTTTTTTGTTTAGTCGAACGAAAATTTTTATGCAAAAAGCATTTGCACAATCTTTTCCTATCAATTAAATTGGTAAGTGTTATAGTGTTAATTGAAAGAGGGAAAAACATTTTTATTCTTTTTATCGTTGTTTGAAGATTCAATGCCAATAATTATTCGAATGTTTTTTTTTTCTCAAAGAACTCAATTTTCAGTCATTTTGACGCAATTTTATTGATATTTCATGCAATGATGCTATCTCTATAAGACTGTTTGAGTGGATTTTATTTTAATTTTTTTTTTTTTTCCAATTTTAAAATGTCCAATTTCGACATATAAATATTTTTTTTTTTTCGTTCATTTTGTTTTGACTGTACGCATTTTGAACAACATTTGTTTTTTCTTTCATTTATTCTATTCTTCTCAATGCAGCTGAACAACTGTCCCATTATTTTGTTGTTTGTTTTTTCTAAAAAAAAAATAACACTGTGGTGGTTATATAAACTTTAATTGTATGCGAGAGAAGAAAAAAAAAAAAAGAATAGCTTCGTTCAAACAGGGTGTCATTTCGGTTTTTTTTTTTTTTTTTTTTTTTTTTTTCATCTTTGTCCTTTATAACTCTCGCTCCCTCACTCTCTCTTTCTATCTTTTTCTTTCTCTCGTTCCTCAGTACCTTGTCTTAGTACGATTGTGACCTTGTTGATCATTTTAGTGTTCAGCGCATACGCAATATTTAACACGTAAAACCATATTTTGAATATAATTTTAAACATATTTTTTTCTCATCTTCTTCTTTTCTGTTTGTTTGTTTGTTTGTTTTTTTTTTTCTTCTTCTTCTTGTTGTTGTTGTTTCGTGTTCGTTTCGTTTTAACATTGCGTTACGTTGAACTCCATAGATAGTGATTTTTGCATAAAATATCAAGTTTCAGTGTCATCGGTACAATTTGAAATAAATCAAGTAACACTTGAAGAATATGCGCGTGAACATTAACGGAATTAGTGATGCGCAGTAGGTTGGCGATTAGGATTTGTTGAACAAAAAAAAAAAAAAAAAAAAAAAAAACAGATGATAGGGCCAAATAATATCTGCAATAGATGAAAAATCATTGAATACAAATGAAATCATTTCAGAAAAACATATGTATTTAAATAGATGATTCAGTGTGAGGAATGAAAAGGAAAATGTAAATGCCATTGTAACAGTGTATTGAATGTCGTTCGAAAACATTTATAACAATCATCCAATCTAACAAATGTTGTAAAATGCATCGGACAACTCCATTAAAATGCATATGATGTTAATTGCAAATGCACATAAAATTTGACTAACATTTATATATTTCAAATATTTCCAAAGTCCACACTGATTGAATTGTTGAACTGAATGATTTTTTTCGACATGAAGGCCATTTTATGAATTTCTGTTACTTTTACGAATACTTTATATTGTAATTTTTGTTTTTGTTTTTGTTTTTTACATTGAAAATTCATGAATATTAAATGACGTCAATAAATGTTATTGTTAAAATGTGTACTTGCAGTGAAACAAGATGAAATTGCCATTTATATTTTTCCCAAGTGGAGGTGGGTATCATGAGAATTCGTTTGATCAAGATGAGCTTGATATTGAAACTCAAGATGATAACGGGAATGAGAATGCCGAAGCAATATTTGAAGAGTATCTTTGGATGGAAAATGAGGAGGAATTTGATAAGACCGAATTACAGCGTCTTGAAGAAGAGGCACTTATGAAGGAATGCATAGAAAATATGCAAGAAGATGATGAGAATGATGAAATGTTGGACAGTGATAGTAGCCATTGGCCATCAAACACCGAGTAAGATTAAAATCCAAAAAGAAGAAAAAAAAAAAAAAAAAATGAACAAAAAAAATGTCAAATGTCATTTTCACTTACAATTTGTTTTGTTTTTTTGTTTTTTTGTTTTTTTTGTTTTTTTTTTTTTTTTTCATTTTAACAGGTTAATTATAGTTGAATATAATGATGATGCACTATCGAAAATAGATGTAATGCCACATGACATTGAAAATTCCACATTGAATCCATTAGCCCAGGAGTTTTTTCCATCAGCGGGTAGGCTTAAGTGAAGTCAAATTATTGTCGTAAGCGTATCGCTATATAAATATTTGATTTGTTCCATTTATTAAGAAAGAGCTCAATTCAAACGATTTGAAATACGTAACAAGATATATATATATATAAAGACAAAAATAACTAAGAAACAAAAAAAAAAAAAAAAAAAAAAAATCGTCATCTCCCATACTCCACGCAACAAATATATTAAACGCAAGAAAACACTCACTCAGACCGACACAAAATAGATAGATGTAAAAAAAAAAACAGTAGAAAAATCACGTGACAAAATGATCACAAACTTAATTCAATCAACAAAACAATATTAGTTGAGCAAATTCTAATTAAATGTCAAATTAATAATCTCGTATCAATGCGTCAATCAAATAATTTCATTTTGCTTCGATTTGAAGCATTATACCAAAAAAAGCTGTGTTGAATACACTTTTAACAATTTTTTTTTTTTTTTTTTTCGTAAAATTCGATTTATGGAAACGTTCATATTCATTTTTATTTCTCATTATTATTGCTGATCATTTTTAAAATATGTATTTAAAGTAAATTGACAAACAAATGAGAAGAAAAAAAAAAATGAAACAAAATGTATTGTATTGTATTGTCTTGTTATGAAAAAAAAAAAAGAAAAAAATATTATAGAAATGATCATGCATTTAGGGATGTTTGAATTATTTTAATAATTCAAATAAAAACGAAAATTTCAAATTTAATTGAAAAATATAATAATTCCATTAAGCCAGCAAAATTTCACATAATTTTCAATCAATTTTAATTATTTGTTTCTCAAGTGAATTAAACACACACACAAAAAAAGAAATATGTTTAAAAAAAACATCGAATTTAGCCAAATAAATGGTAATCATTAGAAGAGCTAACCAAAAAAAAGGAAAAAAAAAAACTAGCGAAAAAAAAAATTAAAAAACTGCTGAGTCTATTAGGAAAAAAAAAAACGATCAACGCATCCAGTAAAAACACATTGGTAAAGAAAGTAAAATCAATAGTTATTTGGTGTAATAACCAATATTCAGTTTGATTTCTTTCTTCCTTTTTTTTTTTTTTTTTTTTTTCTTTGAGAAACATGTGCAATCAGTGCCCAATTACAAGTTCAATTTTTTTTTAAAAAATAGTGTAACCATGATGTGATACATATTAATATAGGTGACAAAACATAATTTTCCCGTTCCGACCGTGTCGGCCGAACCTTTCATCAATACGATGTCCGGGGAATTTTCATTATTTTTTTTTTTTTTTTTTTTTTTTTTTACATTTCGGAATCAAATTATATTACACTCATACTGCGTATTCGATTTTTACAATGCAAATTAAGTATAATTTATAATATTTTTTTTTTCTATGCGATCTTCACAAAAGGAAAATGTATCCCTTCCAAAAATCCATTAATTTTTTTTTTTTTTTTTTTTAGAAGCCTAAAAGGTCTTTTAAAATTCACAAATGATTATATATATATTAAGTGTTCAACTTTTAGTGAATGCCATTTAATAAGATGAAAATTACTCTAACGAAAACGGATTTGATTTTAGTTGTCAACAAAAATCAATTATAGACTTTTGCATTTTTGATCCAGTCAAAAACGAAATGAACAAAAAGCGACAAAGAGACTTTAAAATTGTATTGTTTTATTCTTTTTTGTGTGAAAAAGTAAGCGATATATATATATACACACTTTTTTTTTCGGTGGGAAATTTATTTTTTCCTTTACTTTCGATCAAAAGTGACAGCCCATTTTATGTACAAAATTGGTCATTGACTCTCATTTTTTCTAATTTTTTTTTTTTTTTTTTTTTTTTCTACATATTTGCATACTGTGAAATGGTAAAACCGAGTAAATCTGTTATTGAGATTTCTATAAATTTTATTGTATTTTCCCTATTATTGTTGTATCACAATACGCGAGTTAGGAGCGAAAATAAAATTAAAAGAAAATAAATGCCTGTAAAGTTTCAAAAATCAATATTGTAAATTGATGAAACTTAATGGTAACAAAAACGTAAGATAAAGAGAGAAAAACCAGAACGAATAGAACAGCAGCAAAAAAAAAAAATCTACATGATATTTGTGATAAAAAAAAATTTACATAAAAATTAAAATAAAAATAAAAATAAATTAATAGAAAATATTTAATTAAAAAGTGTTGTCTTTTTATTACAATTGTTAAATGATGAACTTTTTTTCAGTTTTTTTTTTTTCGTTTTCCAATCACTTTTATATAAAAATTACTTTGAATTTGTCTTTTTTACATACTGAATGCAGGGAAATATTGGTAAAGAAGAAAATAAAGAATTAAATCGGTTTTTTAATTATTATATAGATTCTGACCAGAAGTTCAAATGGTGTGAAATTACTCGTCGGTATATTTTCGATATTTCTGAGAAAAGGAGGTGAAGAGACAGACAATTTAATTTAATTTAACGACGTGAAATAGACAATTTAAGTCATATCGAACATCAAGATCAGTCAATTCTCTAATATCTCTTCATTTTCTCATAGCAACGAAGTTCGTTGCCTCAAATTCAAATGTTGATATAATTTTGAAAGAAATGTCTACTCCTCAGTGAGGAGGAGTACTGCTCCTCAGCCTTCTCCTCCTCCTCAATTGCCTCCTCAATAGATTTGCTCCTCAGAGCAACAGTCCCTGCAACGAACTAAGTGGTGCGGGCCGCATTTGTATATGAATCGCTTCTTTTTATATATGCGTACCACTTAATTCGTTAGTATGTGCTTCTTCCTTCGTGTGTCGCTTATGTATTAATTCTTCTTTCTTCAAACAAAGAAGTTGTATACAAAATCGTGTCAGCGGCTAATGTTATTTCGACAATACTATTTAGCTGGCTAATAACAGCTCAGTGTAACGTCTGCTTACCATGTATTTATAGGAACAACAGCTCTGTGTGAAATGTTGATGCCGTTGTTATTATTGTTGCCGTCACTCACACAACAGCTCACAACTGATTTGTAAAATATACAAATGCAAAACGAATATTGATCAAATCAGAGCAAAAAGACTTATGAATTTCATATTGGTAATGGTAAGTTACCATTGGTAATGACAACAACAATGACAATATCTACATATAATAATAATCATATCAAATACATGGAAAGGAGAGAGTTGATGCCGTTGCTACTGTCACTCACACAACAGCTGAAA
The DNA here is from genome assembly GCA_029041755.1 of Resseliella maxima. Lineage (NCBI taxonomy): Eukaryota > Metazoa > Arthropoda > Insecta > Diptera > Cecidomyiidae > Resseliella > Resseliella maxima. The sequence continues at coordinate 981,701 of JAQOWM010000466.1, read as the reverse complement.
CGTTTTGGTAAACGATCGTTGACAACTCAAGCAAATGAAAAAACATTGTATTCAATGTTTAGTTACAATCGATCGTGCATGGTGTTTGGTCGCATTTTTTACTTCTTTCGCTTGTATGAATTTGTTTTGCTTGTATGAGGGAGAGAGAGAGAGAAAGAGAGAGAGAGAGAGGGGGGGGGAAGATAGGGAAATAAAGGAAGGGAGAGCGAAAAGTTGCTTTTTCTTTCTTTCTTTCATATTATAAGCATGGTAAAAACCACTTTTTCAATAGAGGAAAAAAGAGAGAAAGAATGAGAGAGAAATATGGGTTCCATATTGGGTGTGGTCAAAATAAATTTCAAGAAAGAGAGAAAAAGAGAAAGAAAAAGAAATGTCGATTCCATTCATATCAGGGTGTGGCTAATTAGCTTAGTCTTAAGACTAATTTCACGGTCAAGGCCAAAAAAACAACCGGTATGAATAGAATCGGCATTTCTATAATACTAGTTTGACATAAAAATATATAAAATATATTTAGATGGTGTCGTTATGTTGTAGTCAGTTGTAGTATAATATCAGCATACACGTCTCTATGTATTAGATAGAAGATGAAATAAAAAATGTGTTGCTCAAATATTATGTAAACAGATGAATAGCATCCAATATTGTCAATATATTGTTCTAAATTATACGCCAAATTTTAATCAAATTCCTTATTGAATATTAAATGTGCATTCAATCAGTCTGTTTGATTTTTGTTTTTTGAAATTCAAATATGATGGAAATCCGTTATGCAAAAATAAATTCAAATAAAATGCACTCAAGTTTGTTTGATTTAAAATGATATTGAATGATATATTTTCAATTTGTTTAAATTTTCATCCAAAAATTGTTCGAAAAATTTTATGCATGCATTGAGACATTGAGAAAAAAAACAAAACTTCTCGGGCAGGCGTATTTTTAAATGTCATCTTTATAATTTATCACAATAAAAACAAACATCTTATGCTTATGGATTTTTTTGTGAAAAAGATTCATAATTAGAACGGTTGAATTTTTTAACACTGAAAATATAACTTGAAGTTCATAAAATCGATTCAGTTTATTGTTAATAATGTCAAAGTCAAATCCATAATTGATTTATTCATATGTTTTGTTTTATTTCGTTTTTTTCCCTTGTTGTTTTTACATAATATTTTCAATTGTTTTATTTTTCATCTTCTTCTTCTTCTTTTTCTTCTTTTTCTGGTTCTGTTTCATTCCATCTGTAGTGTTCAATGTATGACATGCAATTGGAATTATTTAGTTGTGATCATTATTTAGCTCTTCACCAATGATACCGTGTAAAAAATTATCTAAATTATTAATCGTAGTATGATCACAATTATTCGATTTAAATGCATTTACTTCAGGACTGTTGGTTCCATCAAGCCGTGGTGTATTACTTGATGTTTGACCAACCAAATCACCAAAATATGGCGATGGATTATTCGATTGTGACGACGATGGTTGTGGTTTTTTTACCATTTTTGTCACATCAAGATTCACTTTCGGTTTATTTTTTGGAGGATCATAAAAATAATTGAATCGTTTAAACGTTTCAATTTCACGCTCTTCAGTACCGAGCTCATTGAGATTTACTGATGAATTGGGAGCAAAAACATTATCTAAAATGAAAAAAAAAAAAAAAAAAAAAAAATTAGTTCAAATGACAAATTTGTTCATGTAATGAAAATTATGTCATTTAAAAAAATCCAATTTAAATATTTACCTGTAAATTCGGAACATGCACTGTTGGTCAAATCATCATTGACAGGTGTTGGCCGTTGACTGCCAATTGCTAAATTCGGATTAGGGCTAAAACCATCTGGACCATTAATCCGTGTTATTTCAACACCATCCCGTAAATTGACTGGCGCTGGTTTTCGGCTGAATTTTGGGTCATTTATATTGTGAATTGTAACCTGAACACAAATTAAAAAAATAAAAAAAAAAAAAAATGTTTCAAAACAAAATTTACATGGACTGCTTCATATATAATAGAGAATGTTAATTACAAAGCAAATCATCGATAATTTTTTTTTTTTTTTAAATTAATTCTACCTCGTTATTCAATCGTTGTCCGGCATGTAGTTCATGTAAAAATGAACCATCGTCGATCTTTTTGAAAAATGAATTATCATCGGTTGTTGTGGTTGTTGTTCCTGTAGTTTTCAATCCATATTGATCATGATTAGTTGGTGATCCATCACAGCAATGTGAATTTGATAATGAGCTTTGAGAAACTGTTCGATTACTAAATAAACTGCTATGATCGGTTTGAGTTTGTGTGTTAAACGGAAATCCACCGTTAACATTATAATATTGATTATGTAATGTGGTTGGTATTGGTGTTGTATTTTGTGCTGAACCAATAAAATCACTATTAAAACCATAATTTGAACCACTCACATCAAATGATGAATATGTACGTTTTGTATCCATATTATGCATATTATTAAACAGATCACCATTCATGCTGCTAGCATATGATGATGATGATGATGATGATTGTTGTTGTTTACGTAACATTCGTTCGCTACCAATGGCCATATGTGAAGCTTTTGGTGCGCTTGTTGAATGTGTTACATCTGATCCAATTGTTGTATTATTAACAATTGAATTGGTGGCAGTGTTTATTGTATTTCCAGTATTTGTATTAGTTGAAAAATATGAATAATTGTCAATTTTCATTTCTTGTGGCTGATACATTATATCATTTGAATATGGACGATAATTTTGTTGAACACCATTCGACAGCGCCTGATGCAGTGCCATATTTCGAATGGTAAACATTCCGTTGTCATTTTTTATTATTGAAGCCGGTTGATTTATATTCAATGGCACTTGATTTCGTTGCTGTAATGGCATTGTCAATTGCATTCGATTTGCATCATTTGTTGTTTGAAATAATGGATTACGTAATGTAACAATTTGTTGACCACTTTGATCATTTGTATTTTCATCATCGATTTTATTTTTATTTTTTTTACGATTTTTACGATTCTTTTTTGAATTTGGTTGTGTTTGGGTTTTTTGATCAGTTGCTGATGTTGCTGTAGCAGCTGCCGCTGCGGCTACTGCAAGATTTTGCATTGGATCAACCATAATTAAACCATTTGATGACATTGCCATGGCATTCATAAACGATGGTGGTCGCTGATATTCCGGAGGCTGTTGATATTGATTTGGAGCTGGTTGTGTAATCTATGAATTTTTTTAAAAAAATTTTTATTAAATACGTTTCTTCAATGTCTTAATTCATTTCTGTTTTTTTTTTTTTTTAATATTCTTACACGTGAGATTGCTTCTTTCTTGGCGCGCATCCCTTCTGCCGATTGGGGATCAACGCGTGTTAATGTTATGCCTGGTGGCAGCATTAGTCCTTCAACTTTAACGCCACGATTCAATTGATCCATGATGCTTACATTTGAGGAACTCTAAAAAAAAAAAGTAATCAATAAACATAAATGTCATTGTTCATTACATTGCTGATTCATCATGTATGAGATGCGACTAACCTTATTTGATGATTGATTTTTCGTCGCATCGCTATTGTCTGAATCCAAGCGCATTCGTTGCATTGACGAACTAATCTGGTCCGTATTCTTAAATACGTAAATGAAAATAAAAATAAAAATAAAAATGAAATTGAAATAATTGTCACGAGAAAAGATTTATTTTTTAATTAAAGTCTGTATCCATTGAATGATCAATCCTAATGGAATTGAATGATCATCAATAGTCAATGTTCTGCAAATTTGTATATTTTTCTTTGGAATTTTTCAATAGAAACAAGAAAGATTATCAAAAAAAAAAAAAAAAAATAATAAGAACAATGAAAATTTGTAAAAGGAAACTTACCGATTTTATCGTGGTTTTTGTTGTTGTGCTTAGCTGCTGGTGTGCCTGAGCTGCATTTTGTTTCTTTTCCAATTTTTTCTTTTGTTTTTTTGACAAATTCGAATCGTCCACCATTGTCTGTTTATTCGGTAAAATGTTTGTATTTTGCGCTTGATTGTTTAGCGACTTTTGTGTTTTGCCATTTGTTGAACTACTGTCGGCTACTGATTTTTTATCACCTTTTTGCGATTGTGCCTTATTTGCATTTGTAGCATTATTACTTTTTTTTGTTGTTTCAACAATTTTAGCATTATTTTTCGCTGTTGCCTGATTTTTGCCATTATTTTTATTGGTTTGAGAAACATGAGTCGTTTGTGATTCAATTGAAGATTGATTTGATAACGGTGGTGTTTGCACTTTTGTAACAATTGTTGATTTTGTACGCACAATTGGCGCTGGTTCATCATCACTTGATTCTGATGATGATTCAATATAATAATCATCATCGTCGTCCATATCTAATAAATCGAATTTATTGATTTTATAATTTGGATCAGCATATTCAAATTTAACGGCTTTCACTTTTTTTTTCTCTTTTTTCGGCTTTTCATCATTTATCGTCAATTCCTTTGTTGAGTTGGTAATTTTATCAACATCGGTGTCCGTACATTTTTTACCTTTTTTCGATTTTTTATCTTTATCCTTTGTGGCGGCAGTGGTTGTAGCGGTTTTAATTGATTTTAATGAGGATGATGATGATGATGATGTTGTTGTTGTTGTTGTTGTGGTTGGTGTGTTTGTTGTTGTTGTTGTTAACAATTTGGAATTATCCGGTGATATTTTACGACCACTAGTTTTATCGCTAATTTTTGTATTCTTTTCGGCTAATTTCTCTTTCACATTTTTCTTGGCATTTTTTTCCGGCACAACTGGTGGTTCATTCGATTTTTTTATGGTTGATGATTTCGTTGATGCATGTTCAGTTTTTGAATTTTGCTTTGTTTTCGTTAAACGATCATTTGTATTTGCAATAACCGTACCGCCAGATGGAAAATTTTGGGCTGGAATTAATTGGCCATTGATGAATGTGTAGAGAAGCTTATCTTTGTCGGGTGAAGTACCTTTAGCAATAACAGCAACCTGTGGTTCATCATCCGGTAAATTAACACGTTTAATTGTTACAATACGTTTTGATTGATCAAATGACACTTCGCATGGCTCTTGTCGCTGATCATTTTGTATCAATCGTACGTTATTACTTTTTTCATGTTGAGTTTTTACTTGGTCATCTGTTCACAAAGATTAAGGGAATGAAAAAGAAACGAAATAATATAGAACATGCTAATAATTGCAACAAAATGTTATTAAAAAAAAAAAAAAAAAAAAAAAAAAAATCACAAAAAATGTTTGAAAATTAGAAAAAATAATCGTGTAAACCAATAGTAATGTGAATCTTACTCATCACTTCGGCCATGACAGGTGATGTGGATTTTGTCGAATGTTTTTGTTGCCGTTGTCGTTGTCTTTCTTCTTGTTCTTCTTTGCCTAAATTAGACATAAAATGCAAAACAGCAAGAAAAATAGAAAAAAAAAAACGTTACTAAATTTGATAAATGGAGCTAAAAAGAAAAACAAAAATGGAGCTAAACAGAAAGGAATTAATTTTACCTGGTAAATAGGAGAATTTAAAGTCTGTATTATTTGCCTTGAGCACACCAATCAATTCGAGAATCTTTGATTCCAATTTGGCTTTTAATTTATTATATTTTTTATTACTGATTTCCAGTTCGGCAATTTTCTTTTTATCACGTTTCGGCACAGCTCGTAATTCTTTCAATTCATTTTTACCGTCCAATTCCTTATAAAATACCACATGAAATTCATTACGAATTTGTTCCAATTCTTCAATTCGTTTAATGTCCTCTTTTTTTTGTTTTTGTTTTGCTTTTTTTGCAGCTTTTTTCTGTGATTTTTTCTTCGGTTTTGGTATACCTTCGATGTAATCAACCATATCATTCAGTGATCGTTCAGTTTGTGATTGATTTTGTTCATGTTCATTTGATTTATTGGTTCGTGTAACACTTGAATCACCATCAGAACTTGTTTCGGAATTATCTGAACGATTTATTTTCTTTCCATTGATTTGTTGCTGTTTATCAATGGTCAAAATTTTACGTTTCTTAGCATTTTCCGGATTAATTGCATTACAATCAAATGGTTTGGCAGTGTTTAGTTTTTTAACCGACACTTTTGGACATGCACCCTTTGCATTTGTTGTGCCGGTAATTTTTGAACAATTATCCTGTAGTGCTGCTTCAAGTATTTCATTTGTGTTATTTTCTTTCTGTTCGATAACTGGTTTCGATGGTTGTTGCTTCGATTGTATGATATCAAAATTTTGTGTACCACTTGTGCCGGGTATATTATTTGTTGGTGTGACTTTTGATGTGAGCATTTTCTTTAAAGCACCTGGTTGATTTTTCATTGTTTTTGTGGCAATGGTTTTTGTTGAGATTTTATTACTCAATCGCTTTCGTAATCGATCCCGTGTCTCATTAATGCGACCATGGGTGCATTCCTGAAAGTTATAAAAAAAAAAAACAAATGACAAAATGATGAAATAACAAAATAACAGCAAAAAAAAAAAACCATCATTCACTCGGCATAATGTAAACACAAAATTGAAAATCATTTTCACAAAGCAAACACATTCTGCTCCATTGGCTAAGGAGCTTAAGGTTAATTGTTTAAAATTTGCATAAAAATATTTTGTGATATCAATAATCAACAATAGACAACAAATATTTTTGATTAAAAATATCGAACAAATAAATTATTACTCGACAACAATATTCACAAAACGGTGGGCTACGCATCATCTTTTAAAGCACTACGAATTCACATGCGATTTGGTTTACATTATGTGCACGATTATAAAATTCAATTTGGCAATTTGGTCAAGTATGTGTATATTTTATCGTCGATTGTTTATATTTTATCAACCAATACAAATACAATATTATACGATGTCGCACACAAAACAATTCACATTTTTTGTTATATATACAAATGTCAAGAGCAGAACAGACAGTTGGTGTTCTTGTTAGATTAGAAAAAAATATATTTTTGTCACAATTTTAGTCTTACCGTGTGACCAAAAATGGTGCAATAGTAGCAAGTGCATTGGCCATCACCACGATGACACATTTTTGCATGATTTTGATTCTCTAATAAATCCGAATGTTCGGAGCAACCTAAAAAAAATGTGACAAAACAAAAAATTTGAGATGAAAAGAAAAGAAATGAAAGTAGAAAAGTTTTACTCATTCAGTTATAAATTCGATAACATTGTGTATAGAAAACGTAAAACATAAAACACATTTTTCGTATTTGTTTATTTAACTTACAATGATGTCCGCCATTGTTTTGTTTTTCTTTTTTCTCTTTCTTTTCTTTTTTCGCTGTGGGTTGATTATCATCATTCTCTTTAATTTGCTCAAGATCCCGAACCATATCCTTAAGTACACTGTATAATAAAAAGAAAAGAAATAACAAAAGTTCAAAAATATTTCATTTTCAATTTTCAGTTGGTACAACATGCGCTCAACAAGTTTCATTACAAAAATGACGGTCAACCGATCAACAGCATAGTCAGTCTATATAGTTCGATAATAGACGCAATTCAATGTTTCATTTTTTTTTTTTGTTGTTTTTTGTGTTTTTTTTTTTTTTGTTTTTTTTTTTTCATTTTTCATTTTGATTTACCTGTGCTCTTGCTTTAAGCTTTTTAGCTCAGCTTCTAATTTTCTGCAATAGAATTTAAATTTCAAACATAAATGCATTTGTTAATTCAAAAAAATATGCTCAATTTGATTGAAAAAAAAAATCACAAAAAATGTTTGCTTCCGATGTGAATGTGTGAAATAATTTTGTCGTTATGATAAATGTAACGTGAAAAAATATGGTTGATAAAATCAAATGTTAACAATGTAACATTGTTTCATTCTCTTCTCTCTCTCTCTCGACATTCGTTTTATGCGCGAAATTATTGTTTTTCAATTAAAATGAATTAAGTAAATTCAATGAATTTTTTGTTTTATCTACACTCTGAGGATTGGCATTTTTATGTATTTTTTTGAAATTTTAACAGCGTGTGGCATTCAAATCAATTGAAAAAAGAAATGAAAATCAAGAAAAAGAATTTCAATAAGATAATCAAATTTGATTAATGTAGTGATGCATTCAATAGTTTACACTAGACTAATTGCTAATGTAACCATTAACCGGTACAATAAATTTGTACATTTTTTGTGTGGTTATGATATCTATTATGCATTTTAGTGTTGATCAATTATTTGTTGTTGTTCAGTTTAATATAGAGATGTCAATCGTACTTACTTATTAAGTTGTTGTTTGACGGCAATTTTGACAGCATCAGCCACACTCACTTTTGTTGATGTATTTTCTATATCACAAATGTCATGTTTTTTGCATTTATTTTCATCACATGGTGTTGGTGATGAATTTTCACTGGTCTTTGTTGAATTGATTGGTTTCGATTTCGATTTTGGTTTTGATTTTGATTTTAATTTTGTTTTTATATTAAATCCCGAGCTATGCGCACAAACATCATGTTTTGTTTCATTTTTAACAACATCAAGTAATGCTATTAATTTGAGTTTATTTTCAAGCTCTTTGCTCATTTGATGCCGATGTTCATTATCATGATCTTTATCATCATCATCACCATCATCATCATCATCATTATCATCATCATCGTCGTCGTCGTCGTTGTCATCATCAACATCATTATTATGATTATTATCTTTATCAAATGATGGTCCCCATCGTTTTGATTTTCCACATTTTTTCGATGTGGTTGCCAACAATTTGGTGGTTGCCACTGAAAAATCGCCCATATCATTTATGCTACTAATTTGGTCCATTTGCATACGTAATTGAAATTCCAATACTTTTGGATCATTTTCAATTTTCTTTAACGGCGAATCATCAGTTTCTTTAAACATATAAATACATTCAAGCCAATATTTATTCAGTTCAATGTCACCATTAACAATAATAAAACATGAATCAAGCAATTCTTGTACTGGTATTGGCATATCAATTAAATAACATTCAGCAAATGCTGATCCAATGTCACAAAATAGCGTATATTCAGCATCATCAATATTCCATAATAAATCCATTTGCTGTAGCATATCAATTTTTTGCGTTTTATCATTGCATATTTTTTGCATTAAATATGAAAAATACAATTTTTGTATATTCATTAACTCTTTACGTTCTTCTTCTTTTAATGGTTGATAGGCTTTTATCAAAAATTTGGAAAAATTTAATGGATAAAGGCCGGCTATGATATGTGTTGCAACACGACAATCATTTCGCATGCATGGCGGCTCTTGAAATGAACAAAAATGTCGCGCATCGAAATTCGTTGCATTGTAAACTTTTCGAACTATAAAATTGAATAAAAAAGAAAATGAAACAGAAAAAGAAGAACAATATGAAGCAGAGAATTGAAAATAAATAAATAAATAAATTTGTGTTTGGTAAATTAGTGTTTCAATCATGAGTGTGTATGCGATGTGCAATCAAGAGTGTGTGCATTTTGTACGTGGCATGTTTGAATGGAAATGGTATTGGAAAATGATTAGATGAAGGTGATGGATGGATTAAATGGATGGTATGAATGCAAATTATGTAAAAGGATTAGGAGAGAGAGACTTTGATGATAACCAACAAAATAAAATGAAATGGAAAAACTTAAAATCCTAAATTAGTCTATTTTATTAATTACATGGAAAATGTTTGAAGACAGCCCACGATATATGATAACAATGATTTTCTAGCATTGCTTCGGTTAGTTCTACGTCGATATCATCATCATCGTCTATATTTGGCAGTGATGTATCTTCCAATCGACGTGCTATATCCTTTTTCACGTAATCGATATAATCGCGATCCAATTTCTCATAAAATGAACATTTCGTACAATAAAATTTCTCTAGCACCTCTTTATCCTGATTGCTACATGTACCACCGGCAAATAAACAGGTGATACAATTACAATCGCTGTATTCACAGAAAACAAAGAAGAAAATATGAATTTTCATTCAATTAAAATGACAAAAAACTTGATGAAATTTGAATGTTAATTAAATGTTATGGGAAATACATACGCATGATGATTCGCTATTGCAAGATCACACGATATACATCGTTTATTAAGAAACGTTGCATATAAACGTGAATCATCTTTTTCCTGCCAAATTCGTTTTAGATAATCAATTGTTAACACCCAGGCATCATTGCGATTTTCCATTTTTTCCCATTGCATTTTTGCTGAATTTTCACGTTTCAGCAATTTTTCATAAGGCGTAAAATCAAATTCACATTTACGAATGGCTTTTAAAAGATCATGAATGCCACAAATACGTCTACGTCGTTCAATATCATCATTTCCCAAATGATAATCTTGCAATAATTGCCATACTTCGGACCAAGTTTTCGTTGTCAATGTCATATCCTCATCAAAACGAATTAATCGATGCGCCATTGTACTATATTCCGTTGGCTCAAGTCGATCTTTCAATTTTAATATACATTCCGGTATTAATTCTTGAATTTCCATATAAACATAACGTTGATACATTCGCTTATTCAATATTGTCCATGTTAATAAAAAATCCTGTAAATGATCACGTTGCAATTCGAACAACAATGATGATAACTTTTTAGCCGCATTACAAAATTTATCATATCCATCCAAGATGACTAAAATGGAGAGAAAAAAAAAACAATTATGATTAATTCAAAACAAAAAACATGGCGAGAAAAACAAACTTCGAATGAAAAATGAATAGAGAAAATCCTTTCACCACATACATTTAAGTAGTTCAACCGGATCAAAGGTTGGAGGTTCATCGTCTCCGTTCGATTTTAATATGTTTTTCAGTCCATCACTGTATGTAATCGTAATGCAACGCAATTGAATGCACAATAACTCGAACAATTGATGAGGATCACGTGTGTACAGCCTATTTTAAAACAAAATCGATAAATTGATGATTTTAAAAATGTGTTTCAAAATCGACATGTACAAACGTAAAATACTTACATTGTAAATACCAATATGAATGTCATTTCATTTGATAGTGGCAACTGAGAGCTTAACGACAATTGTATATTTTTCTGATTGTCAATATGTCCATCGGAATACCATCTTGCTTGCGAATTTATTAATTCCTCGTACTTGGCATCCAATGAATTTTCATACGGCACTGGATTTCTATTTTAAAAAACGAAATTTTCCACATTGCATTAACAATACAATCGATCACACGCATTTAACAATTTTTATTTTAAACACCGCTCAATTTTGGTGGATTTTTTTAATTCACTCTCTCTCTCTCTCTCTCTCTTTTTTTTTGTTTACTTACTGTGGAATAACATCATAAAATTCTCGAATAAGAACCTTCAAACGATCCCATAGCGTGTTATATTCATGATCTTCAAGCACTAATTGCATTAAAGCTTCTCGATACTGTAAACATTCGGCACATTTACAATAGACGCGAAATATGTCCGTATCAAAACAAAATCTGTCACCATCTTTATCATCATCCTGATATCGTCGTTTATCACATCATTCAGAATGAAAGATAGAAAAGAACCAGCGACAGCAGCAGCAATACATAAAATAAGGAAGAAAATAGAAAGTAGATGTACAAAATATCAGCTTTATTAACAAAAACATAACAAAAATGAAAAAAAAAGAAAAAACAAAAAAAAAAAGAAAAATGCTTCATCGGTAGCAATGTAAAAACACTGAGTGTGTCTTTATATGCAAGTGAACAAAAAAAAAAAAAAAAAAAAAAACAGTAAAACAATCCATTTTAATGGAGTACATTCATAAGAAGCGCGTTCAATCAAAATTAAATCACAGCATAAGATATAAACATTCGAAAATGGAAATAACGTTTTGATCACAATTATCTATATATAATATAGAAAAGCAATAACAACAACAACAACAACAACAAAAACAACAACAATTGGAAACCATTTGTTGTGTGTGTAAATGAAATGTGTGATATGCGTACTGAAGGTGCATAGCATTTATTTGCATTTGTTCATCACGTCGCCTGGTCATATCTATATACAAATTGTTTCATTTCATTGAATTTTGTTTTTTTGTTTTTTGTTTTTTTTTTTTTTTTTTGGTCGTCTTTTTTGATTCTTTGCTTTAATTTTGTCATGTTTCGGTCTCTTAAAATTCCATTTTTCTTTTATTTATTTCTTTCTTTCTTTCATTCTTTCATTCTTTCAATTCTTTCTTTCTATCGTTCGGTTTTTGTTCATGTGAGTGATTTTGGTATTTGTGGTGTGTGTGCATTTGTTTCTAACCTTAGGCACGATCCCATCGGTTGATTTAACTGATTCTTTGACTCCGGTTGAATCGTTCACTATTTGCTCGTTATGATTATTTGTGCAAGCATCCATTGATTGACCATTATTATGAATTTTTTCATCCGATCGAAATGCTTTTAAAGCCACTTTCACCGCAAATCGTGTGGGATTTTGTTCTGAAATGCTTTCAATTTCGTCAATAATATTTGACGAATACGGGGTTTTCTCAATAAATGACATAGCGCCTCAATTATGCGTAATCAATAATATAATTTATTATTATTATTATTATTTTTGATTAGCTACTAATTGAATATCGCATAAACAAAACGGAATAAGCACTAAATCGTCGGCGGTAAGAACGAACAAAAAAAAAAAAAAAAAACTTTTTATTTTTTCCTATTGGTGATAAAAAAAAAAACACACAATATGATTTTTCTCTGTTGTAGCACTCTTATGAATGGCTCATAAATATGGCGAACACACAGAGCAATAGAGACTGAACTGTCAAAGTGACGCGATTTCATTGTGGTGGTGTTTGTGTATACAAATATATATATATATATATATTTATAGAAATACATATAAAAAGATATTTATATGTTGTAAGAAGCGACGTTCACGTGAATTCTTTGAGTTCGATGGCGTTTTGCGCAAATGGAGGGAAACACTGTCTATTCACCAATTTCAAAAAAGCCGAATTTTTTGAAACAAACAAATAATGATGAACAAATGATTTACTATATGAATACAGATAGATATAGATTCATTCAACTGTTGTCATGTATTTAAAAGATACGACGTAAGCAATTTAATTTGAATTAAAATACTGAGACTTTTATAAATGTGTTACGAAATTTAAAAATGAAAATTGTGTTTAAAATTCGATTCCAGAATGTTAAAGTATTTTCCATTCTTTGTGCATAGAAAGACTCAATTCCATTTGAATGTATTGCATGAAAATCATAGACAATTTACGATTGAGTTGATTGACATTATTTAACACTGACCAGCAATGCAGTTTACGCCTTTATCCCCTATTTATTGCGTTTTAAAACATTAAATGTATGAAAAACGACCTTATTAGAACTGAATAAATTGCGACTTTGATGGATGTTTTTTTTTTTTCACACTTTTTTCTGTTCCAAAAATACTTAGTTTTCAATTTAACGGACACGCATATATACAATACCATTTTAAAATTGAGCAATTCAACACACATCAAATTAATCGAAAACAAAAATAAAAAAATGGTTCAACATGAAATTTGTGCATAGTTTTGAATTTATTACTTGTATGATTTACGTTCAAATATTTACATTTAATTTATATAATAATCATTACTAAATTTTAACTTAATCAACTAAAATAAATTAGATTTTGTTGTTGTTGTTGTTGTTTTTGTTTTTGTTTTTGTTTCATTCATTTTTGTATAGTTAATAATTCTATTTTGTGTTTTCATTGTGTCTTTTCTCATTTCTCATTTTGTCGTCATTCGAAGTAGTCCTGTTTTTTTGTCCATAAATCAATAATAATAATAATAATTGATAATAAGAATATATTAAAATTACAATGATTTTCATTTTTCTCTTCTCTTCTCTTCTCTTCTCTTCTCTTCTCTTCTCTTCTCACTCTCACTTTCACTTTTATCCATATCATTGTTTTTGCCATTTCTGTTGTTGTTAGCAAATGCAAATAAATATGATTGTTGAAACTAACAAATTGGAAATGGTTTTCAACCGTTTTAATTCCAATTTATTGATTTCATTATTTTTCCTTCTTCTGTTAACTACTTTATTGAGTGAAATGAAACAAAACCCGTGCTAGCACAGTTGATTACATTCAACTACCTGATAAATTAACCGTTGATAATCGACTTTACAGAGACAAATCAAGAGAAAAACTGGAGCCAACATTATTTTTTTATATTCAGATTGTCGATTTCAGTTTTCTTTCTCTCTCTCTCTCTCTCTCTCTCTCTCTCTCTCTCTCTCTCTCTCTCTCTCTCTCTCTCCCCTCTCTCTATCTTTCTTCCGGTCTATTTTCATGCTACCGCGTTTCATTTGCTGTTTTCATGATTTGTATTCTTGTCATCTTAAAATCTCTTCACTAAATGCAATACTATTTTTGCATTCCTTTTGATCGTTATTTCATTCACTATTCATCAGTATTGTCAAATTTTGACCGAATATTTGATAACGTTGTTTTATTACAATTAGAATAAATACTGGTTAATGCATATCTGGATTTATATATTCAAAATATACGATGATGCCTGTGTGTTCTGGGGATTTTTTTTTGTTTTTAGTTTTTTTTTTTTTTTTTTTTGTTGTTTTGTTTGCATGTATCTATGTAACTCTATTTTATAATTATTTTGTTGTTGTCTTTTCTATTTATTTTTTGATCGGCAACAATATTGTTTTTTTTTTTTTTTTTTGTTGTGTGTTTCATTATTTGATTGATGCATCAATTTTAAATTTGAAAAGAAAAAAAAAAACATTCAGCATCATCAATTACTGTTGAAAAAATCCCTTTTTACACTCTCGAATTGTTACCGTTTCTTTATTTACGGTAACTTCAGTTATAATCACTTTATCAGATAAATTGGTTTTTGGCAACCAAAGTCGTGGCGGTGCCGGTCTCGGTGATGTTGGTATTGGCGGTGCACGTTTTACAATTTTGAAATCATTCGCTATTTTACTACTATTTACATTCTCTGAATTATTTTCAACACGACTATTTTGCAATGGTTCACGATTATTATTATCGGCATTAATTGATTTGAATGCGCCCAAATGTGAATCAATTGGTTGTTCATTTTTGATTGTTGTTGATGTTGATGGTTTTTCTGGTGGTGTATTTGATTCGGGATGTGAGGCAGGCGTTTCAGGTGATAATGGTGCTGGTTCAGTTTTTATTGGAACTGTTATCGGTGTGGCCGATACATTTGTACATAATAATTTATTTGATGGCGGTCCTTCTGGTGATGTTTTTATGGTAACACCAATTTTGCCTGATTCTTTTGATAGCACTTCAACTTTTCGTTTGGTTGTCGGTGTGGTTGTTGTTGTTGTTGTTGTTGTTGATGCTGATAATGATGATGCTGTATTTAAAAAATTCTTTGAACGTTTCTTGCTACCGGCGCTTGATTGGCTCAATGGTTGATCATCACTGCTACTGGAATTTGTATCAATAATATCATCATTATGAATTGATGATGATGTTGAACCAATTCGTGCATTCCGTTGTGACACCGATGATGTGGTTGATTTTTTTATATGATTTAAACCGCTATCGGTTTTTAATCGAATATCAATTGATGTACTGCCATTTGAATTAAATTGTTGTCTGCCTTTTGTATCAGCTAAATGTTTATTTGATAATGAATTCGATTTTATTGCCGATATTATTGTATTACTATTATTCGTACTTGATGCAAGCGTTGAACTATCTTTTTTTACTTTTATCGATCGATCTTTATCCAATAAATTTGAATTTGTATTCGATTTATTAAATGCATCAAATGTACGATGCGTTGAATTATCAAGACGATCACCAATTGTTTCATCATCATCATCATCTTCATCATCGTCTTCAGTATCTGGTTCAGGATGTAAAATACGTTCACGTTTCTTTGGTCGTTTTCGTGACACTATGGAATCATTTGTTCGTTCAAATATTTGAATTAAACGTGTATCCAATATATTCTCTTCTGGTTCCCATGTATTGTATCGTGGTGTCCATCCTTGCCATTTTACAAGATACTCAACTTTACCCTGATAAATTCCATACACCGAGAATGAAAGTGAAAAAGAGAAAAAAAAAAAAAAAATTAAAAAAAATGAAAAGAAAACAAATGAAAATATTATTCAATAATATTGATATGATTTTAATTCATTTGTAAATGTTAAATCAATATCATCAATCAACCAAAATACTTTTGAATGAATTTTCAGTCATTTATATCAGCAATTTTCTAACTTAAATCTAGATACTGTCAATGAAATAACTATACACTAAATTTCACTATGAATGTCATAACCAGATTTTTTTTTTTTTTTTTCAAATAATAAATTCATGGACAAATGGACAACGAAGAGAGAAAAAAACAAAAGATTGAAAGACTGAAACAATTGCTTCAGATTCATTCAATTACAAATTATTTTGCATGTTTTGAGAAATTGTATTGGAACCCCAGATTGGAATTCAATGCAATTGATTGAATTGGAAAATACATTGTATTGCACTCGATTTATTTTGAACGGAAAAATTCAGATAGCTAACATATTTTTCATATTCCCACTCACTAAAAATGACAATTTAAAATCACAGAGTTAAATGACAATCCAAATAAATAATCACAAATATCATATATGGAAAAGTGTAAAAAAAAAAAAAAAAAAATATTTTTTTTTTTCTTTTGGATCTAAAAAACATTTTATCAAACAAAGATGGCGACAATGCACCCAATTGTATGTATGTAATTGATGATGATGATATTGAAAACATAAACAATTGACACCAATCCGATATTGAATTGATCGGAATACGATGAAATGAAATTTTCTGATTGATATAAATTGATGAGAGATTTTTCATCATTTTTTACCTTTTTATATCGTTTTCTAATAATTTTTTCCGCCGCATAAACTCCACCAGATTCATTGTTGTCCATAATGTGTTGTGTTCAAATTTATGCAAACAATAAATCCGAGAATGTTTCGAAACGACAGAAACAAATGTTGGAAATTTTTCGTTTCGTTTTTCACTTTGATTTGTTTTTGTCTACTTTTTTTTTCGCTTCTTTGTAGTTTTGATTTTGTTTTTTTTTTTTTTTTTTCAATATTATTTGTAGATCGATGTGTATATTTACACAATTTCAATACACTCTATTTTCGCACATGAATTTTCTTGTCTCGATTCTCTCTCTTTCTATTTCTTCTTTTCCTTTTTTATTTTGCGTATTTATGCATGTATGTGTGTGTTTTTTTTCTTTCTGTCCTGTATGTATACATATATATATATCATACAAATAATTCTTCTCTTCACACTTTTGTTCGATCCGAAACAAAAATAAAACAGTTATATACATCGATTGAATGATTTAATTTTCATTATTATTATTATTATCGCATCGGTATTTACATATTGCTTTAAATGAATTTGTTTAATCGTTTATTTCAAAACTAATTTGCATTGAATTGAAAACTCGAACAATTCTTTTCGATAGAGAAAAAAAAAAGAAACAACAAAATTTGCTTGGCCAAGCAGCGATTGTACTGTAATTTTCTTAGTGGTACAACTAATAAATTGTTTTTACGAACAATATTTTCATTCTTTTCAACATTTTCATGTTGTTACATTGTTATTTATCGCCATTTTGAAATTTTCAAACAGTGCTGCCAATAAATAGCGCAATAATACATTTGTCAATTGACAGTAGACAGTATGAATGCGAGAGGGAAAAAAATCAATTTTCAATACATAGACATATATGCTAAATGCGATCTAAAATCACCATTCACAATTTTCCAATAAATTGGAAAATCGATTTTATGCAATATTGAAATGTGGAAAAATATGCAAAATCTGTATGACACATTTTTTTTTTTTTTTATTGTAAATCATCATTTAAATTGCGGGAAATCTTTTATACACATTTGTTTTAATTTTCGAAAATTCGAATATTGACATCTGTCAAAGTGCACGTGTATCGCCGTTTATTAACACACCAAAAAAAAAAATAGTCCCGACAGTAAACATACCGTGTGCATGCTTGTTTCGCACTATGGCTTTAAAAACAAAATCTTTTAATTCATCTAAAGGCATTGATATTGCTAAAAAAACGGGACAATTAAATTCATCAATACAAAGTGGTGGCAAAAATAAACACATTAAATTCGATGATGATAATGATGATGCTAATGAAACTATAGTCAAGAACACAGATGAAGTGATTTCAGAAAAGAAGCAACAACATGGATCGAAAAAAAAGTGACAAACATCGAAAAAATGCAATGGACATTGGAAAATTGTGGTATCAAACAGTAAGTTATCAATTATTCACACATAATCAATCAAAAAAACAAAGAAAAAAAAAAAAAAATAAATTCAACAATACGTTTGTTTTCAACAATTATCATTATTCAGTATGCCGAGTACAATACCGCCGGTGAACTTGTTGAGATGAAAAATCATGAAATTGAAGAGCTTACAAATTACTGTCGTAAATGTTTTGAAGATAGAAAAGCTGTATATGAAAAACGTAAATTAATTTAATAACAATATTAATGAACGTTCAATTCAATCAATAAAACTGTTCAACTGTTTGAATATTGTACAAACAAAAAAATGATTTTAATTTTAGGTAATCCATCGGATGTGAAATGGCTTAAAACTGCATTGCATAAAGGTACATCACGTGATCGTGCCAATGCTGGTGGATTATTAACACAATCAAATCCAATGGGCAATTTAGAAACACTTGAATCATTAATCAGTTTTACAAAAATTACAAATAAAAACAGCACCGATTCAGTAGGTAATTGTCATGAATTTTTGTAATTTATCTGTACAAATTGGTCGACAATTTAGATTGATTTTTGTTGTTCCATTATTTTTAATGAACTTTTAAAAATTAGATGTAGCCACCGATTTGTTTATTAATGCACTTTTACCACCGGATCGAAAATTATTGTCATTTGCATTGAGAGGAGCTGACTGGAAAGCGCTTAAGAAAAATGATAATGTTGATAAAGCGACAAAAGATGACATTTATGCATATTGGCACTTTGAAACTATAATTAAGGATCAGTATTTTGGTGAGAATTCTATTCATTTTCTGTTTCGCCGTATTTTTTTTTTTTCTACAATTTTTGGTTTTTTTTTTTCTTCTTCTAGAATTTCTGCGTAATGTTCAAAATGCCATTCAGAGTGGCCAAGAGGCGAATAAAAAACAAGCAATAATTTGTGCATCAAAATTATTATCGTATGCACCAGAAAAGGAGCAAATGTTATTATCAATGCTAGTGAATAAATTGGGTGATCCATCAAAATTGATTGCATCGAAAGCATTGCATCATTTAACCGAAGTATCATTTAAACATCCGGCCATGTGCGGTGTCATTGCTAATGAAACGGAAAAATTTTTATTTCGTAATAATATTACCGAACATGCACAACATTTTGCATTATGTTTTTTATCACAATTAGCACCGCATGGAAATGTTGAAGTTTGTACAAAATTGGTGAATATTTGTTTATCATTTTTCAAAGTGGTTGTTAACAAAGGTTTAATCAATAGTAAAATTATGCAAGCAATTTTATTATGTTTAAAACATTCAATAACCGATGTTGTGCAAGAAAATAAAACAAAACCGGGCACGGATAGCGGTTTATTAAGCAAAGATACACAGGATACAATTTATCGTTTAGTTCATTTTGCAAATATTAAAGTGTCATTACAAACATTGGCATTAATATTACAAATTATAACGGCAATGGGTGCCGAACATCAACACAATCGCTTTTATAATGCATTATATAAAAAATTATTAGATCCTGAACTTGGTACTTGTGGTGCAAAATATGCAGCACTATTTTTGCATATTGTTCATCGTGCTATTCATATTGATCGTAATAAATCAAGAGCACAAGCATTTATTAAACGATTATTGCAAATAACTTTATATTTACCGGCACATATTGCATGCGGTTCATTGATTATTATTAGTAAAATATTGAAAGCACGTCATGAACTCAATCGCATCGAAGCACCATTGCCAGTTGTTCAACCGAAAATGGAAATTGATGGCGAAACGGCAATAAATGAAAATGATAATTCAATTGTAAATGATACAAATGAAAAATCAACGGCTTACGATCCATATCATCGAGTACCAGAATTTTGTGGAGCCCAATATGCAATGAAAACCGAATTATTAGCATTGATCCATCATTATCATCCAACAGTTCGAGTTTTTGCACAGAATATTCTTGATAGTATGTAAAATTTTCTTTTATACATTTGGCAGAGAATTTACATTAAAAAAATGTATGTTTTTCCTTTTTTCATTTAGATACACCAATCAAATTCTATGGAGATCCATTAGTTGATTTCTCATTAACACATTTCTTGGATCGTTTTGCATTTAAAAATCCTAAAAAAGATACAGAAAATAAACAAGTATCAGTTGTAAATACATTTTATCATAAATCATATACACCGTATGGAAGTCGTGGTAAACCGGTTAAACAATTAAATTTATCCAATTGTACCGAAGATGAGAAATTCATTTTTGAATATTTGGATAAGAAACGTGCACGACAAGCGGCACTCGGTTTAACCGGTAAACAAAAAGATCATTTTGAAGCGGTTGACGATGATGAATTTGATGCATATTTGGATGGTCTTGGTGGAAAGAATAATAAAGATGGTCTTGATGATGATGAATTTGATATTCTCGGTGATTTTGGTGAAGGAAAGTCAACCGGTGAAAATGATGATGATGATGAAGATTGGGATAGTGATGATAATGATGATGTTAGTATGAATGATGATGACAGTGATGTTGATATTGATGCTAAAGCAATGAATGATGGGTAAGCATGATACAAGAATGTGTTGAATAAAATCGAATTTTGTGTTAATTAAAAAAAAAAAAAAAAAAAAAATTTTATGAAATTACAGAGATGAGTTTAATGATAGCGATGCTGGTTCAATTTCACTTGATGAGGATGAAGATATGGATGAAGACGGTTCGGATATCTTTGAGAGTGATGACGATGAAAATGGTGAAGATGAAATAGATAGTGATATCGAAGTATCTGATCCAGAAGATGAACCAAATGCCAAACGAAAGAAATCAATTGGCAACAAAGAATTCCAAAAGAAATTAAAGAATACAACCAGTATGTGGATTGTTTAAATATTCATTTGAATCATTCGTGTGGACTAAATGTGGAATAAATGTTTTCTTTTTTTTTTTTTCTTCTATTTTTACTCAGATATGAATTCGCTATTTGCTGCTGCCGAAGATTTCTCCGAAATGCTAGAGGAAACTGGTAAATCAAGTAAACATGGAACCCTTGGCGAAATATTTAATAAAGATAAATCATCTGACAAGCAAATTGAATGGGAAAGTAAACGATTTAAACAAGGTGGCCATCATAGAAAAAGGCCAACACAAAAACGTAATCGTTCGCAAGGCAAAAAACGACGCGGTGAAACCGGCAAAAAAATGAGAAAACACAAATGAAAAATCAATTACAATTGAATGCAGACAATATTTTGGCTCGTTGTGCTAGATTTTTATTTTAATATGCAAATGGCGGGAGAATTATGCTATTTTGATTTCAATCTATATTAACTTGACGAAAATGGTTTTCAATTTATCAAATAAATAAAACAAAATTCTTTCTTTTTTTCTTCTTTTATATTGAACAAATTTAAATGCAATTTCTTGTTTTGTATAAGTGTAATTCAAAAAACCACAGCAATTTCGAAAATGTTTCTATTCATCAAAGAAAAGTCCCAGCGCATCAGAAGGGTGTCAAGGGAACCCTGGAAACCCTGTGTCAGAACGTATAAATATATCCAATACAATTATTGTAGAATTACATACAAGTAAAATAAATATTGCTATGATTTTCTATGATGATCAAAGCTTCAAAAACGTCATATATCTAATGCTAAGTTAGCATTGCTAACAGTATTAATTTGCTTCGACCATTGAATTTTAATATTAAATTTTAACTGTTTTAGTTGAAATCGCAATTTAGAAATAATTCTACAATTTTAAATCACAATTTACAATTTACAATGAATGGGTACAATAGAGCCCTGCATTTCACAAATAAGTAAACAACTTCTTTTTCAATCTGTTCTGTTTTGATAAATTAGTTGTTTTCGTCTAGTATGAAAAATATTTTCAATTTATGCTGTATTGATGATTAAAATTATCATTAAAACAACAAATTTACAACGTGTAAATAAAAATCGTAACAATTTTTTTCTATCAATTGGTTCGAATAGTTGAGATTTAAAGAGCAGGGAGGTAGGAAACTTTAACAATCATGTCTGAAGAGCAAAAATTGAAAACCTTTAAAAAAAAATGCAAATGCAAACACGCGCAAGTAGTTGTATAAGATGCAACTCATTGCCTGTACACTAAGCGCCTTGAAATAGAAATCAATGAAATTCATGGGGTTTTTGTTTTGGTTTATCACCCACCCATAAGTTGAGGACCTTTTTTTGCTCATCAACTATGATCCGAGTGGAGAGCTCAGAACCCCTCCCCAAACAATTTTCAGATCGTAGGACTTTATTTTCAGTTCATCTATTTTGATCCGGTAGCTATTATAGCATTGGATAGAATAAATTTCTGTTCTCACTTTCACAAGATTTCTAGCAGAATTCGCGCTGGAATTTTGCCATAACCTCCCTCTAAAAAATTGTACGTGCCCATCTTTGAGCTGATTTGAAATTTTTATAAGTTTTTGGCTCTAGATCATTCTATACGCAAAGCATCGGTTCAGTTGTTACTGAATAAAAAAGGAGTCGTTTGGCTTGTGGAAGATCTATCGATCATTTGAGGTCCATTTTGGTAGTTCTCCAGTGATATCATTTGAAATTTTAAATTTGAATTTTTCGGCATATTTCTAATATTAACAACGTTAATATGGGTTTAATTTCATTTTTTTACGCGTTTTTGATTTTCCAAGCAATTCATATCAATCAAGGACAATTACTAACTCAGTGTGATAGTAAGTTTTTATCGTGTTTTATATATTCTGAAAATCGAAAAGAAGTTAATTTACAATAAAATCAGTGGTCATTGTATATCACCACAGACAAAAAAAAAAGAATATTCACTATTGAAATAAAACACATCTTGTTTGGTCGCGTGTATAAATGAGAAGATTTTCATTAAACTAAAAATTGGTTATTCAAACGTAATGTGTCAGTTTTTGGTCATGGAACAGTGTCGTTTGCACATCATAATGAGAGGCGATGCGCACAATGCATTAACCGAATTGTCTTCGTCCATAAATTGATATAAGACAAAAGATCCCAAAATGCAAGAAAAAAAAATTAATTCGATTGGAAATGTTTGAAAATTGAATCGTTTATAGGCACAATTTGTTTTACAGTCTCACTCGGACTCAACGTTCGGTTGTTCTATTTATTTTCATAAAATGTAACTGTTTCACACTGAACTACTATGAATAGAGCTGCTATGAATTCATACTATGAATAGAGCTGCTCATGAAAACACACCCGAAATCATACGCAAAACTTTCATATCAGCCACTTCCAAACCATGAATAAAATTATTTGAATCGACCCAGCTAACAACACATACATACATGTATACATGTACAACAAACGCCAATCGAATAAACATGCGGAGACTTAATATAAATAGTTTGTTTTGCTTTAGTTGTATTTTTAATTTCTCAATGAAGTGTTTTTATTATTTTATTTCAAAAATATTTATATTTCGATAATTTAATAATGAAAAATATTTTATTGTATATAAATATTTAATTATTTTTATATAATTACACATAATCAATTTTTATTCAGATTCAGTATCAAATGTTGGTGAATCTAATTTATGTTCGTGAGTTTGGATGGCGTTCGGGAACGTGTTTGAATTTTTTTTCTCACTGCAGCTCCTAGCTCCCTAGGAATAGGCGTAATAATGGTCGTTCATCTTGGGCCATCACGGTCTTTTAACACCGATTGCGTATCATATGAAAGGGTTTTGAACAGAGATTAACACGAATAACATTTCCGGACGGAATTCATTGGCATACTGGAATGCATCGATGACATTACATGTGGTTGAAAATTTCCATCGGATGTATCCATTCGTTCAACAGCATTTAAATTATATCGTCTATCTACTTCAATGTTTGATTGTTGTGGAAAATGTTGATTTTGATGTGGATAATGAAAATTAACTGTCGATTGTCTTGATGATACATTATTTGTATCGTTTGTCGCTGGCTCAACAAATACTTCATCTTCAATTGGTTCATCTGGAAAAATGGAAACAGATTAATGAAACAAATAAACAAATTAACAAAAACTCATTGAAATGATATTTGGAATCGAGTTTAAATGTTTTAATTATATCGGCTTACCCTCTTCATCTTCATGCGTAGCTGGAACATTTACTGATTCCGGTTTTATGTGTGACGTTGTAATTGTAGTTGTTTTATGATTTTTATTCGGGGCGTCAATCAATGGCAACAATTTTGTCCATGAATGAACAGACCTAGGTGAAAAGACTGAAGGAAATTTTCAAAAATATTCGGTAAGTATTGTGAATCTCCCAAATTTTCTGAATATTAGACCGAGAGCCGTGGAACAAAATACTTTTTTTTTCTCCAGTACGGCAGATTTTAGTGTCATTTTATTTGTTTTGATTTATTTAGCTTAGAAATAAAAAAAAACAATCGGCCAAAAATAATAGGTGATTCAAATGAGAACTGTCATTGATGAAAATCTGCCGTGCAAAAGAAAAAAAAAATATTTGGCTCTCGGTCTATACTGCGCGACACATAAACTTAAAATCTTCAATGAAAACTTAGGCCATCGCAACCATTTTTTGATTTTTGATTTATACTTCCAGATCACTACTGCTAATTTATTGAACATTTCAAAATTTATGAATATGAAAAGGGATTATTTACCCCTTCGGAACATACTCCGAATTAACTCCGTTTTTTGGAATTGTGACTATTGTACCATTGCCATTGTTATATGTTGGAATTGATGCAGTTGTTAAAATGACAGCACTCGAATTGGTTACAATTCCTGGTACATGTTCTGGATGAAATGGCTGATACGTTGTATGCACGGAATTATTTGTTATGGAAGCAGCCGATGATGCTGGTGAAATACGAATAACGCTCGTTGTATGCGCATTTGGTGTTGCATTTAAATTTGCTGTGACATGAGCTTGCGGCGCTTTTATTTGACCAGTTGTCATTATATTTCTTGTTGTAATTGTAACGGGCGGTGCTGGAATTTGAGACACGGTTTGTTGCGGATTTTTTGTTTTTTTGTTAGAATTAATTAAATAGCAACATATTTTATAATTTGATTTCCTAATAGGTAATATGATTAGTTTACAAATCTATTTACCTGATAATGTGAGTGATGCGTTTGTTTCCGGTCGAATTACCTGCGATGAATTTAAACTGTACGAAATTGGACTTGGTGTCGTACTGTACTGTTGCTATATAAATAGATAAAAGAAAAAGAACATTTCGAGAATTTATTATATATTTGATGTGGATTTTGGAATGTGGAATGGGGCATTCCGAATGGCATAATGTTTATGTTACCTGCGGCTGTTGAGCAGCTGGACTACCAATTGGCATAAATAAATTTTGCCGATTTCCAACCGTGACTGGTGATTGATTTGCATTCATCGGTGAGGACACGTGATTTGTGGGCGAAGAAAATGATGGTGTTGCCGAACGTGAGCTGCTCAATGAGACTATTTAATAGAAACAGAGATTATCAAATAATGTTTGACATTTCGAATAGATTTGTAAATTATTTTTGTGCTAATTGCTTACCCAACATATTTGCCACATCGGTTTCTTCTTGATCAAATCTACCTGTAACTCGATAGTTTGGAGACGTTTCTGATTCTCTAGATGTGTCTTCATCAGCTTGTGTATTGCTACTTGAATGACTATGAAAAAGCATTTAATTTTTAACTTTTTTGTTTTTGTTTTTATTCATATTTTGTTTTGTTTTGTTTTTTTTGTTGTTTGGTTTTTTTTCATTCACAAATTTACCTCGGGAATGATGGACCTGTCGATTATCTTAAGGCGTTGCCACGTTGATTCAAATGACGTGAACAATAGCCACGACGTTGTGATTCTTTTGTGCATTGTGGATTTGAACACCTACAAACATTAAAGAGATTAAATGAAGGGTTGGGAGTGAAAGTGGCCAAGAAAAAGTTTTAAGTAAAAGTGTCCACTCTCCATACAATTTATAAGGCGATTGCATGCTGTTTTGTATGGAGTGTGGACACTTTTACTTAAAACTTTTTCTTGGCCACTTTCACTCCCAACCCTTCAAATAACTTCCATGCTAAATTCGTTAGAGTTTTTTTTTATAATACTTACAATCGACGCCATTGTTTTCCATTGAATTCGTAGTGCCATAACATTAAAAACACAGATGATTATTGCCAATGCAGCATATTTTACGGGACACTGGGTAATTTGAACGACTAGTTTTAGATTTGGAAAAATATTTTATTATTATAAATATATAATTTTATTGATTTTAGAAAATGTTTCTGACCAAAGAAAAACCTAAACCGGAAATTTTCTATGATGAAAATGACATACCAATTCATATTGATATGATGAAAATAACAGGATTCTTCCAATACGGTAATGTAATGCTTCAACTTTAAATGCATTAAATTAAATCAAAAGTTATTGTTTTGAAATAGGACGCATTCACAACTGGAAAACGCAAGTTTTGAAAATGCCATATCAAGGTGATCAAATCTCAATGTTCATCTTCTTACCACCACAGACTCCATCAGCTATAGATGATTTACTGGCAGAATTGACACCAGCGACTTTGTACGATGTATTCAATATTGGCTTTACAAAACATATAGTTGACGTTGAGTTGCCAAAGATATCCTTGGAATATACACGACAAATAATCCCGGTATATTAAAAATTATATATGTAACTGAATTTTGTTTATAACAAATTTATTAATTTTAATTCGTTTCGATAGGAATTGAAGCGTATGGGAATTCGAAGCATGTTTGGCGATCAAGCAAATTTTAGTGAATTCACTAAATCTTCAAAACTCAAAATCAATGATATCGCTCATGTGGCAAAAATCGACATTGATGAAGATGGATCTTATTATGAAGATGGATCATGTGAAAATTGCACATCCTTCTATCAGCATATGAAAATTTCACAGCCTTATTTCATTCATCCAATCATAAAACCCAATAAACAATTTAAATGTAATAATCCATTCATGTTTGTGATTTACGATAAAATATCCAACGAAATTTTATTTGCTGGTATTTATCGTGGGAAAAGCCAAGAAAACTAAATAAAGAGTTTACAAACAAATGTCTGCGGGTCACATTCTTTTATTAGTTTTTGATATTGGCGATAGTTTCTTCTTTATTCAATGCGCACTATTAGTATCATTTGATTACGTTGACTATAAATAAGTGTGTCTACTGCCTAGTAATCCTTTTTTGAGATTTGAAAAATGATTATTGACGTGAACTTGAAATAAAATGAATGGTATTCGTAATGTAATGAATTAATTCGATTGTCTGTGCCTGTATGTTATCACGATAACTTGACCATTTCATACGGATGTTTACTTAATTTGCAATCGTATGTTATTTTCAGTCTGGAACATGAGAAAAAATTAGAAAAAATATTTGCATACATTGCAATACATATTAATAAAATTGTAATCTATAATCTATTACACGTAATTGAACTAACATTGATTGAGTTCATAAATATAAATAAGCATTTAAAAGTGATTCTCAGTTAAAGTAGTTCTAGGCTATTCATCACCATCATGTTGAGGTCTTTACTTACAATATTGTTTTTCATCAAAATTGTAGAAGGAGGTAAATGTTATACAAATATTAATTAAATATTAAATTGTGTTATTTAAATTGGTAAATCCACTCCATTGTGTTCTAATAATAATTTTAATATTCAGATTTCCGAGTAATTGGAGGGCAACCAGCTGATATTATACCTTTTCAGGTAGCAGTGCAACAAAGTGTCTTTAGTTCAAAAACTCCCCCAGTTGATGAAATCATGAAAGTCATGTGTAGAGACTCTCGTAGAGATGAAGGCAACCTTTTCTTCTCAAATTATGTTTATTTTTCGGTGGCTGAAAATCACAATCATATGTGTTCTGGAACTATTCTATCAGAAAATTACATTACAACGGCTGGACATTGTATTATTGAGTATACCAAGCATCCCAGTTATAAAGAATTTTTATCAATTGTGGCATCGACTTCCGATCTTTCACAAATAGATCCGATCAACATATACTGTGTGTCAGATATAATACTTCACGAAAATTTTAGGATAAATAATCTTGATGAAAACTCTCAAATTTATGATAATGACATTGCTTTACTGAAGCTTACTAGAGCTATAAATTTTGCAAATCCTGAAATAGCAGCAAGAATAGAAATATCACCTAACTTTATTGGCTCTGGTATTAACGTACAGATGGCTGGGTAAGTAAATGTTTCTTTTCTCAAAACCAATTAAAGCCTTTAATAAAATCAAACTTTTCAATAATCTAAAGATGGGGTTCAATATGTGGCACTTCCAGATGCCCTTCCAAAATACTAAGAAAAGTTACATTGCAAACTATATCAAACAGGGAATGCCAAGCGGAAAATTTAAATTGCTTCAATCGTGGATCATGTTCTATAATGTTTGCAATAGAAGACCAATATATTTGTGTCGCTGGATCAAATAAATATGCAGCTTGCGTGGTAAGATTTCAAAACATACATATTTGAAAAAAGTATATTTTTGCCACAAACTTAAACATAATTTACTTATTTTGAGTCATGTCGAAAAGATCTGAGAATTGAAAAAAACTTTAATTTTATAAAACAATTTTATTTTCAGGGTGATTCGGGTGGCGCTATTACTACAATAGATGGAAAATATTTTATTGGAATGCTCTCTGTTGTCAGAGTACCATGTCTGCAACATCCTTCTTATTATGTAAGAATGTCTGAGTTTAAAAATTGGTTAATAAACAATATGCATTAAAAATATATTTTCACAAAGGAAAATTGAATTTCTTCAAAGATTTTAATATATAAGAAAATATTACCATTCAAAAAATTAGATCATAAAATTTGAAAACAAAAATTGTGGACATCTTCTTAGAGTCTGGCGTAAAAAGATGCAATAAAATTTAACTTCAATAATCATTTTTCAAATCTCAAAAAAGGATTACTAAGCAGTAGACACACTTATTTATAGTCAACGTAATCAAATGATACTAATAGTGCGCATTGAATAAAGAAGAAACTATCGCCAATATCAAAAACTAATAAAAGAATGTGACCCGCAGACATTTGTTTGTAAACTCTTTATTTAGTTTTCTTGGCTTTTCCCACGATAAATACCAGCAAATAAAATTTCGTTGGATATTTTATCGTAAATCACAAACATGAATGGATTATTACATTTAAATTGTTTATTGGGTTTTATGATTGGATGAATGAAATAAGGCTGTGAAATTTTCATATGCTGATAGAAGGATGTGCAATTTTCACATGATCCATCTTCATAATAAGATCCATCTTCATCAATGTCGATTTTTGCCACATGAGCGATATCATTGATTTTGAGTTTTGAAGATTTAGTGAATTCACTAAAATTTGCTTGATCGCCAAACATGCTTCGAATTCCCATACGCTTCAATTCCTATCGAAACGAATTAAAATTAATAAATTTGTTATAAACAAAATTCAGTTACATATATAATTTTTAATATACCGGGATTATTTGTCGTGTATATTCCAAGGATATCTTTGGCAACTCAACGTCAACTATATGTTTTGTAAAGCCAATATTGAATACATCGTACAAAGTCGCTGGTGTCAATTCTGCCAGTAAATCATCTATAGCTGATGGAGTCTGTGGTGGTAAGAAGATGAACATTGAGATTTGATCACCTTGATATGGCATTTTCAAAACTTGCGTTTTCCAGTTGTGAATGCGTCCTATTTCAAAACAATAACTTTTGATTTAATTTAATGCATTTAAAGTTGAAGCATTACATTACCGTATTGGAAGAATCCTGTTATTTTCATCATATCAATATGAATTGGTATGTCATTTTCATCATAGAAAATTTCCGGTTTAGGTTTTTCTTTGGTCAGAAACATTTTCTAAAATCAATAAAATTATATATTTATAATAATAAAATATTTTTCCAAATCTAAAACTAGTCGTTCAAATTACCCAGTGTCCCGTGAAATATGCTGCATTGGCAATAATCATCTGTGTTTTTAATGTTATGGCACTACGCATTGATATATTTTTGTGATATGAAAATTTGGAAATTTTATTAAAAAATCGATTAATTTTTTTGACACATTTTTCTGGCTCATCAGCAAAATCAATTTGTTCCATATGTTCATTTAATAACTTTTTCATCGAATTTCTGGAATTATACATAAAATTTTTACATTACAGTTGAGAGATGAACAATTTTTTTTGTGAAAAATTAACTCTTTGACATACTCGATTTCAATGTTCTTTGAGATATATAATTTAGTAGCTGAATTGAATTCGATTGTTCCGTTTTGAAATCGATTCGTCTGAGCATCCAGTTGATATGAGATTGCAATATCATCTTTACTTTTATCCAAATCCAATCCTAATATTTCGTTAAGTTCCCGTTGCGTTTCACCAGCAGTGCCAATGTAAGATGATAAAATTGCTTGATATACACTATGTGGGGAATAAATAATATCTTTATGTGGCTCAGTCTTTTGCAATAAATCTAACAATGAAATTCCAAATTTTAGACGACGATAATATGTATGGCTTGGTGGGTAGCGCGGTGTAACAGCTTTTTGCAACTGTATATCTCTGTTTATAAAACGTAAAATCCGTTCATATTCTTGCTGTTGTTGCTTCCTACTGCAACATTCACAATACCATGCAAATATCGATATTGTGATGATTATCACAAAAATTATTGCCGCTGTCTTGAAGAAGGTTTTTAAATTCACTTGTATCCTCATATTTACAGTACGGGGAAGATCACAACTTTCTTATTTATTGTAACATTGAATTCAACAAGATTGATTTTCCTCAATAGTAGTAAACTGACTTGGAATTTATGTAACGATGCAATTGATGATAGAAACTCAACTGAAAACTAACTAAATGTAAAAATAAAATGTAAGTACATCTCTGCATTCTTTCACTCTCTTTCATCCAAATTTTATATTATATAGTCAATGTGCAAAGTTCAAAGTGAAAAATAAAAGAAAACAGAAAGATTCAGGTTAGTAGAATTTAAAAATTAAATCATACCGTAACATTTGCCTTTTTTTATATTTTTCTACCTGGACTCCGTTTCACAAACAGTATAATTTAAGAAATTCCCACATTTTTTCAATGCATTTCTTATGGAAGCTGCCAAATAGAACTGAGAAATTTTCAAATGTGTTAGTGTAATATGTAAACAGTTTTGAGGCTACCTATTCACCTCAAATATTTTGACCTAACGTTTTACTATATATACATATTCATTTTGATACTTCTATAGAAGTATCAAAATGAATATGTATATTGTATGAATATGTATATGTATTGGTTATAATCAAAGACACTTGATGCTCTATGTTAGCAATGTAAAAATTGTTGACAAATTTATATGAAGTAAACAGAAGCGCTCCTTTGTCTTTTTATATTGAACTCAACATACGTGTGAGAGCAATGTCAATGTATGCAATGCATACAAGCATATTGGACTCACAGATATGTTTGTGTGCGTGTTTTGCAAAGAAGTAGCTCTCACACATACGCGTAGTTCAATAAAAATGACCAAAGGCGGCGCTAGTCACAAATCTTTGACAGTTCGTTAAAAAATTTCGTGAATGTCAACTCTTATTGGTTATAACCAATCTAACAGATTTCTTCAAACTCTAAAAAAATTGCGGTATTTCTTTTTGAACAAATTAGCAAAGCACAAAAGCACATGCATGAAAGGTAAGAGTGGGGTGAATTAACAAAAATCTGCCTTGAAAATGTGTAAGTAAATTCGAGTACTTTTTTTTACAGAAGTTTCAGAAGAATTAGAATGAATTTGAACAAAAATACTGCTTATCTACACACATAGAAATAACTGTCAGTGTTTATGTATTAATGATTCTTATTTGTGAATCTGAAACAGAATTCTTTTCACCACTACAAAAATTCTTTTTCGTGAAAACGAATTTTGGTTATGTTGTGTAAAAAATCAGCACGTAATTTTATATCTGAACTGTCACCCATATATATTTGACACAACATAACCAAAATTCGTTTTCACGAAAAAGAATTTTTGTAGTGGTGAAAAGAATTCTGTTTCAGATTCATAAATAAGAATCACTAATACATAAACACTGACAGTTATTTCTATGTGTGTAGATGCTACATATCTTCTGATTCGCCCTTGCAATTCCAAGTATCTCAAAAGCATCAAACAATGCTTTTGGTAGCCATACAAATTTGTCTTCGAGGTGCAAATATACACGTGAGTCTCAAAATTTGAGAAAATTATTTAAAATTGCTAAAGAGTTTTTTTGCGAAAAAATTGAAAACCTTTTTAGGCACTACATGCATAGCATGTAGGCCTATTGGTTTAGTCATTTTAAGATATTTTTTTTCTCAACGGAGTGTTCTCGTGAATGGACAGTCCGATTGGGAAACTAAAGGCAGCATTGGAAAGGTCTAATCCTAAGCTAGCGAATAGCGTAATAATGGTCGTTCATCTTGGGCCATCACGGTCTTTTAACACCGATTGGGTATCATATGAAAGGGTTTTGAACAGAGATTAACACGAATAACATTTCCGGCCATCTTGGGCCATCACGGTCTTTTTAACACCTATTGGTTCAGTCAACAACAACAACAACAATCATTTAAAGACCATTAATGCCTTTCAGCGTCTGGTCTGTTTTGTAATGGTCGGCCAATAACAATTCCCCTCCAGCGTACCCTATCGAGAGCCAGGTCTTCAGTTTCCCTATTCCAATCATACCCTCTTTCATTCGAATGAATGTATTAATACATCAATTAAGTAAGCAACAATATTTCGAATAGGTTTTGCAAGAAATTCATACGTTGATAAATCATATAGATGGCGTTAGGTGTGTAGAATTTGAACGAACAGGAACAGAGCGCATTTATGAACCAGTTGAATTAATTGAACAACGTTCGGAAACATTTTGTGTGTTCATGTTCGTTTGAGTTCGGTTCATGTTGTTCAAATTTGAATATATTGTGTTCATGTTTGTTCAAGTTCGGTTCAAGTTATTCAGAATTGAAAATGATCTGTTCATGTTCATTCATGTTCGGTTAAAATTCGAACAAACATGAACAGTTCGGTTCAGTGGGCAGCTCTAATTCATAGTCAGATTTGTCCAAAATCAATCGACCAGCAGTTGACTATAATTGACGGAATTCCAAAATCTCTCTAGAGTCACTAGTCACTCGTCAGTCATTTCTTTTGCACAAGGGATTACATTGATTATTTATCATTTTTATTCAGTCTATTGCAAATGACGGAATTCAGTTACTGAATATATCCAGAAACTGAATTCAGAAGATATGTATAACTGTGTGAGTGTGACGCACTGTAACGAAACCAGTGAACAGCGGCGAGTATGTTATTGTTAGAGCTCGCGTTGTATGTTCGTACGCGCGAATAGTCTTCGCTGTCCACTGGTTTCGTTTTCGTGCGTCACACTCACACAGTTATACATATCTTCTGAATTCAGTTTCTGGATATATTCAGTAACTGAATTCCGTCATTTGCAATAGACTGTTTTTATTTACTTCATTTGATGTAATTCAATATCCCAAAATTCAGCTGAAAGCAGAATGTATTTTATTTAGAAATTTCAATTTACAGAAAAATCCATTATTTCAGTTTATGCTCCAGTTTGATTATATTTAATTTAGCCAATATCTATAAATATTTACAAAAAAAGAAAAAAAAAATCAATTCGAATTACAACATAAATTCCAATTAATTTATTTTTCTGTATTTTATTCACATCAATGCATTTCATATTATTTTATGTTTATTTTGAATAGAAACGAAAGGTGATCCTTTTCCAGATATTTCGGATTCAATCATTCATATACGTGATGTTTATAAAAAACCAGTATGGTTTTGTCGTGAATGGGGAAGATATCAAAAATGTGGTACTACATCCAGCATTCGTACTGACGATGTTAAGAGAGCGATTGATTTAATATTAGAATCACATAGAACTAGCGGCTCAATTGCCATTTTGACCGGTGTACATGGTGGTAGGAAAGGTAACAACTGGTGTTACAATAGCCAAAACGCAATAATTAGAGCTCCAGAATTAGACGACGAAGAATTCATATTAAAAGACATAAACAATATAATCCGTGAATATGATAAAGAAATCAGGGAACGAATCAGAATCGAATCCCTAATAGGCATGACTCAAATTGAACTTGATCGTCTTATTGAAACCGAAGAGCACTTTATCTTTGCACATTGCTATTCATGGTGCGATAAAGCCTTTCGTAATAATAGCGGACGAAAATCAATGCAATGTGAAGTTTGGCAAAATCCGAGTCGGGATGGCAGAGATAATGATGTGGAATTCAATTAATTTGTTTGAAGTTCAATTGGTTCACTCATTTTGGTCAAAATTATCTGGTACTGAATATTTTCCTATAAAAAAGCAACATAATCAATCAAGTTGATACAATTATTTCTTTTCAACGAATTATAATTGACTTTTTAATTGAACTCAGTTGTTAATTATCAATTTGTTATTAACAATTAAATTCTTAATATTTTGAAAGTTTTATTATGAAAAAAAATATTTTTTCAATCAGTAATGCGTATTTTTCTTCTATTTCGTATAGAAAATCTTTAAAAAAACTACTTACGACAACAAAGCAAAGTCTCTTTTTTCGTGTTTCTCCTTTTGACAGATACATTAATGTCTATTAATTTGTGTCTTGCTACCATCTATGCTCATTCAATATCAAAATGTTTATTATGAAAAAAAAAAAAAAAATGTTTGATGCTTGGAAATAAAGATAAAAATTATGCAAAGGTGAACAAGTGTTTATTTATCATTTAAATCTCACGAATGCGTACATTTTCACGAATTTTCGCAAATGATTTGAATGAAATTGGTAAATGGATACATATAAATTGTATAGATTTACGTCTTCGGGTGATTATTTTTTTTTTTTTTTTTTAAGCGTTACATGGTATTAGAAATTCGAATATTGGCAAATTTATTATTGGTTTGGCACAACCTGAAATTAAAAAAATCTTAATCAATGTTTTGATGGACAAAGAAATTAACGTTCAATAATATAATATTTTTCAAAGTGTTGTCGATCGAAACGAAGTCATTTTCGTAGCTAGCTCCGTTATTATCATATATTTCTGTGAAAATGTCATGTGTTTTTTTTTTATGTAACTCAAGAACAAAATCGAATAACTATTTCAAACTTGTTTATTTTGTTAAACTCATTTAGTCTCCCACAGATTTATTAGGTGCCATCTATTGACAACTTACAATTAATTAGATTTGTATAGATATTAGATCAACTGTCAATTAGATTTGTTGAATTGTGCAATTATTGCAATTTTTATGAATTAATGCATATTTAATATATAAACAAATGTAAATACAGTCAACTATCGCTTAGAGATAACGTATCTAAAGTTAATATTTTTAGGTATTTAGCTAAAGATGGTATTTCCTACTGGCACGATTGAAATCGTTCATAATTTAAATTCTTTTTTTCAACGTCAATTTGTAAGTCTATAATCATTCTCTGATTTCAAACGAAATCTTCGAACGATCTTCAAGTAAATAATAAAAAAAAAAAAAAGCGATTCATTTCATTGACTGCTTAAAATCGTTGTATGATTCATGAACAAATTTTCAACGATTGTGATAGTCGTCCAAGGAAATGCAACCTTTAACATCGCATTATGGCAAAATATAGCAAATCTCAAAAAAAAGAATAAATCACGGTTGATTTGTTGGTTTTTTTCCCCCCATATCGTATTGATTAGAAGACTTTTTCTCACTCTATCTCCAAGCAAATCAATTGAAAATCGTATTAAAATGTCTCATTCATATAGCTATCACTAAAATATTCATATGCATCAACACTCAACATAATAACCGATTAGCGGGAAAAATTGTTTGTTTTTTTTTTTTCTCTGATTTAAAATTCTGCACTAAGACATTGGCATAAATTATTTGTGGTAAGTCACCCTGTAATAACTTATTTAAATACTAATAAGTAATAAGCTGAATGTACGTATGTACGCACGTAATGCACCATAGACACTGTGTATTTCCAAACTGTGTGTACAGAATAAACGTTTTACATTTAATCACTGGTAATTCCAGTTTGTTTTGCTTTTTACTTCTTTTCTTTGATATTTTTTTCAACGCATCAATATTAAAAATAGGCAAAAGTCAATTTAAAGATCAAGAAGAATATCGACGACATAGAATAGATAAACGAATAGCATTTTAAATACAATGTGTGCACATCGTAGAAAATCATTTGTATTCAATCATTTGTACCAATTGGATCGGCAATGAATTTGCTCGTTAGATTTGGTTTAACCGTGGCAATTGCTTTACTTGCAGTAAATGCAAATCCATACGGATCAAATGTCAATCAATCAAAATTAACATCGACCGAATGGGGTTCATCATTCGAGGAAGTTTATCGATGGAAACAAATTTCATTTACACCATTGGATCCAGGTATATATTTGATTACAAAAAAAAAAAAAAAAAAAAAAAAATTATAAATTGATTCGAATTAGTTAATTGATTTCTTTAGATTCGATTATTTTTGGTCTAACAGACAAGAGGATTAATGATTTAACAGCAAGTGATATTAAAGAAAATTATATTGCTTACAATAATTTACCAATGGGTGTTATGCATCATTCACCCACAAAACGGATATTCATCACATTGCCCAGGCGACGAACTGGAATGCCAGCCACAATTGCATTTATTCCATCGAACGCTGCTCGCAGATCAAGCCCAAGTCTACAAGCCTATCCCAATTTTCGAATGAATGAATTACATGTAAGTAATAACAAGTAAATCTCTGTATAATTTCAGAAAATTTCAGAGAAAAAAAAAAAAACAAAATAATTTTGAAATGAATTTTTCTGAACTCAAGCTCAAATTGAATTTTTTTGTTTTCTAGCCTCAAAATCAACTTGATCGTAATCGCATCATATCCGTTTATCGTTCACGAATTGATTCATGCAATCGTCTTTGGTTTGTTGATACTGGTTCATTGGAATATCCAGGCAATACAATTCAAATTCAACCGGCATCAATTTGGATTTTCGATTTGGCAACGGATTTATTGGTGCGACGCTTTGAAATACCCACGGCAAATGTTATCGATGGCCATGGTTTAGCTTCAATAACAATTGATATTGATGAAAATCGTTGTGATGATGCATACGCTTATTTACCTGATTTAGTAAATTATCGTTTACATGTTTATAGGTATATTTGATACTGTTTTATATTTTCCATGAAATTTTGATTGGAAACGAAAAAAAAAAAAAAATGAAAATGAAAATAACCTCAATTTGATAAAATGTATTTTCAGTTTGCGTGGTAATCAATTTTGGTCATTTGCACATAATTTTTTGAGCTTTGATCCGATTCGCGGTGACTTTGATGTAGCTGGAGCGCAATATCAGTGGAATGATGGCATTTTTTCTATAACATTAAGTGAACGAAATGCGAATGGATTTAAAACAGCTTATTTTCATGCAATGGCTAGCACATCAGAATTTTCTGTATCTACGCAAATACTTAAAAATCAAACAATGTCCACTCGCTCAAATCATGGCAACGATTTTCAGGTATGAATTATCTTATATGATTTTCTTCACAAAACATTGAATGAATTTCTAATCGAAAAATACTATTCGATTCGTTTGCAAATTTATTTATAGTATATCGGACAAAGGACTGAACGTGGTCAATCAGCTATGCATGCGTATGATAAGAATACGGGCCTAATATTTTTCTCACAGGTATCATTGAATGGAATTGGATGTTGGGATACAACATTGCCATTAAATCCATCAAATATACACTTGATTGCACAAGATAACACAACAATGATCTATCCATCAGATATAAATGTACGTGAGAAAAATCAAGTTTTGCACTTGAAATGTCTTATCAATTTGAGGTTTTTTTTTTCTTCTTTTGTTTTTATTCTTTTGTTTTCTCTTTCTATTAATAGATTGATTCAGATGGTGTTATTTGGGTGATGACAAACAATTTACCGCTCTACAATTATCTATCAATCGATCCGAATGAATACAATTATCGCATTTGGAAAGCCCCTGTTCAACGAGCAATCAAAGGAACACCGTGCGATTATATGCGAAACATGGAATAATATTAATGAAACTAAATATTCAACATCAATCATCAGACATTCACTTAAGCTAAGCAATTGATACCATACAAATATTTCTATGGCAAAAAAAAAAAAGAAAAACAAAAAAAAAATGAGGAAAAAACCACACGAACATACACAGACGAGTGTCCGTCACATACAATGATCAATACGATGAAGAAGAAAAAAAAAATAAATTGATTGTAAACTGCTTTTTCCATTTAAGTGCTGTGATAATTGCTGTTGTTTACATTTCATTTATTCATTTGCGTGTGTACATTGTACGGCCAACAAGTTTGCTCTCAACGTGTTTGTAATATGGAATAACGATTTTTTTTTTGCGCACTGATTCTTACCGTCAATACAGTAATATTTTTTGGAATAAATATTTATCAATAAACATTTGGTATTATACTTATTTAAAAATTTAATGTTTTTTTCTTCTTTTTCTGATTATCTCTGTTATTCGCACAAAATGACCAGAAATAGAAAAGAACGTCCGAATTTTTGAATTAAAAACGACAAAACGACAAAACGAACGATCACTTAATGCGTGATGAATCATACAAATGATAATGTTTGGTTTCATCTATTTCTAGAAAACATGATACAGGTCATTAGACATTTGAGCTGTTCACGAACATGAATTGTTCGTGTTTGCTCGAAATTGAATCGAACTCAAACAATATTTTTTTTTTTTTTTATATTGAACAACTCGAATCAAACACGAACGAACCCGAACATCAAATTTGGAACATTTTCGAACTCGAACTGTCCATGTTTGGTTCGTGAACAGCTCTATTAGGCATGTATTAATAATTCGCTCTTTCAAACATATTGACTTTTGCATCTTATCAATATATTCTTAAGTTGTATGCATATAGTAGGTCTGTGTCACACAATAACATCACGTTCCGCTTTGAAATTCGGCCACGGCATACGGAACTGCGGCAAGGTTTAATTTGAAAAAAAAAAAAAAAAAAAACAACTAATTCAATTCTCATCAGTTTAGCGGTTAATCAACATCAGTCAAAATGGTTTCGTTACGACTAACCATCTTTTGTATAATTGTTATCAATAACTGTGTAAATGGTCAATTAGAAGAATATTTTAAATGAAAACACATTACTTATGCATTGAATAATCAAGGTAACATTTATTTTGTGAAAAATTAGCGATAATTATTTAGCAATTAACCAAAATTTTATTCAATCATTGTATTTCTGGTTTGGACTTAATTTTTAGTGCAGTGATTTCTAATACAAATTGATAAAAAAAAAACAAAAATTCACAGAATAATAATCAAATAGAATTGTTCTACTTGAAAAAAAAAAACATGGTTAGAAAATTAAAATTCCCAAACTGTGCATTTTGTAATATCGAAAATTCACATAAATTATCAATTTTTGATGATATTTCATGAATTAAGGGAAATTCTTTTGCAAATTTCAAACCGGTTTAGAAATTCGGTTTTTTTCATACCATTCAATTCCTTTTCGGCTGAATCGATGGTTTCATTACCTCATCATTCAACTTTGGTTTATTATTATGCTTTTGTTCGAACGAGATTGAATTTAAAATGTTTCTAAATGTCCAAACAAGGAAGCTACCAGCGAGGGTAATAGAACATATAGCTGTCGATACTAAAATTCTATTGAAAAATAGAATTTGAGTGAAGTTTTAGTTTTCTTGTTCGGATAATCCATCCATATTCACATTCAATTCAGTTACATTCTCTTCTAATTTCCCGAAACGTACTTTTAACTTATCTAAACGTCCTTCTAACTTCTCTTCTAACTTATCTAAACGTCCTTCTAACTTCTCTTCTAACTTATCGAAACCTTTGCTTAAATAATTCATCTCTGTACTTATTTTATTTAACAATGATTCAGTATTGCTGTGAGAAGTTTTATCATCAATGAACAGATCATTTTCAATTCTGAACAACTTGAACCGAACTTGAACGAACATGAACACAATATATTCAAAATTGACCAACTTGAACCGAACTCAAACGAACATGAACACACAAAATGTTTCCGAACGTTGTTCATTTAATTCAACTGGTTCATAAATGCGATCTGTTCCTGTTCGTTCAAATTCTACACACCTGACGCCATCTATACGATTTATCAAAGTATGAATTTCTTGCATGAAAGTGATTTATCAATGTACATTGTCTATACCAAAGGAAACGGCAAAAAGATACGTTTTGTCGTTCGCATTCCGTAATGGTGTATGTGCCATTCAATGTATAAATGATAGAAATCACTTCCAATGTAACGTCGCACGATTTATGCCATAGTACATTAATCGATCGTTGATGTACTTGCCCACGGCATAGAAATCCACTTTCTCAATTTTGTTTGATATCACTGTACAACAAAATGAGAAAAATTTCATAATGATAGACTTTTCTCATCGGATTCGTAAAATAGATCGAAAATCAAACCTGTCTCGCCGTTTTTCTTCGTGCGCTCATTTCCCCATACAACACATCACTTGGAAGTTTACTTGGCTCAGGCCAAATATCATATATCAATAAATGCAACTGCCTGACTAATTTTTAGTGTTGATTCCACTTTTTTAACGTAATTTGACGTGCTATGAAAATACCATTTTTCTTCACCTAGTATCCTACTCTTTTGTGATTTTTTTCACAAAATTTGATTGAAATTTTCTGTTAATAGCCATTTTCGATGTTTTTTGGGACGCTAATTCTGAATTTAGCATTAAAAATGAGATAGCGCGAACGTAAAGACCGAAATTCTGCACATATTCGTAAAAATGAGGCCAAAATATTGAAAAAATACTGATTTTTCCACTTTTAATTGAATCTAAGGTATTTTCAATGCCAAATTTGGATTTAGCACGTCAAATTACTTTAGAAAAGTGGAATCAACACTAAAAATTAGTCAGGCAGTTGCATTTATTGATATATGATATTTGGCCTGAACCAAGAAAACTTCCAAGTGATGTGTTGTATGGGGAAATGAGCGCACGAAGAAAAACGGCGAGACAAGTATATCATGATTTTCGATCTATTTTACGAATCCGATGAGAAAAGTCTATCATTATGATCACTGTTGTACAGTGTATTCATTTAAATTCGCACCGTACCCGACTTGAGATGGCGATAGAGACAATAAATTTCTTTACTGAAGCGACATCGGCACTGCATCACTTTCTGAGAAAAACAACTGAACATCAGTTCGGTTGTATATGAATAATAGGAATTTTCGATATAAACAAAACATATTCCAAATATTGTTGCTTACTTAATTGTTGTATTGAACAGCTCAATTTGGTTCAGTTAATTGAATAATATTCGAACGAACATGAACCGAACTTGAACATCTTGAGCAAACTGAACTTCAACTCGAACGAACCTGAACACCCTTTTTTCTCTTTCGAACAACTTGAATTGAACCCGAACGAACATCAACATAAAAGTTAAACCATTCTCGAACATGAACGGTTCATGAACAGCTCTAATCCAGGTATATATTTAATTACAAGAAAAAAAAAAAAAAATTATAAATTGATTCGAATTAGTTGATTGATTTCTTTAGATTCGATTATTTTTGGTCTAACAGATAAGAGGATTAATGATTTAACAGCAAGTGATATTAAAGAAAATTATATTGCTTACAATAATTTACCAATGGGTGTTATGCATCATTCACCCACAAAACGGATATTCATCACATTGCCCAGGCGACGAACTGGAATGCCAGCCACAATTGCATTTATTCCATCGAACGCTGCTCGCAGATCAAGCCCAAGTCTACAAGCCTATCCCAATTTTCGAATAAATGAATTCCATGTAAGTAATAACAAGTAAATCTGTATTTTCAGTTTGTGTGGTAATCAATTTTGGTAATTTGCACATAATTTTTTGAGCTTTGATCCGATTCGCGGTGACTTTGATGTAGCTGGAGCGCAATATCAGTGGAATGATGGCATTTTTTCTATAACATTAAGTGAACGAAATGCGAATGGATTTAAAACAGCTTATTTTCATGCAATGGCTAGCACATTAGAATTTTCTGTATCTACGCAAATACTTAAAAATCAAACAATGTCCACTCGCTCAAATCATGGCAACGATTTTCAGGTATGAATTATCTTATATGATTTTCTTCACAAAACATTGAATGAATTTCTAATCGAAAAATACTATTCGATTCGTGTGCAAATTTATTTATAGTATATCGGACAAAGGACTGAACGTGGTCAATCAGCTATGCATGCGTATGATAAGAATACGGGCCTAATATTTTTCTCACAGGTATCATTGAATGGAATTGGATGTTGGGATACAACATTGCCATTAAATCCATCAAATATACACTTGATTGCACAAGATAACACAACAATGATCTATCCATCAGATATAAATGTACGTGAGAAAAATCAAGTTTTGCACTTGAAATGTCTTATCAATTTG
This sequence comes from Resseliella maxima, assembly GCA_029041755.1. Lineage (NCBI taxonomy): Eukaryota > Metazoa > Arthropoda > Insecta > Diptera > Cecidomyiidae > Resseliella > Resseliella maxima. Next base: position 938,683 of record JAQOWM010000466.1, on the reverse strand, counting down.
AGGTTTTTTTTTTCTTCTTTTGTTTTTATTCTTTTGTTTTCTCTTTCTATTAATAGATTGATTCAGATGGTGTTATTTGGGTGATGACAAACAATTTACCGCTCTACAATTATCTATCAATCGATCCGAATGAATACAATTATCGCATTTGGAAAGCCCCTGTTCAACGAGCAATCAAAGGAACACCGTGCGATTATATGCAAAACATGGAATAATATTAATGAAACTAAATATTCAACATCAATCATCAGACATTCACTTAAGCTAAGCAATTGATACCATACAAATATTTCTATGGCAAAAAAAAAAAAAGAAAAACAAAAAAAAAATGAGGAAAAAACCACACGAACATACACAGACGAGTGTCCGTCACATACAATGATCAATACGATGAAGAAGAAAAAAAAAATAAATTGATTGTAAACTGCTTTTTCCATTTAAGTGCTGTGATAATTGCTGTTGTTTACATTTCATTTATTCATTTGCGTGTGTACATTGTACGGCCAACAAGTTTGCTCTCAACGTGTTTGTAATATGGAATAACGATTTTTTTTTTGCGCACTGATTCTTACCGTCAATACAGTAATATTTTTTGGAATAAATATTTATCAATAAACATTTGGTATTATACTTATTTAAAAATTTAATGTTTTTTTCTTCTTTTTCTGATTATCTCTGTTATTCGCACAAAATGACCAGAAATAGAAAAGAACGTCCGAATTTTTGAATTAAAAACGACAAAACGACAAAACGAACGATCACTTAATGCGTGATGAGTCATACAAATGATAATGTTTGGTTTCATCTATTTCTAGAAAACATGATACAGGTCATTAGACATTTGAGCTGTTCACGAACATGAATTGTTCGTGTTTGCTCGAAATTGAATCGAACTCAAACAATATTTTTTTTTTTTTTTTTTATATTGAACAACTCGAATCAAACACGAACGAACCCGAACATCAAATTTGGAACATTTTCGAACTCGAACTGTCCATGTTTGGTTCGTGAACAGCTCTATTAGGCATGTATTAATAATTCGCTCTTTCAAACATATTGACTTTTGCATCTTATCAATATATTCTTAAGTTGTATGCATATAGTAGGTCTGTGTCACACAATAACATCACGTTCCGCTTTGAAATTCGGCCACGGCATACGGAACTGCGGCAAGGTTTAATTAAAAAAAAAAAAAAAAAACAACTAATTCAATTCTCATCAGTTTAGCGGTTAATCAACATCAGTCAAAATGGTTTCGTTACGACTAACCATCTTTTGTATAATTGTTATCAATAACTGTGTAAATGGTCAATTAGAAGAATATTTTAAATGGAAACACATTACTTATGCATTGAATAATCAAGGTAACATTTATTTTGTGAAAAATTAGCGATAATTATTTAGCAATTAACCAAAATTTTATTCAATCATTGTATTTCTGGTTTGGACTTAATTTTTAGTGCAGTGATTTCTAATACAAATTGATAAAAAAAAAAACAAAAATTCACAGAATAATAATCAAATAGAATTGTTCTACTTGAAAAAAAAAAAACATGGTTAGAAAATTAAAATTCCCAAACTGTGCATTTTTTAATATCGAAAATTCACATAAATTATCAATTTTTGATGATATTTCATAAATTAAAAGAAATTCTTTTGCAAATTTCAAACCGGTTAAGAAATTCGGTTTTTTTCATACCATACAAATACTTTATTTATAGAGAATATTGAAATAACAAAGAAGCGAAAATTAAATGGTAACCAAGTTAATAACAAAAAAAAAAAAAAAAAAAAAAAATGTAAAAAAAGACAATTATTATTGTCGTCAATATCATTATCATTATCATCATCAACATTATCATCATCATCATCATCATCATGACCAGTTTTGAAGTAGAAAAAAGCACGGCACCCGTTCTGTCTATCTCTTTTCAGAAGATCGCATATGAATTGCGACTTTGTTATTATTGCAATTTTTTCATTATTTTGATAACCTTGAACTAATTTTAGATGGAGATGATATTTTATTTCCCGATTCTCAAGAAAATCCAAATCAAGGACAATTTACATCACAATTTAATTCAGAACAACAAATTTATATACCAACAAATGTTGTTCCAATGGGCGCCACTCATTACAAGGATCGCATCTTTTTAACGACACCACGACGTCGTGTTGGTGTTGTATCGACATTAAATTTTGTACATACAAAATCACCAAGAGGATCTAGTCCAAGCTTTAAACCATTTCCAAATTACAACATAAATGAATTACACGTAAATGCTACAAATTTGCAATTTTCTTCACATATTTTTTGATAAAATTTTTTTTTTTTTATGAAAATTTTTTGATTATTTTTCGAACACTTATATAAATTGTTTACTTTGAAAAACAAAATGCTTTAGCCAAGTTTATCTGCCGACCCAAATCGCATTATTTCTGTGTATAGAACGCGCGTTGATGATTGTCAAAGACTTTGGTGGATTGATACGGGTAAATAAAACTAAATTCTTTTTTTTTTCTCAAATTATCTATTAAAAATACACTATAATATAACTGAAAATATATATTTCGAATTGAATTTCAACAGGTTTATTGGAATATCCAAGTAAGTTAAATGAATTTAACATTTAATACATTTGAGCAAATAATTTAGTTTATATGAAACATTTCGTTTATACGCTTATAGATAATGCAACACAAGTTCAAAGACCATCCATTTGGATATACGATTTAGAGAGAGATGTTGTTGTTCATCGTTTTGAAATTCCAGAACATATAGTCGAAAGAGGAAATGGCTTAGCTAGCATTACAGTTGATGTTGATTCAAATAATTGTCAAGATGCTTATGCATATATTCCAGATTTGGCAACATATCATCTCTATGTTTACAGGTAATTAATCTAAGATTTCAAAGAATTTCATTAGAACCATCTTTATTTCAGTTAATTGAATGATATAAAAATGTGTTGAATTTATCGATTTTTTTTTTCTTTTTTATTTATCGTAGTATGAATTCAAATCATATTTGGACATTTAATCATAATTACTTCCATTTTGATCCACACTATGGCGATTTTAACATTGATGGCATTCCATTCCAATGGAATGATGGAATATTCTCTATTACACTTGGCAATCGAAAATCTGATGGATATCGTACAGCATATTTTCATCCAATGGCCAGGTTTTCTTTTTTATTTAACAGCCATTTTTCTGCTTTTCTATTTCATAATTTATTGATTTTAATTTTCATTATAGTACATCCGAATTTTGTGTATCAACACAAATTTTACAAAATGAACAAATTGCTGGTAGATCAAATCATGGAACCGATTTTATGGTATTTTTCAAATTTTTTTTTCCAATTATGCAAATCCATTAAATTCATTGATTGAATTTCAGTGGCTTGGACAAAGAGGATCACATACACAATCAGCAATGCATGATTTTGATTTATCGTCAGGTATTATTTTCTATTCACAAGTTGGTATGAATGGTGTTGCTTGTTGGAATTCAAATGAACCACATTCATTGCATAATTTTCATCAAATAACTGGAAATAATCAAACAATGATTTATCCAAGCGATTTGAATGTGAGTAATTGTAAGAGCATTAAAAACAAAAAAAAAAAAAAAAAAAAAACAAAAACATACACAATTTATAAAAAATATTTCATACAAATGAAAAATAAGCCAATGATGATAAATTGACGGGTTTGATTTTAGGTTGATCGTGAAGGGTACTTATGGGTATTTACCAATACAATGCCGAGATTCATTTATTCACAATTGAACTGGAATGAATATAATTTCCGTTTATGGCGGGCTTCAATCAGTGACATTCTCAATAACTCACCATGCAGTAGATCCCGACACAATCAGCACCACTAACAATGACATTGCAATATAATCTCGAGATTTTCTATCGGAAATTTGAAATTTCAATGTGAATTCTTCAAGAGAATGAAAATTGAATTGATTTTTGTTTGAGAATTTTATTTGAATTTTTTACACTTTTTTATATATATATATATATATTATCAAGAATTTTGAATTTGATATTGTCAATAAATAAAATAATGGATCCAATCAATGGGGGGAGTAAAATATAAACTATGTTGCAAATGAAAAGGTAATAAAAATGGGAAAATTAACTAAACAAATTAATTATAAATTTTGACAAAACATAAAACAAAAAAATCTAGAATCACAAAATTTGCTAACTTTCACGGAATTTCAACTCTTAAATCACGTTTTCAGTATTCATGTTATTTTTCTCATCATTGTTGTTTCATTTTTTTTTTTTTTTTTTTTATTTATAAAAATTTGTCCTACCTAGAGAAAAATCATTTCATCAGAAAATTGTTATGCGTTAACCGTTGATTTTTTTCTTTTTCATGTTGTTGTTTTCTTTTGTGACTATGACTTAAAATGTATTGAATCTCAATTGCATTATTTCAAAATTCTGACGCTATTTCGTCATATATGTATTCAGTGTTTATGTGTATGTGTGTATATATTCATCGAAAAGTAATTACTATTGATCCAGCGTTTGCAAAATGTCTAAAAAATATTTTGAAATCGCCAATCGGTTAAAGTTGTTTCTATAAAAATATCGCTTGTTCTTGTTTTTGTCTTTTTTTTTTTTTTTTTTTTTTTTGTATTTTTTTTCTCACAATGCATATAAAAATCCACTCAAAAAATGTTCATATGAATGAAAATGTATGTAATCATAGAACGATCAGTCCTTTGTTACTTTTGAATTTCTTACTTTTTTTTTATATTCTTCAAATAATGAAGAAATTCACTTAAGTGAAAAAAAAACAAAAACAATATACCAGACAATTTTACATTGAGCTTATACAATTTTGGGTAGTGAAAGTATATAAGCATTGATAATGTATTGGAATGCTAAATATTACAAACTACTATTTCGCATTGACTCATTATAATGAATGCGTATATGTATGAAGAAAAAAAAAAATTAAGTAGGAAACTAGAAAAATGAAAACTGATAAAAATGTAGAGAAAATGTTTGGACTATATAGAGATAAAAAAAAAAAAATCTATTGCACAATGTAGTCCTTATGGTTTCGCAGTGATTTCAATTGTTTTTTAAGTTTCGATATAAGATCGGACGGTTGAACCAATATCGATATATCACGGCCAACGGAGTTTAAACGATCTCTCACTTCATTATCTTTAAAAAATAAATTGAGCGGTCGTCCATTGATTTCAGTTAAAACCCAAAATGATAATGATAATCCATCACATGATTGAGCCTAATATGCAAATGGTGAGATTTCAAAAAAATATTAGTAAATTCATGATTTTTTCATTCCAAAAAGAAAAAAAAAAAAAAAAAAAAAAAACTTTTATATGCAACTTACTTTAGGCGGTAGTCCATGTCTCGCTGATAAACTATTCGGCACAACATCAACAATTGTCGCTGTATTTCCATCTCGTATCAAACCCAAACATTGCCGCTCTATCTCTCTTCGTATTGCATACACTCGTCCAAATGGAACTCGACGAATAATAAATTCAATCTATCGATATTGTGAAAATAGATTGAAAAATTTTTCGAAAAAAAAAAGAAAAAATCGAAAAAAATTGCGGAAGAAAAATTGTAAATTAATTTATTTATTAATTCGAATTCGATTTACTTACAAATTGGCCAGTTGAGTTATTGATAATTTTGTTCGCTTCTTTGGCATTTGTGACAGTGACCCCGCCAATTGATAAGATTTGATCACCGATATGCAAAGCATTGTAAAGCATTGGATGTTCTTTTTGTTTCCAACCAGATATCCTAAGCAATGATAATAAACGTACATTTTACATTAGTAATTACAGTGTTTTTGACTCCAAAAATTGGAAGTTTTTGTTTTTCTTACGATTTTTTTTGGATTTTGAAGATTTATGTTAAATCCGTAATTTCGCACAAAAATTCAATTTAAATTTCAATCAAAAGATAAACAAAAAGCTTCTTACCATGCCGCTCCGAATGCATCAACAAAAGCAATGGAGCTAGTACAGTCTTTTCGACGCAATTGAATACGAACACCACCTGGATGCATCATTTCCCTTCGAAGTTGCATCACTTGTTGTTCACGCAATGTCAAGCGACCAGATGTCCGTAATGATATATCAACATTTGGCCGAATTTGATTCGGTTGTGCTGTTGGTCGACGAAACTCTTTATTAAGAAAACAAAAAAGAATCGCAATTTTAGCAAACGATTTTGTTTTTTTTTTTTCGAAATAAAATTCAATTATTACCCGAATTATTGTTAACACTGTTATTATTAATATAAGCATTTCCACTGGTTGCAACATTATTATTGTTTGATCGAGTGCGATTTCTTTGCGTGTCCGATGTAGATGAGCTTCGTTTTCGTTGCTCAGCTGAATCGCGCGGTTGAGAGTTTGTGTGAAATTCAGAAGGGGAACACTGCGTGATGAAATTATGTAAGAAAAACCAATTTTTAGCAAAAACCGAAAAAATATTTAAAAAAAAAAAAAAAAAAAAAAAAATTGCTCATAAATGAATATCAAAGATGATTTACTTGTGGATTGATTCGATTTAATAGCATATTAACATCTTTCCGACTTGGTCGCATTGACACTTCAGTGACACCTCTCGATAAAAGTGGTCGCCTGGACAATAAATCATTTTCATGGCTATTTTCAATGTTTCTATTTTTGATTGTGTCTTTCGTTTTAGTCACTGTACTTAATGATACATTTGTATCTGATGTTGTAGCGGCTGCAACTGAAAATGTAACCGTATTTGATGTTGAAGTTGATGGTCGAATAACTGAATCATCACCATTTCGTTGCACTGGATCAACTTTAATACGATTTATTTTTGATGAAATATCATTTAATTCATTTGTTCCAGTTGAAATAGATGCAATGCCCGATTGTGTATGCGTAATAAATACTTGTTCATAATGTAAATGTTCTTGTTGAAATGTTTGCTTTTCATTTGCACCAATTGATATATTTGTAACAGCGCCAATAAATTGACGTGCATTTTGAATGTCATTATGTGTTTCAATTGTGGATGGTAAAATGCATTTATTCGCTAATACTTGATTAGATTGTTCCATAATTTGGCTAGATATATTTATATCATTTGTTACTTGAACAGTTGTGATTGCATTTTGATCATTTGGCAAATAATTGGACGGTATAATTTGGACGTTATTCATGTAATTTAAATCTGGATTTTCAGCCAAATCATTTTGTGATTTTTCTTTAATATTTGCATTTGCACTTGATACTTGAATTATTGTTATATTTGTTGTGCCAGCATCAGTCAAATTATCATTTGTTTGATTTTCAAGCGTATCAAGTTTTTTTGATTTTACAGTTGTTCCACGCATCGTTTGTGGTCTACAAATTAAATTACTCATTATGATTTTAATTGATATTTAGTTAAATGACATTTAAATCGCTTACCTTGGAATCACAATTGGTTCTGGAGTAGGATATATTCCATATACGGATGAATCTATACTGATTGAATCTGCAATTAAACCAATTTTTTTTTGTTTTTTTGATTTTATTTTTTGAGAAATGATGTTTAGAAAGAAGAAGAAGAAAAAAAAATTTTAAATTTACCTTCAGCTGAATCATGATTATTTGACAATGCAGTAGATTGTGATGCATTTGAATTGGACGTTGTATTTAAAGTACGTTTTGAACTTGAGCTTGAACTAGTATTTGCATCAAATAGAACATTTGCAGCAAAAGTTCGTGCCAATGAATTTATATGTTGATCAGGCGTTTCATCAATGATTGGTTCATTGATAATGTCCGATGTTAAATTATCGGAAATAAATGATTCATCACTTTCTAAATCATTTGGTAAATGAATTATATCATTGGTTTGATGGCTAAAATTCGGTAATGGATATAACATTTTTATCAAATTTTGTGATAATGTATTTGATGTTGATGTGGATGATAATGGTGCAGATGCTATTGTAGTTGTTGTTGTTATTGTTTCAACAGCAAAACTATCTTCGCTACTTTCATCAGTTTCCAATTCGAATTGATTACGCAATGGTGATGCATTTCGGCGATTTTGATTTGTTTCAGTTGAAATTGTTGTGGTTGCGGTTGTTGTTGTTGTTGTTATTGTTGTTGTTGTTGTTGTTTCGATTGTTTGATTAGCAATTGTCAATGCATTGCTATTCAATATGCTGCTTGATGATGTTGTTGTTAATGATGCCAATGGCAATGATGCACTTCGACTAGTTTGTGTTGTATTTACAATTCGTTCAATGCCCGGCACAATAGCAGCTGGCACTGGAGGTGTTGCTGGCAATGGATCACGTGTTGGATCTCTTGTTGGTAAAAGTGGTGGACGAACTTCTGGCAATTTACTATATAAATTCTCTTTCGGTGATAAAATTTTCATTTCGCGCAATTTCAAGCGCAATGTATCGACCCATTCTTGCATTATTTCCCTGTTTTGTGAAATAGAATATTAAAAAAGACAAAAAAGAAAAACATTTAATTATTCATTGTGGAATTTATCATTTTAATGGAAACAGACTGAATTATACCAAATTCTATGAAAATTCAACTTTCATGAAATAATTTCTTATGAATATGATTTTTTTTTTTTTCTTTTTTTTTTAATGAAATAATCATTTGAAAATTGTCATTTTAAAATTGCTTACCATGAAGGTGCATTGAATCGAAGTGTTTCACCGGCCAGAGCAATTACAAATTCGTATTCATTTTCCGATGGCACTAATGTATGTGATATGTGTAATGTAGTCTGAAGCGAAACCGTCCAGTCTGGTGAATGCGATGCAGCATTTCTTGGTTCCGTATAACCTTCTAATAATGCTTCACAATCATCATGAACACAAAAAACCACCCAGTATTTCTCAGGTTTCTAATATAACAAAAGAGAAAATCATAAACCATAGACCCATAAACAATAAACACCATATAAGACAATAAATGTGAGTACATATAATAATCAAATGACCGCATTATGTTATTGTTGTTGCTTTTGTTTTTCTATTATATTTATGCACATGTATATAAAAATATAATTGAAAAGAAGAAAAATAAAAACAAATAAGAAAAAGAATAGCATGTGAAATTACGGCATACAAAACGTTCGATAGGTCTTTGTTTTTGTTTACGTTTTGTTTTTCTTACATTACAAAATTTCACAGCATGTCATAATTATAATGCCTTACATCACATACATACACACACACACACACACACACACATACACAAATTGAATTGTTATTTTATTTTCTAATAAAAACCCTCAAGATATTGTGCATGAAAATTATTGATTGAATGAAATGAAGAAAATTGTACCGATTTAAATAACAAACCTTAATGCCAACAGGAATCTTCCGATGATCAGCAGTGACCCGTTTAAGCCATGTGTTTTTGTGTATTTCACGAAAAAGTGTTCCTCGGCCTTCCATATCTGCTTGTCATTTGCATTGCATACATTTGTTATTTATATTCTAATTTGATCTATGTAATTGCATGATTTCGATTTTAATAAATGATTTTTTGTGTGTGTGTGTTTTCTTTTTTGTCGCTTATTGGAACTTTTTTTGTTTTTTTTTTTATTTTATATGAACAAAAAATTTGTCAATCCATTCAATCGGATAATGTTTACACTACAAAATTCACAAATCGATTAAATTGATATGATACGATTTATTGTATTGAATATTTTTTTTTTTTTTTTATAAAAAATGTTAAGAAATTACATTGAAAAATGAAATGTTATAAATGAAAATTCCAAAGAAATCGCAAATATGTACAAAATTTGCTTTGCCACTGGGATGTGTCAAAAGTATATATATATATATCAAAATTCGATATTCGAAAGTCATAACAACGGAGAGCGCAATTTTCGCATTTCGAAAATGAAAACGATTGTTTTTTCTTATTCGAATTTTTCGAACAAAACAAATAACATTCGAATAAATAAATATAGTAAACATTTCTGTATTGTAAAATATGAATGAAAATAGATTTTTTATTTGTGATTTTTTTTTTTTTTTTTTTTTTTCTCTATTCAATTCTGTACATAATTTGTGTTTTTTGTTTTAGTAAATCAATAGTTTTCAAATATTTTTCATTGAATTAATTGATGTCATAATTTTTCTGCATTTGTAATTGAGCCTCTTTGAATGAATTTATTATATCTATACATGTATTCAATTGATCCAAGCAATTTGTACAGGCTAATTTCGATAAATTATCATCACTTTTTATCTGAAAACAGAGAAAAAGAATTTCATTTTATTTTTTTTTTTGTTTTTTTTTTTTTCGTTTTGTCCAATATTCAATTCCAAAGTGTTGACAATGTGAATATGAACACAAAATGATTTGAAAGGCTCTGAGGAAAAATGTTACACAGAAAAGTTCCGTAGAAAAATATTATTATTGAATGTATTTGTTGTTGTTTTTTGTATGTTGAATACACTGAATGATAACATTTTTCCACGGAACTTTTCTGTGTAACATTTTTCCTCGGAGCCTTTCATTTCAATTGACTCACTTGATTTGGTAAAATGGTGTCTAATGTTTCATAAATGCCCGGTTCTGTTGTTAAATCCTTGAGATGATCATCAGATGAATATGTTTTAGCGCATAGTCGGCACATTACAAATGAATGTTGAATTTCATTTGTAATATTTGGTAATGGATCACAATCGATAATATTATCAAATGAATTATCATTTGATAAATCATTCATATTAACAGCAATATCATTAAAAAATGATCCAGAAATATCAGGATAATTATAATGATCATGAAATACTGATAAACTTTCCATTGAGATTCCTTCTTTTGTTCGATTCATTAATGAAAAATCATTGATTGGTCCATAATTTGGTGTACATTTTGCTTTTTCAACTTCTTCCGGAAATTCATTTTCATTGGCATTTCGTTTTGTATTTGGAATATATTTTTCAATATTACATTTAAATATCGTTGGCACTGGTATATTGAGCGGATATAATGTTTTTTTTAATCGGCTATTTTGTGGTGGATCTAAAAAACAATCATCGCTAAAATGCTCCGAACATAAATAGTATTTTGTAATGCAGCTCAATTTTTTCTCAAGTAAATCGGAACGATTTGCAGCTATTGCCCATTTTACAGCACTATATATTATATTGGAATAGAAAAATAAGAATTTTTCCTATGAATTTTATATAAATAGAATGTAATTCTGTTGTTCTTACAATTCTTCATATTTTGGAAATCCGAAATAGGTAACATTTTTGTTTATCGTTTGTGAATTAAAGCACATTTCTGCACAGCAACGTTTTGACATTTTTTTTTTCTTCTACTACGAGATTTTTCTCTACAAATAATTCTCACAGAAAGATTTACTCCATTAAATGATTTCTTTTTCAAATTTTAAATGGATTTTTTTTCTTTTATTGGTTGGATAATGCCAAAGTAAAATACGATGAATTGCCAGTTGGTTTGTTTTTCTTTAATCTTAGAAACAATTTGACAGTTCGAATTTGATTGTGTACATAACAATATTCTCATGTCAAATATAACATAACAGACTATTTAAAGTAAAACAATAACTGAATTTTCTTTTTAATCAAAATTTCCAAAAAGTTTGCAATGTTTGGAAAGAAAATGAATGAAAAAAAAAATCAATTTTTGAAATCATTTTTCAATTGATCAAATGAAAAAATCAATTTTTCCTATGTATTTTCATATGTTTGATGGTAATTTATCAGTGGTGACACCTAGAAGCCATTAAATATATCAGCAGTTCACCCAAAATCGATATACATTTTAAAGCAAAGACAAAAGCTACATCAACTATTACTATGAATAAAATGTCAAATTTTCATATGCTTTTACTAAATAAACGATAAAAATGATGAACAATCTTCGTTGAAAGCATATATTATACATTTTTAATGATTACCGTCAAATATAATTGAGCAATATTTGAACAAAAAGCATATGCCGTTTACCATAACAATTTAAGACAAAAATAAAAAAAAAATGTATACAACATTGGACTAGGAAATGAGGCGACAACTGGCTATCGATAAACCATTTGGAAAATGTCATTTTTCCACCAAACACTGCTCTCTACGCATACGCATACAGAAGAAAATAACCGCTACTTGTCGTGAAACTACCCTCGATAAAAGTCACAAATATTGATTTCCCCTATTTTCAAACAAATATACTTTTCACAAAAGGTCAGACGTAAAATAATTTACTTGGTGAAATTGTTTTTTAGTTCTTCGTTTCTATTCTATTTTAGATTGTTTTTTCATTCATATTGTTAAAGTAAAAATAAAAATTTAAAGAAAATTTTCCTTATAAATTTAAAAAAAAAAAAAAAAGAAATAAAATTGTCGATTCATTTGTAATTGTAAAAGAAAAATGTGTCAAACAATTTTTGTGAATTGAAATTTATTGGCGGCTGAGCCAAATGAGAATCTAGTGGTATATTTTCTGATCTGGAAAAATTTCTTGTCCGAGAATGAATATCGATATTTCACTTATCTTTTTTTTTTTTTTTTTTTTTTTGTTCTGTTACTTTGAACCGGCTCCACTCTTATGTTTCGTGTGCTCAAGGAAACATATTCAACTAGAAAATTTCATTTCATTCTCTCAATCTTCATTCTTTTTCTATTTTTTCTTTTTTTTTTTTAATCCACAGAACAAGTAGCGAAAAGTTCGTGAACGCCTTGAATTATTATAACATAGAAAAACTAGAGAAAAATTAAAATTTAACTTAAAGCAGTATTTAAATCGACAAAAAAAAAAACAAAAATTATTTCAAAAGCCAACAATTGTCGATTAAGCTTTGGCTTTTTTTTTTACATTTTTCAATCAATTAGTATAAAAAAAAAAGATATATTTGAATTTGTGTGTGAGTGATTTAGTGAATATAAAAACATCCTTATGATTGGATCATTTTGGAATTTCTGTAGAGCGTGCCCATCGATGCCTGAAGATAAGGTAAAAATATTTTCAACCAACGGAAGTTCATTGGCTTTTGTTTTTTTTCGCTGTCTCTCGCTCTCTCTCTCTCTCTCTCTCTCTCTTTTATATTTGCATTTTCATTTTTCTTTTTCATTTCATTCTCTTTTTCCTTCCTTATTCACGTCCATAAATAAGTTTAATGACAAAGAGCAACAGAATAAAAAGAAAAAAAGAAACCGAGAGAAAATAGAAACGACAAAGAATACGTGAATTAAAAGAATGATTGAAGAATATGAAGAAGATTAGTATTAGGAATAGAACTTGAATTTGCCTAGAGCAAGCAATTGTGTTTCTTGTGACTATTAGTGTTAAATAGCCTCTGACTTTTTCCATATGTATTTGTAATGTTTGCATAATTATTTCGGTTAATAAAGAAAAAATTCCGTACAACGAATGGATAAGCAGTGACTGTACAAAAAAAAAAAGAAATATTGAAAATGGTTCTTTTTAAATTAATGTTCATTCTTTTTCATATGTTCTTATACGGTAGTAAATCGATTTACTGCAACAATTTGTTGTGTTTCAGTCTGCCATTTTACATTTTTGCTTTTGGAGATTTGACAAAGGTTTCTTTGCCAATCCGGTCATTAATGTGTGTAATATGTGCATGCAGAATAATTTGCTTCAAATGCGCCATGGGCTCAATTACATTTCAGAATTAGTTTTAAATTGGTAAAAAGAAAAAAATGGATTTTTTTTTCTTAATATTTTCATTTCTTTTTCCCATTTTGGCATTCATTAGATTCATTGAAATATATAAATCGTTTTGAATAAACTTTTCACAATTTTATCCGCATGGATTGTGTGATTGATGTCTCGCCAATTAGACTCCATGTCAGCGTCGAATACGTGAGCAAGCGATATTTCGTTGTTGGAACTTGAAAATGTGGGGAAAACAAAAATGATGTAATACATATAAAATATACAGCGGTAATGTGTGGTGTGGTTCAGGCCAAAGGACAAGCGAATGAACGACCGAAAGTGAGAGAGAAAGAGAGAGAGAGAGAGAGAGAGAGAGAGAGAGAGAGAGTGAGAAAGAAGAAAATAAAAACAACAAAACTGGCCATAAAAAATACCGCATTACGAGGACAAACTAAATAAACTTCCATTAATGATTATGGCAAAGGCAACCATAAGTTATCTAAAAACGAAACAATACACTAAGCACACTCACGGGGTGAACGGTATATGCATTATAAATATCTACATGTATGTTAAAGTATGAAAATTAATTGAAAGGACTGCATTTTCATGATGTTTTTCGTGTTTATATTCGAATGAGCCATTTACATAAATTTCGCCGCCGTTTCAAAATGCTCGATGTATTGCACATACGTTGGTCGATTTGGTGAAAATGAAATAGACATAGAACGCGCAGGAAATGCATGTATTCTATTCGGAACGGAACTATCGACTGGAATGGCAAAGTAACTTTACAAAATCTCCAAAAACGAAAAAAAAAAAGAAAAAAAAAAATGTTCTTCGAATGTTCTCTTCTCTCCATTTCGGCTGACACATAGATAAACCCTTTTTTTTCTAGTTTTCTTTCTCTCTTCTCTCTTTCGACAATTTTTTTTTTTTTATTCTTTTTCTCCGTTTTCTTCTTTTTACTCACTTCTGATTGAATTAAGTTCCGATTAAAACAATTTGCAAGTGACACTTTAAGCGATTTGTTCCCTGTTTTATCTTTTTTGTTTTTTTTTTCGCTTTCAATTTAAATTGTCTTTATGATTGTCTTTTCAGCTCCATTCTGAATACCGTAGTACTTATCGTTGGCATGAGTATACAGGTAACAATCGAGCGGAAGTCATTAAAAAGCCGCCAGCAACTAATCATTTTGGTGAGTTAATAATTAATGTGTCTCGTTTGATTTTCGTTTGATGGATTTTCGTATAGTTGAATTTTCTTCATATTTTTTTTTTTCGTGGGATTTTTGATGGACAACAAATGAAAAATAAGCGAAACAAAATTTGTTGTTTTTTTTTTTTTTTAATGTACTTTTCGAAATTGGTTAAAATTAAAGTAACGTCAAAATTCCCACGTATTGCCAATACAGGAATTTAAGTGTTTCTTCTCTGCATTATATTTTATTGCGATCAAGGTTATTTCTAATTTATAACCAATTTTACCCTTATTTGTGAATCGATAACATGCAACGAATTAACAGCCAGCTCTGCGGATCATTTTTTCTCCAAGTCGACGGAAGAAGAACGTCATGTTGAAGGTGATTTAATCTGTACAAAAATAATCAACATACAAAATCGACAAATCAAATCATCATTACTTCGAACAAGAAAAAAAAAAAAAAAAAAAAAAAAACATACATTTTTTTCTCATTTACTTTTATTCACTATTTGACATTGTACATATAACAAAAAAAAACTCCCATCGAAATATAATATTTTATTCAAACATTACATGCGAAACGAATTTTGTTGCTCATATTTGTGGAAATATCACTGTGAAAACAAGCAGATCGTTTGAAAATTGGGCTTTCGATTTTTCGTTTTTTGTTTGTTTTTGTTTTGATTTTTTTTTTTTTTTTTTTTTTTGCAAAAAATTCCACACTTTAATTTCTGTTTATTCTTTCACGTTCTCATATAAACAACTTGTAAATATTAAATTTGATATCTAAGAACCATGTTAAATAATTAGAATGGAAACCCAATTCCATCTACTTCAACATTTCAAAATCATTATTACAAACATCAAAATAAAAAACAACAACAAAAAAAAAACCAGCTTTATTCAAAAGACACGTAAATATTTATGGTTTCAAATTGAAAACGTGTATGATTTTACAGTTATGTTTTGCATATGGTGCGGCGGTAATAAAAGCTACAAATTGTGTAAATCGCTTTTCTCTCTTCGTGACTGTGTTGATTCCAACCATTTTCTATTCAATTGATACAACAACAACAATAATAATAATAATAATAGCAAAACAAAAACGTTATTCATGCTATTGATTAATTACCACTGCTTTCATATTCATTTCATTCAGGTGTAATCAACGAACCGCCATTGCCAAGACGTAAAAAGTGTCCTGAATTAGCATATAAAACTCATGAATTTATAACTTGTGAGACAAGAGCTAAAAATGATAGAAACACCAGTACGTATAATGGCCGAGCTAGGGTAAGTCTTAATCACTCGCATTATTTTAATTCTTCAAACATCAAATCAAACATTTTCTTAAATGGAATTTTCTTAAACACGGTACACACATAATAGCTATTCATTTTATTGAATAAAATTTTTGATGTTTAGATTCTTTTTATTTATCATTTTAAATGCATGTATTCACATGAAAAAATAATTAATGAATGAATGAATGAATGAATTTATTTATAGTCTGAAGAGCGTGGAACACCATCACGTCGAAGTAAGTCAGAAGGTCCCTATCGAATTCCAAACGGTGAAGCTTATTCAATAGGCGATACTGTGGATAAGCCAAATGGTCATCCGAAAACAGGAAGTAAGGTATGCTATCGAAAAATCCAATCATACAAATATTCACAATTCATTTTGAATTGAATTTTAAATACGCAATCTTATCCAGGCATTCACTTCCGTAAAAGAATAAGCAAAAAAAAGAAAAAAAAAAATATCGAAAACTGAAAATTCTCACAAAAATGACAACAAAAATAAAACTTGATAATAATCATTTCATATTCACATGGCAATAATTTCATTTTGAAAAAAAATGCTTCACAAATCCAATTAATCATTTTATTTTCTTCTCAAAACAATTTTCATTCAACAATTCAATAACAAATAATCGATTCGAAATTTTTCTTTTGGAAATTAATTTAAAAAAAAAGACAAAAAAAGCAGAACATTTGAACAAATTTCTATGTTTTCAATTATTAAATTTGATAATAATTTTGATATATTTTTTCTCTCTCTCTCTCTCTCTCTCTCTCTCTCTCTCTCTCTCAATAATTTTATTTGCAGGCGGGTGAGTCTAATGGACTTTTCAGAAAAACAATATCAAAATTGAGCACAGAATATCGAATACAATTTATCTGGCCGCACACGCGAAAAGATCGAAAAAGAGGCGATGACGAAATCGATATTCCGAAAAAATCCTTATCAATGGGTGCAATAAAGGCAGCCCATGCGATGCCTACCGTACATAAAAAGCGAACAATCTACGAAAAAGAAGGTGCGACTTAACGTCGCTATTATTTGGTTTTGATTTTAATTCTTTGCAGTTATTTTTCAAATGAGAAAACTAAAAAAAAAAAAAAAAAAAAAAAAATTACAACATTTGATTTTCTTTTTCCTCGTTTAATTTATTGTCCATTTTGGTTTGAATTTTATTTTCCATTCGGTTTTCTTCAGTTTTTCATTGTGTTTATTCGAAGTCTTTATTTTTGTTCCAAAAATTCAAATGACATTTTTTTTCCTTAAAAAAGAAATATTTAAAAAAAAAAAAAAATTGGCAACAAAACGTTCCTGTGGACAGGAAATTCTTCCTTTGGTGCTTTCAAATGAAATTTCTCATTTGAAAGTTCTGTCAATAGTTAAAGCAAAATTCACAACAAAATTTGACTTTTTTTGTTCGTGATTTTTCGTTTTCATCACTTGAAAAACAAAGCTTAAAAAAAATCAACCGTTTTCTGTATTGAATCAAGTTTCAATTTTTTTTTTTTTTTTTTTTTTTTTTTTTCAAATCAATTGAAATGCGTAGCTCGAAGGTTTTAATTCATTTTTGATATTGTTTGATGTTTTCAATCAATTTACATATCATTCATTAAAAACAAAGAATCAATATTTTCCTTGTTATTGTTACACAGTTTATGTGATTGATGTATCAATAACCATTAAACAAGAAAATTAATCCACATTTTCAATTTTCATCATGAAAAAAAAAAAAAAAAAGAAAAGCATACATACACACATATATATATATACACCTATAATTCTTAAAAGTCATTTACATGTCAAAAGCTATCTCTTCTGTTCGGATTATGTTCCACTGAAAATAGAAACTATGAGTATGAGAATAAGAATTTGCATGATTATATATATATACATATATATTCCCCTTTATTCTATTCTATTCTGTTATATTTTTATGTTCATTTTACGATACAACATATAGTGAGTGCATTAATCTCCTTTCAACCTCCATTTTCAAATCATTTACATTTATTTTCACTCTTTTTCTCTTTCTCTATCAGTCACTCTGTATAATTCTTTGTATGCATTATGAAAACGATATCGCGTACATGATATTTGTCATTAGTTGGTTGTTTATTCAATTTGTTGCATGTGAACGCCAACTTGGAGCTTGCTCTCAAACCTATATAGAAATACTGCGAATAATTTGTTGTATATTTGGTCCACACACAAACAAAATCGAAATGCAAACATATTCGCGAAAAGAAAAGCGAAAATTTAAACGGGACAATTGAAAAGCACAACAAAAGCTTTTGTGCGCACACACACACACACACACACACACACACACACACAATTTATTCGCAGCTTTTCTTTTATATATACATTTACATTGTTATATTTATATAATACAATAATTTTGTAATACTGAGCAATATAACATTTATATTACGAATATTCTATAGACAAATGTGCACATTCACTGCATTAATATTTCAATGGAATGAAAGAAGACGAAAAATGCAGCATGAATGATAGTGAATGCAGCGAATTTGCCATTTTCTTTCGAACATTCATCCATTTTTTTTTAGCATATTACATACATAATATTTTCCAATCGAATTGGAGTGACTGCATAATTTACTATCATAATCAAATTACAAATCTAAATTTTTCGTTGAAATGTGATGTATCAAAATGCGAATATTAATGCTGTTAAATTTTCAACAATTTTGCAAATAAATTACATTTTAATTTGGACTATGAAGTGACAAAAATGTCTGTAAATGGCAATTTCATCGAAAATAACCGGCAGTTGAGAGTGAATTTGTTGGCCATTTTTTGTTTGTTTTTTTTTTTTTTTTTTTTTTTTTTTTTGATTCGTTGTTGGAAAATATGAATGTTATTATCAGTCATTATTCTATACAAAATCTCTTGCATGCATTTTTTCATATACATATACTGACTGCTCTGCCTTTCTTCTTTTCTATCTCAATTGATCTATTTCATACATAACATATATAAATATATAAGCCTCTGATCTACCAGACCGAAAAACATATAAATAATCGGTAGCTGCAGTCTTTTATTGTTTTTGTTTTTTTTTTGTTTTTTTTTTTTTTCGTTTTTGTTTACATTGTCTGTGACTTCCTATGACAAAGTTCACAATACAAAGTACAGAAAAAAAATTACATTTGAAAAAAGATTTTCATTTCTATCTTCATTTTTGTTTGATTTTCATTCACACAGAATACATATACAGTTTAAAATGAAACACGTATTTGATTATGTTTTTTTCCCCTTTTGGTTGTTGTTGTTTTTTCCTTTTTATTTTATTCTGTATATAGATTTTTAGCAATAAATATAGTTGGATAGCTTTGATCGATGACAAATGTTTGCAAAAGATAACAAACAAAATGAGAAAAAAAAAAACCGTACAATTGATATTCATGAACTTGTATATCTTTTCTATTATTTCAACAGCATCCACGCAAGAGTTGGAACCATTGTGTGCTGAGGAGAAAACTGAAAAGTATGCAAATTAAATTACCTATTCGAAGAAGAGAGAAAGTGAAGAGAAAAAAATTTATATTTTCGGTACCAAACTTTTTGGTGCATTTTGTGTTTCTTTTTTTTTCTTTTTTTTTTTTTTTTTTTTTTTGAAAACATTTTGTCGATTTTGTTTTCACCCTTGTCTTTATCTATTACAGAAAAAGTGAATTTCCCGCAAAGAAATCAGTGCGACCATTTTCGCAGTATGCATACGATATCAAGTTTAAGCATGCTCATACCGAAAAAGAGAATTATGGTTTTGCGGCCGATGCTGAAAATAAAATTGATAACAAGACTTTAGTCAATGGTGGACACGTTGCACAAACATGGTATCGTGATGTCGTTGAATTGCGTAAGAAAGCGGAAGAGTATAAGGTTCGTGCGATTGTAATTTTTCATGCTTAGTTATCCCAAAAAAGAAGAAAACGTTCTTTCTCTCCTTTTTTTTGAGTATTATGTTCGTTTGTCATTGACTTTTAACTGTCTATTCTCTTCGAATTAGAATCGTGGCTGGGGCACCGAAATAAATCCGGAGGTCTACAAAAAGCAAAAGGATTTATGGGATCAGGTTGATCGTCGTAGTCAAATTTCTCGCTCTTTATCAGCTTTATCATTGGCTTCAGCCGTACATAAGCCAATTACTAAAGAAGAAAAAGATGCGGCAAATAATAAGAAAACATCACCCATTAAAAATGTATCGGCCAAAAATGCGAGCCAAATTAATTTCATTGACAATAAATTGATTCACGATGCCGCTATACCAGCTCGTGCACTTCATATTCGTCATCATTTGGGACGCACCACTGGTTTGGGTTAGTGTTGTTCACGTTGTTTTTATTTGTTTTCCTCAATTCTTAATATTGCTGCTGCTTGTTCTCTTATTGCTGATGATTAATGGTTGGTTGTTATTGTTTTTTTTTTTTTTTTTTTTTTTTTTTCTTTTAAATTTTCCACAGATATGGAAGACGGTGCACTATTGCCATCACCAACACGTGATAAGCTAATGCCAACAATTCCAAAATCAAAAGAAGATGAAAGCTATAATTCGCAACGTGGAAGCCCAAAGAAAAGTGGTATTTCGCGTCATGGTAGCCCACAGAAAGGATCACCGCAAAAGATGCAGAAAAAGACAATAAAACAAAGTAAATGTTAATTTCATCGATTTCTAATGTTAAACTTGCCGGAAAAGAAATTAGTTTTTCCTGTTTTGATGGACATATCATTTATATCAATTTCATTGAATTTAAATTTTATTATTATTTTAATCATTTTAAGCAGATCGATCTCAATCGGTTGGACCGGCTCCATCAAATCTTGAAGGCTCACCAAAGCGACAAATTCGATCAGGTAGCGCTGCGCCAGCTAGCACCACTAAAGTAGCCAAGAAAACACCAGTTTCAACACCAACTATTGTGGAACGACGTCCTCGACCAAGTAAGTACCATAAATCATAAATGTCCCTCCAAACGAGAAAAAAAAAAAAAACAAAATAAAATAAAATAAAATAAAATAAAAACAAAATAAAAAAGAACAAAAAGAAAAACAAGTGAAAATGATAAAAAAAATTGGCTGAATCATATCTAATCAACACAAACACAGCATTCTAATTCAACAAACAATAAATACTTTTATTCAAACACTTAACACGCTTCACAAATACATTAATTTTCTATTCATTATTTTTCATTTAAACAATCACAACATGTATAAGAACAAGAACAAGACCATAAATGAAGAAAGAATAATAATTTGTTTTTCCCACGCTAGAAGTAATTTTATCATACGGAATAATTACCTCTATTTTTCTCAATAAATGACTCGATCACAACGTATGAATTCAGACTGCTTACAGTTAAATGATACAGTAGAAGATGCTTGGATCTGTAAACATGAATACGATTCAATAATTTTTGAGAGTATAGACAAGATGGAAGTCATTTCATTTCAAATTTAAATTTTACTTAATTTTCCTTTCTTTCTCTGTGCTTTGCATCTTGAACAGTAATTAGTATAGGTTTGCTTTATCTCATTATGTTATTCAAATGATTTAGTATAGATTAGATGTCGCATCAATTGTTTACACACAAGACCTGTAGAACAACATTGTTATAGGCAAGAAATGATGATGACCAAAGTTTGTGGAAATGTTGAATTGTATTTATTTGAAATGTGAGAGAAAAACAAAAATCGATGGAAACGATGCCTTCAATATCAAAACAACATTTTTATATATGGTCGTTTCGTGTATTCAATGACTCTACTGTATTTACATTTTATGTGTGTCGTATAAAAATGCTCTTCATTTTGTATTCTATCCAATGCAAAGCAGGCTATTCGGTTTTGGACAAATTTTCATTTTTAAGCCATTTACAACCAAAAATAATAAAAGTAATATTTCATGAAAAAGAAATCGAAGACGACGACAACGGAAAGAAACAATAGTTTTTTGTAATGCAATGAAGCTGATGCTCTGAGCATTATCTCATTATCATTTATTTATTTGGAAAGTTTTGACCTCTCGACACTTGAACCATTTCCGCATAATAATTTTACAATTATACTGTACCGCACCGAAAGCGTTGTCGTTTCATCAGCAAACCAAAATACTTTCGAAACTGTTGAAACTGACATTCATTTGAATATTATCGTACATAAGATGCTGCAAACATTTTCCATCTTTTTCTGCATAGTGTTTTCGCGTCATTTATAAAAGCATTGCTCAGTAGTATAATTGGAATATTCTCTATCTGTATCCCTCAATTTCTCTCTCACTCTCTCTCTCTCTCCACTCTATATCTCTCACTCACTCTCTTTCTCTCTCTCTCTCTCTCACTCTCGCTCTCTCACTCTCTCTCACACTCTCATCTTTTCGAACGTTTTTTTTTTTTCTTTTCCTTTTTTGATCCTTCTTTTTTCTTCATTTCGTTTCTTACATTTCTTGAAAATAAAAATGTGTGCATTTATCTGTGTATTAATGACTATTTTGTTGAAATTGATATGCAGAGCATGCTACAGAACGCATGATTTCGAACAAAATTTCAAATTATATTGTTCAAAGGCAGCTACAATAATGATCTACATAAATAGGGACGAAACAGTCAATAGATGCAAAATTTGAATTTCAATGTTTTTAGCATTATCAGACATATATTGTTTTAATAATTTTTTTTTTTTTATATATATTTTTAGTACATAGATTTTTATATGTGCATTCGATAGATGAAGAAATTTGTTTTTTCTTTGTTTCTCTCTTTTTTTTCATTTTTCGTTTTCGGATGGAAAATGAGCATTGTGAAAATGCAAAAAAAAAAAAAAAAAAAAAAAAAATTGTTGATCAGTTAGCCATATGGAGCTAACAAATGGTCACACAGAAATGTCAAATTGTTTGTAAATAAATTGATTGTACAAATTAATGGTGATAAATTGCACAATACACCACATTTTTGACCATACAGAACAATTTTTGAGTCTAAAACTTTTGATCACTTGTGTAAATAATCCATATCGTACAGTTGCAATTTTTGTTGGTAAGCATTTGATTCAATTTATCAAAATGAAACAAATGTTTGCCACATAGCATCGAATCTAACCATTGTGTACAATTCAAAGTCCGTATAATTTTTTTTTTTTCCTCTCTTGTTTTGAGTAAATTGATAATAAATGCATTTTCACATTCGAATATGCGCATGAAAAAATCGATAAAATTGCAAGGAAACTTCATTTCCAATTGAACCAAAAATGAAAAAAAAAAAAAAACAAACAAACAAAAAAAACTTTGAATTGTGTTGTTCACATTTTTAGTTCAATGAATGATTCGATGCAATACTGCGAATTTAGTGTTTTATTGTCAATGATTGAAAATTCATTTCTTTTTAAATGTGAGTGGTAAAAAGTTTTAGACTAAAATGTTAAGCAATTTAAATTAATCTATTTCTTTTTTTTTTTTTTTTTCAATTGGAAAAAGCAACGAAAATGAGAAACATACACGGAAATTTAATTTGACAACAATCAATTAAGAACGATGATGTGTTTGATATCGACAAATTAAGTTTTCGTGATATTAAATAGCAAAAACAAAAAAAAAGAATAAAAAAGTCAAAACTGACAATACAAATTATTTAATTTATGTTCGTATTGGTAGATGAATTACATTAATTTCTGAAAATATTTCTAGCAACCCTTTCCACATCCAATCATTATCGCTCTAAAAGTAGCTCTCTACCGCCTACCGGTAGAGCTCATTCAACTACTCCTGGCTCTCATCAAAATCAAAATTTTGCGCCAAATAATACACAAAAACTTTCATCACCATCCCAAAACACAATACCAAATGTTGTTCCCACAATTCCCAATCAAAGAATTCCCACCACAAAAACCACAAAACAGAGACCTCAATCGGCTATTGTGATGGGTACATTCGACCCAATGACTGCATCGACAATTATATTTAACGATTCACAAAAGGTCACAAATCAGGACAAGAAAACTGCGAGAAGTAAGTAATTCCAATTAGATCAAATTTAACTCTCCCGTTACAAAAAAAAAAAAAAAAAAAAAAAAAAAATTAAACAAAACACACGATTTTGAAAAAAAAAAGATCGATAGGAATTGTTTTCGGTTTTTTTTTTCTCACATAAATTCATTTGGTTCGTTGTTTTTATTTTCTCTCTCTTTCTCTCTCTCTCTCTCTTTGTGATTTTTTTTTTTTTTTTTTTTTCGTTTCATTTTGATTTCATTTGCAATTGCGTTGTTCCCTCAGTTTTGCTTCTCACTTCAAATTTCATTGAAAATTTGAAATGATATCGGTGTTTGGTGTTGTGAAAGCTTTACCAATATTTCAGCGCTTGTTTCTCAAATTTTTTTATTAGTGCGATTTATTCAGCCAATCGAATTTAATGTGATACGATTTCTTTTTTCATCATTTTGCGAATTGAATTTTTCGATAAAAAAAAAATATGATTTTGATTTTTCATTTTGAACGATTAACATTTCTAATGATTTTTAAATCGGCTCTATCGCACCAATAGTGTACAAATAAATGCAAAATGCAAAACGAGACATATCTTGTTTCATCAAAGAAAAAAAAAAAAAGAAATCTGTGGTAATGTTGTTTTTTTTTATTGTTTCGTTATGATTCAGTTGTCTCTCTATTTCTTGAATTGATGTGGCTTTCAATTTATGTGTAAATTTGTTTACGTCTCGTTATTTTTGTTTGTTTTTGTTCGTTCAAATGCATTTTTATCGCAATAGATTTTTGTAGAGCAAATCTCATAAATTAGAGATCTAAATGTCTAATTGTGAACTAAAGAGCTGTTATTGATTTGAATTTTTTTTTTCGTTTTCGTTCGTTTCAATATATATGGCAATGGAAATCGATAAATGATTTCCATGAGTGCTTGGATTTTTGTGTAAAATATTCGCCGAAAGTATGAAAACAATGAACTGTCGACAACATCTTAAATTTCTTTATCATTTGGCTTTGAGTTTTTCACTTTGTTCGTGCATTTTCTTTCTTTTTTGCTGATTACACTTAACGAATAATACGGTTCAATGTACAGATTTCCCTAAAAAAAAAAAATATAACAGAACAAAATATCTATTTTCAATGAATGAACGAAAAAAAAAAAAATCGTAAAATTCATTGAAATGTTAATGAAAACTACTTACTTTTCGACAGTTTAATTTAATTTTCAATTAAAAGAAAATTTAACAAAATTTAAAACACACATCAAAACTCATTCGATTGGTAACAAAAAAAAAAAAAAAAATATTCATAAAACGATCAATTTTCATTTGTCTCAATCAACCTAGTTGTGTAGCAAAAGTTTAAATTTTCATCAATCAACTACACACAAACATAATTATATCTTAATATGGTATTGAACATAGGCGAACTTAATTATAAGTTGCTTGAATTTTCTTTCGCTTACTTGTCTATAAATACATTTACTTCATTGTTCTCACCATGAACCAGTTGACCATTGAAGAAATCACAAATCAAATCAATTCAATTCAATCAATTGATTGATATGAAAAACCTTTTAGCCAATTTGATACATGCAATGTTGCACATGAGCAAACATTCAAATCGATATATGGCAAAAACCGTTCTCTATATAGACAAAATTCATTCTACGTAAAATTTCTTCAATCGTTACAAGTTCAAATGTTTATCTCTATTATTTTCATTCACAAATCAATAATGTAATCACACTTCGTAGATATTGTAACTGTAATTCTTACTTGAATCTAACAGCTGAATTCTATATTTCATTTCAACAGTCGAACAAACAAAACACACTAACACATACACTAACACTAACACACAAACGTCACTAGACAAATTCAAAATTATTTTAATTTTCACGTATTGCTTTTTAATGGACTAGTAGAACAAAGTTCGTTTCGATCAAATATTTTTTTTTTGTTTCAGTTTCCGTTTAATTTAACAAAATCAGAAAAAAACAAATAAAAAACGAAAAATGAATCAGCCAATACTTAATTTATGAAATGTAATTTTTAGCGAGAGAAGAAAATGAAGAAAAAAAAAAAAAAAAGAAAATTCATTTGTGTTTTTATACATCAATTCAATTAAAATTTCATTTGTGCACTTGGTCAATTAATGGTGAATTTTTTTTTTTTTTTTTTGTTTTTTTTTTTCATTTCATTTGTATATTTGTGTATGTAAACAAAAACCCATTTATTAATTTAGGACCGCAAGCGATGAATAGTACAAACGCGACTAGAATTGGCAATAGAGTAGGTTTGGCAGCAAAAGAAAAACCAAAACCAAAACCGAAACCAAGAGAAATCTGTCCAAGATTTCAACCAAGCATTACATACAATAGTAGCGTTGGTAGTAGAAATGCAACGGTTCGATTAGGAACGGGCATAAACGACAAAACCAAATTACCATCGACGAAAAAAACCACGTCAAACATTCCAATGTTACATACGAAATCGACCAGTCATAATAGCCAGAATGCAAAAAATACCACATCAACAAATAAAAGTGTAGGGAGTTCGCGGAATCGGCCCCAAACAGCTAAATCGAATGCGAAACCAACCGCGGTATAATTGAAAAACCATGATGATCGCCATACATCATGGTCGCGTTAAATCGTCATAAATCGTGGACCACGTGTGCGAGTTTTTCTTTCTTTCTTTCTTTATCTCTCTCTCTCTCACTCTCTCATTCTTCATTCGTTTTGTTTTCATTTTTATTTTTTTTCTCAAATATGTTTAGAATCGTTGTTGTTTTTATATTTATATACGCTTACTCTGTAGTACTCAACGATGGCTTCGTTAATAGAAAAAAAATGTGTTTTTTTTTTACTTTTAAATTTTATTGAAAATGAATAAAAGTGTTCATTACATAAATTGCAACACGATAACGATAAGCTAAAATAAAATTGCTTGTTTCTTTTTTTATTCATTACTTTTATTCTCAATCAAATTAAGCATTTTATAACCAATGTTTTTTTTTTTTAAGCTAAACATTTGTATATTTCTATTTTATAAACATTTTCGGTTAATATTAGCCAAATTTAGTTATAATGTTTATAAAACATAAATATATAAGATTTAATCAAAACACAACTAAAATCATTGTTTTTTAACGCATTAAAATCATGTATAATTATATACTAAATCAAACCACACCGATTTTTTTTTTTTTTTGTTTGTCTCAATTAAACAAATATATAATTACTCTAGAAATTTGCCATTTAGTTTCATTGCACTCATTCAACTACACACACTCTTTAACTAACATAAATCATTTACAATTGATTCATTCATTCTCATACATTTTGATATGATCAAATGAAAACAGAACTAATTTGCCATTCGGAAAAATAGAAAAAAAAAAGCAAAGAAAAACTGAAATCCAAACGCATTCGCATACGAATGAGCAGATTGATTCAGCTTTGGGATAAATGTTTGTTTTACGATTATTGCACTCGTATTTTTGGTAGGTATTAATTTGAAAATGGAAGCTTGGTTCGCAATCAATTTTTAATAATATATAATTCATTTCAAACGATCGAAGTGAACGTAAAATACGTATTTTACATTTTTCATCCCAACATACCATATTCATTCATCAATGCTTGGGTAATACGTGTAAATTTGTTATTTTTATTCGTTTTAATTGTGAATACTTTATTTTCAATTAGTAAAATTAGCTTTAATTTATGGCAGTAACATCATCATTTTGATTGTTATCAACTTGTTCTACTATCCCAATGGAGCAATGGTTTGTCTAGTTGCAAAATAATAACACATTAACACACATAATTACACATAACTACAATACAAATACAAAAAAACAAAAAAACAAAAAAACAAAAACAGCATCTTATCGGTTTCTGTACATTTTTCTTTTTTTTTCTATCTTTGGTTGCTTTTCGCCTCAAAACTCATCAGCAAATTGAATGAAGAAATATAATATGAAATTAATGAAGAAAATTATAACAAAACATGAACTATATATATGATACATTTGACAATTCATGTGCACATCACAAAATAAACTCCGAATTGTGTGGCAGAACGTATTTATCGAAATTTGATTTAGTTCTCGGTTTTTGAATTATGTTAATTTTTTTTTTTTTTTTTTTTTGTTGTGTTTGGTTTTTTTTTTCCAACAAAAAACGAACTTTTGAAAAATTTGAAAAATTCCATCAAATTTGCATGGATCATGATGATGATGATGTTGTTTTACGGGCGAATCGTGATACATTCACAATTCACATTCAATATTTGTATATTTTTCTTTTCTTTTTTCTTTTTTTTTTTCCTTTCTTTCTTTGATTGATTTTGCCCCATCATCAAATTTAGATGAAGATGACACGGATAAAGATGGCGTTACATCTCTATCAAGTGCCAGTCCAATTCCAGCTCACGAAATTTACGAACATATAGTTAAATCTCCGCCAGAGCCGACTCGCGTTAAATCGCCCGAACAAATTTTAATGCGTTCACCAGATCCAGTTCAGGTATGATATTTTTTTTTTTTTTTTTTTTTCGTTTCATTAAAAATAAAATATCGTTGAGAAAATATTGGATTTTACATTGGGAAGGTCCATCCAAGTTCGAAATTTCTAATTTGCTAGATTATGACTTTGCTAATATTTTTTTTTTTTTTTTGTTCGTCGAAATGTACTTTTACCTATTTCTATATCAATTCTTGTGTCAACGCATCGACAATGAGAATCGGCACTGTCGATTCGACAGAGTATTTGTTTACAAACAAAAATTGTTAATAATTAAATAAATCAATAATATTTATCATTGTGTGTGTGTCTGTATATAAACAGTGGATAGTTCCCTTGGATACTGGCAAGACGTTTACTGTTACACAAAATATACGTAATGGTAAGTAGTTAACAGTATTTGTCTTTACTTTCAACAATGTTCTCTATTATTTCTTATCAATCATCATCACCATCATTATCATCATCATTACCACTATCAAAATAATAACGACCTTTCATATTGTATTGATTATGCGAAAAAAAAAAAAAAAAAAAAACCATATCTATATGTATATTCTTGAACGCAGGCGATCCAGTTGTTCGGCCACAAAGTGAATTCAAAGTATCGACACCAGTCGATAAGCCACCATCAGCTCCACTATCTGCACCACCAAATGTTATCGAACAAGCTAAAATGGAAGGTAACGTCTATTCATCGTTTTAAATATTTTAATTTTTACCCATAAACACACACAAGCAGCACAACTAACTCACGAAATTTGAACTGAAAAAAAAAAAATAAAATAAAAATAAAAATAAAAAGAAATGAAATTAATGAAAGAGTGCGAATACATAAAGAAAAATTGAATGAAATTAAAATCAAAATGATTTGTTGTGTGTTTCGCAGCGTGGAAAAATGATAAACTTGATGAAATATTGCCAGTTAAAGAGCCACCACATCCAACAATAATATCGGCTGTGCCGTATGATAAACCAATTCCCGGTTCAACATTACGTCGTTTAGATGATCCAACATTTGATACGGATATTACAACGTCTATAACAGCAAAAGATCGGCCAGCTGCAACCGATGATCTCAACGAAGCCCGTGATCGTTTCGATCGCTTTTGGGATGGTTGTAACAAAGATAAAGATGAAAAATTCTAAACAAATTTACCATAATCGCGTGCAACACAAACACACCACACACACACAAACAGGGTAGATGAGAACATAAATTTCAAGAATGAACAATGAAAGAAGAAAATGAAGATGAAAATAATCTATACAACGTTGTTGAATTTATATCATCACGTATTAAATGCTATCATAATTAATGAAAGAGAAAAAAAAAGAACAAAAAAAAAAACACACACACACACACACACAAGAATAAACAAACACACACTCAGTAAAAACGATACAAAAACAGCAAAACAAATGATATTCGTAGCGGATGACATTTAGACAACAACAACAACAACAACAACAACAACAAACAAATAACTTAAAAAAAATTATTATTCTAGATCGAAATGTTCACTTGATATTTTGATATATATTAAAATCGATCGATTGCCGCTACCGATGAAAATGAATGGCTCAATGAAAATTGACGAAAAACAAAAGAACAAACAAACACAAAAACGCCAACAAATGGATTTCAATAATATTCTGAAAAGAAATCCAATGAATCCGTTTACATTTTCAAACCATGTTGGCCAAATGCAATTCAATATTTATTTTTCCTCAAAGGAGGAAATCATTCGAGTCAAATTCACTTCATTTCATTTCATTTTGCAAATGATTTGTTTCGTGGTGTTTTTTAAGATTTTTTTTTTTTTTTTTTTTTTTTTTCATTTTCATTTCACACATTGTGGTGTATTTCAAACATATATTTTAATATTTTTCACAATTGTTTCAACAGTGTTGTTACATTTATAGATGACATGAATGCCAATAACAGCTGCTTCCGTAACCATATAAGAAATATTTTCAAAGAATGAAAAAATGAAAAAAAAAAAAAAAAAAAAGAAAAAAAAAACAATAACAACGGAATTATAGAATGAGAAAGTGTTCTTTGTTAAAAATTGTTCAATTCGCCCAAATCGGTTAATCAACACAGCAACAATAAAACAAAAAAAGAAATACTTAATGAATTTAGCGTGATGCAAATTGTGTATGTCATATCATAATCGCTTTCATAAAAAAATGTGCGTGCTTTATTTTCTCAAGTAAAATAATTTAAAAAAAAACAAAAAACAAAAAAAGAAAAATAAAAAATTGTGTGTTAATTATTTATCGGTTTGGAAAAAAAAATAAATTTCTCTTTGTCGTTGGTTGCGTTGTCCAATTTCAATGTGATTGGTATGGAAAAAGAATTTTTATGCACATGGTTTATATCAATGAAACAAACAAACCAAATTAAAAAAAAAAATAAAAAAAAAAATAAAAAAAAATAAAATAAAACGAAATTAATAACGTAAACAAAACATTATTCAATTGCTTAAATTACCGATTTATAGATTATAAACATATAAAATAAAAATTAACACTGGATTTTGGCTTGCCGTCCAATTTGCACACACAATAAATCTGTGTATTTGGTTGGTCTCACACACACACACACACACACACACACACACACACACACAAAACAGCAATATTTAACTAAATAACAAACAGAAAAGTGTAATAACAATTTGTCCAATTTAATCGAAAATTGAAAACCAATTTATCAAGCTAAAATGTGTTTAGAACCGAAACGAAACAGAAACCGATGCTAAAGACTAGTTACATCATCATCGCCGTCTTACTTATTCAGCTTTTTTGAATACTTTACTTAAATGACAAATAGATAACAAAGACAAAGAGAGAAAGGGAGAGAGAGAGAGAGAGAGAGAGAGAGAACAAAGAAAAAAAAAAGAAGAAATACAGTAACAAATGTAGCTATTTTCCATACGATATTATTTTTATTATCTCTCTCTAATCATTACATGAATCGTCCGTTTGATCAAGCACTCTGTTTGTGTACCGTCATTTTTCTCTCGTTTGATAAAAGAAGAAATTGAATGCTTGGCAATTTTTGAAAATTCGATGTGCATTAAATTAGGCCAAAAAAAAAAAAAAAAAAAAAGCCACGCCAAGACTCTTGGCCAAAAACCGAGCCGCATCGTTGTTCGTTTTTCATTTCTTCTTTTTTGTACGTTTAGAAAAATGAATTACAAAATGCTAGCAAAGAAGCTTTTCCAATTAAACAAACAAGAAGAAAAAACAACTAATAAAATGAAACATAATGTCATGGACATTCAGAACAGAAAATCCATTCCATTTTTATATGGTAGATAAAACTAAGAATTATATTACCGTAAGCATAGGGAACACGTACGTAGACCGACGATGACGACAAAAAAAACATACACACACACACACAACAAAAAATTATATCGTTTAAAAAAAAGAAAAAAACAAAAAAAAAACAAAAAAAAAAAAAAACAAACAAACATGAGTAGCAAACAGAAACCAAAGATAATTCAGAATCATACACACTCTCAGAACAACAAAAATCGAGTCCATTCAATTATAGAATTCGAAACAATATGTAAAATCGTATTTTTCTCTAGAAATGCTTTTTGTAAGATCGTACACGTTTTTTGAGTAACAAAAAAAAAAAAAAAAAAAATTATTAATAAAAAAAAAAAAATACACAAAACACCATCTTTAAATGAAGTGAAATTTAGCAGCAGCCACCACGATAATACAATAGCACTCACATACCCACATACCCATATATACACACTCACATAAAAAGAACATTCAATTCAAAAACTAGAAAATGAATAAAGTGGTATTTGTGCTAGTGATTAGACATTTCATTGCCACCAATATCAATGAAATAAGTTACAATAAAAATACCAAATGTCTTTTTTCTGACTATATTTAGTTATAGACAAGAATATAAGATTTTGGCTCCAAATGATATTGGTTGCAGATTGTGTATGCAAATGTGCGCCTTTTGATAAATTCCATAAGAATTGTCCGGTTCAATGTGTCTAGAATAGTTCAATTCCATTTGACATTTTGTTTTTTTTTTTTTTTTTTTCATATTTTTTTGAGATTATGATTTAGTATGGCTTGTCGGCACTCATTGATTCATTCTACGATAAGCAATGGCCACATACTCATCAAATATACATATAAATATATATATACTCACACATTATATTCGATTTAATGTGCTTTTTTTTCAAAAAAAAAAAAGTTAGAGAGTGTGTGTGAGAGAGAGAGAGAAAGAGAAAAACACCCATAATTGACCGTTTTAATCCTCATGCATAACATAGAAACGACAACATATATGCATTCACACAAACACTCACGCAAAAAAAACAAAGTTAAATATTATATTCTCTTTCAATGATGTCTTATTATCCAATTTAAATCTAATTCTCAAGTATAACTACAGTTACACCACAAACGTCTCCCTTACAAATTTGTAGTTCGGTATTAATTCAATTTTATAAAGTATACACAACGGTTTATATATATATATATATATATATATATATATATAAGAATTCTCTCGTCTCAAAATCTGCACACACATAAAAAAGAAAACATAAACCGAGAAACGCGCGCGCTTTTTCTTTTTTTTTTTTTTGAAGGGGCCCAAATATTTGCCCCCTGAGTGGGTTGTTTTGTGCTCCCCAAGGAAATCCCTTGATAATATGAGCTCAATGTTCACAATAAAGGAAATAACAGATAGAGAAAGGAAGAAGAAGATGAAAAATTAATGGTGAATGATAGAATTGGAAAAACGGAAGAGCATGCTTTGCAGAGAGTTAGAGAACAGAAAGTAAAGAAAGAGAAAATGAGCGAGCAAGCAGATGAGCGAAATAAAGAGAAAAAAGAGAGAGAGAGA
Organism: Resseliella maxima; assembly: GCA_029041755.1. NCBI lineage: Eukaryota > Metazoa > Arthropoda > Insecta > Diptera > Cecidomyiidae > Resseliella > Resseliella maxima. Next base: position 905,063 of record JAQOWM010000466.1, on the reverse strand, counting down.
GAGAGAGAGAGAGAGAGAGAGAGAGAGAAGAGAAGGAGAGAGAAAAAGGAATATAGAGAAAAACCCCATGACATTTGTTAGATAGAAAACGGTAGTGAATTATTGAGTGTATAACACTCGATATCGTCTGATTGTAAGCACATCTGATATCCGTGTAACGGAACGAATTGGACGATAGAAAGCAGTAACAGTGACTACCAAAACGATAATTGATATGACTAAAGGGAAAAAAAACACACACACACACACACAAACATACATACACAAATTCGAATTGATAAATTGAAAGCAGGACTTAAAGCAGAGAAAACGACATAAACACGACGACAAAAACAACAACAACAACAAATTAAATTAAAACGAACAGATATTTAGCTAGACAAAAAAAAAAAAAAAAAAAATAAAAAAAAACAAAGCATTAACAATTACCAAAATGAAATAGGTATATCGCTGTGTTACATTGAAATGATGATATTTAAACGGCATTCAATTTCATATTTTTTGCTATCTGATGTTAGTAGAAAGAAACAAAAATATGAATATTTTAAGAAAACAAAAACTCAGAATAGCATCAATTAAATTTTGCCAGCTAAACTGAGATGGATTGAAATTCATTACAATTTTTTTTTTAAATAAAATGCCCAAAAACTGATGAATGTGGAAGCAGTGTTCGGACAGACAATTACCCTGAAGCTATGCTGAATGTTTTAGATAAGAAGTTGTTAATTTAGCTTAATAATCCAAGTTTTCGAAACAAATGCTATTGAATTGATGAAAAGAAAAGAAAAAAAAAAAAAAAGAATTACAAAAAACAAACAACCCTTTGTAGAACATTAGATAATTTTTTTTTATTGAATCAACAACAACAACAAAAAAACTTGTTTCTTCTTTTTAAATAGCCGTTGTTTTTAAATTGATTTTTTTATAGCACAACATATACCTACTGTTTTACATCTAATCAAATATGTATTTGGCGTCAGCAAACAAAATTACTATGATATTATTAAAATACAAACAAAAAACCAAAAAAAAAACAAAAAAACCAAAAAAAAAAACAAACAAATATTTATAGAATTACATAAAAAACAAAATTGAGAAATACAAATCATACGTATGAAAATAACATGCATCAAATGCATTTTTTTTTTTGTATCCAAAATTTTGTTATGTTTTCAAAGTATTTTAGACAGATTGATGGTAGCAGCAATATGCAGCAGCTGGTTAAAGGATGATGAAAATATGAAAAAAGAAAACCGAAACACTTGATTAGCTAGTCCATTAAATGTCAAGTGGAATATCATGTTTGGTATTCTATCGAAAATCCAATCATAATGCAATCCTTTTTGAAATGAACAACAAACAACGCATTTTAACCATGATTGATGCACACATATCGCACACGAAATACATATAAATACATCGAATATTATACACCAGACAACCACAAAATCATATATACCATTACACAAGTCTAGTCGGATTATACTCAATTCAAGAAAAATATTATTGATCTAATAAAATAAATAATGAATTTGATTTATATGTGTGTGTATGCGCGATGGATTTTTATTTTTATCTTCTTTTCGTTACATATTTTCAACACTCAAAATGATATAAAAAAATCGTCTCTCAGCGTTTTCAAAGCTTTTACTCTTTCCATTTCGCATTCACATGAAAATATTATGGAATAAGGAACAAAAAATATATACCAGTATATCATGATTATCGTGTATCAAAACACATGTATGGACCAAATCAAATATTTCAGCATCAGATATATATATATATTTATATCTATATAAATAAATATCAATGTTAATATGTTTCAACAATTGTTCATGTCATGATTAATATACAAATGGTAAGTATCTATCTCTACCTTAAAGCTTCATCTAATTGTAAAAAGTATCGATAAAATTTGGTTTGAAAATTGTACGTCATACAAACAAAATGGCCAAAACACAAGCTCAATTAACTGTCGATAAATTAATGACGAATGAAACGAAAGGAATATTGACGATAATTTTGGTCGCCGGTTTTATTTATTTATTTTTTTTTTTTTTTTTTTTTTGGTTTTTGGTTTTGTTTATTTGTGTAGTCAATTCATTGGTGAAACGTTGTCGTCCGGATGCTCAATGATAAACATATATATCCATAAACAATATCGTTCATTCACATTTCAATGGCCAAATTATTTCATTTCATACACATATTTCGCATTTCACAAAACCGACATTAATTTTATCGAATCAAATTGAATTGCTTTTGGTGAATTCATGTTTTTTAAAGAAAAACCAAAAAAAAAAAAAAAAAAACGAAAACTTTTCACTTTATGCAACATGGGAACATTTATAATAACAACTATTTCATGGTTAATCAAACAAATATTTAATTAAAGTCATTTTTAATAAGATCTTCAGCTTCCGTACCAGCTGTAACTATCAACCCAACAGCAACAACAGATCTAACACTAACTCAAATGTACAATATTGTTTGTAAAAGTGAAAGAGATTAAAACATTCATTTTGAATGAAGCATATTTAATGTGGTTTTTCGACAACTTTATCATTGACCGCAATGTGCATGTATATTCATGCGTTCTCGTATTCTGCATGTATTTGCAACTGTGACCCAAACTGTAAAGAGTCGAACTCATAAAAATCACGGTTTGATAGCCATCAACTTTATCGTGTGTGACTTGACATGAAGTCATTAGATTATGTTTATTGCCATATGCTATGCGAACTGAACAAGCAAAAATTCATCCAATAAAAAGTAAGAAAGCACGTACAATTCAAAACATTCATACAGATCTGAATACACCAATGGATGGACAAAAAGAGAAATGAGAGAAATAGAAAGAGAAAGAGAAATGGAAAGACAAAAAGAGACTGTGTTCGACTGAAGCGAGAATGTGAGCCACAATTGTTATTGCCACTCAGTCATCTCTTTAACCTGAAGATATTTATTGATAAAAATTTATTGCGTGTATACACGCAATGATTCTGATGACATTTTCGACAATATGCACAACGCAACAATGCGTAACCAATAAAATGTGAATGATTCTCAATAAATTCGAGACATAAATACAATTGATTAAAATCGATTCCACAATCGAAGCCGCAATTTTCCATGGCCAAGCCAAACCAAACTGAATTCGAACATTCGAATATTTATTCATTTAGAAATCATTTAATGACTAAAACTTCTGGCATCATATTCAATTAAAATGAAAGTTATCGGTTGGATGGGCCAGCCGAAAACCAGAAAAAAAAACGGCAATTTATGCTGCGTAAGCTAACAAGAATTCACCACTAAGTCTGCTCGGGTTCCATTGATCAAGTCCAAATATCGCTAATATTTATATGAGTGTGTGTAAGCGTGTGTGTTAGTGTAATTTATTGTGTGAGTATGTTCGTTTGGTGTTTTGTGCATGCATAGTTTTGTAAGACATTGAAATGCTAAATGTGCTGCGGTGAAATACCGAAAATCAATAAAAATAGGGCAAAATGTCGTTTTTCATTTGAATTACCAGAAAGAAGAAACGTACAAAACCAACCAATTCTCTTTGGCATTGTAATTTATACGTTTATTCGTACACGTTATTATTAGCACAAAGATTTGAATTTGTTTTTGGCTCCATACTTACCACTATTACTAAAGTTACTCTTGTTGTTGTTGTTTTTTTTTTCTGCCTCTCTGCTAGTTTGTTTCATTCCGTTGTGTTCAATTTGGTTACGAAATCAAATTTATTCATAAACAAAGTTTTTTTTCTTCGAATATTCAAGTTATATTAAGACATGAAAATCATTGAATTATTTGATATCGTTGATTTGTACTGAATCTTGTTTTTTTTTTTTTTTTTTTTTTCATTAAAAATTAACATGCAGATCGTAATGTTATAAATATATTTAAAGACACTTAAGATGCATTTGTTTCGATGAATCATTTGATGCAAATGTAATGTGTAATTTTCTTATGTCGGTTAATTTTGTCGTGTTGAGCATGAGGCCATTTGTGATTGTGTACTACCACTAGAATATAATTTCATCGCATTAAATAGGCTTTCGCTAGAAATGAATGCGTATTTTAGCATTTCCGATTTGCAAGAATAGTTTTTTTTTTTTTATATTGCTGAAGTAGGCTGATGATTTTATTGGCGTTAATCACAATTGAATCCATTTTCTCGGTATCAATTTGTCGATATTTATTGTTACTGTGAAAACCAGCGAGCGAAATGAATAAACCCACATTTTCCGACAACTCACTCAATTCCTCTGTGGTTGGGGATGGTTTTGTTTTCATTGAACGAGATTTCTTCTTATGTGGCATACGTTGTATGTTTTTGCATGTGAGGAGCTTTGATTTCAAGACATTGACGCCACCTATACGATTTATTAATGTACGCTGACTATACCAACGGAAACAGCAAAAAGATACGATTTGTAATATAACGCCGAACAACTTATGCCGTAGTACATTAATCAATCATTGATGTACTTGCCCACGGCATGCAAGTCCACATTCTCATTTTGTTTATTATTATTTTAAATTCACCCCGTTATCGTAGAGATGGCGTAAGAGACAATGAATTTCTTTGTTAAGCAACTCCGGCACTGCTTCATTTTCTGAGAAAAACAACTGAACATAGTTCGCTTGTATTTGAATAATAAGAATTTCCGATATAAACAAAACATTTTCGAAATATTGTTGCTAAATAAAAAATAAAAAATAAATTAACACATTTTACATTTAACAATGTTCAAACTTAATTGTTGTATTGAACAATTCAATTTGGTTCAGTTAATTGAATAATATTCGAACGACCATGAACCGAACTTGAACATTATGAACAAATTGAACTTAAACTCGAACGAACATGAACACCCTTTTTTCTCTATCGAACAACTTGGACTGAACCCAAACGAAAATAAAATTGCAACCATTCTCGAACATGAACGGTTCATGTTCGTTTCATGAGCAGCTCTAGCCTAGAGTCTAGCCAAAGACATTACATTGCATTTCCTTTCCCATTGACTGCTTCTAATCAATTTTTCACATAAAATACACTTTCACGAAAAACACATATGACACATCAAAATCTAATTGCTAACATGACATTGAAATCATCTTACCATCTGTTTAACACAATCTAAATAGGCTTTTTACGAGTCTATTCATACAAACACATCGGAATCATTTGTAATAATTGGTTGAGGGTGTTTTTAAATGAAATTTTATGTTAACACTCATTTGTTTTGACAAAATTGAAATGATTTGTTAGTAAACATTGAGATTGTTTGACATTTCAACGAATTTTCTACTTTCATACAGATTCTTCGAGCGATATAAATGGTCGCGATAAAATATTTCTTTTTGGGTCTCTTCGTTGCTTACACAGATATACTTGCACACACAGAAATATTTGTCAAAATATGAGTACTCATAATTTTTTTTTTCTTTTTTCAATCTGACATGAAATTCTCTTGCGCCAAGGAAAATTCTAAGCTTACTATGCTGACTTTTATTTGAATTTGTAAAATTAAATCAAAGCATTATGTGAATAAAATACACACACTCATGTGAGTGCAGATAGAGAATGAGAGAGAGAGAACCATTTGGATGTATATGATGCATCGTATGAATTTCATGTTACATTCTGGATGAACGTGAATGCATGTATTTCATTGTACATTGTTCGACTTTTTCTTTGTTATTCTTTTCTCCTCTTTCTTCTTTTCTTCATCTTTCTCTTATTTTTGTTCTCTCTTTTCGTTCTGTAATCACATTCACTGTTTAATTAGAATATACAAATCAATGCGCGTGATTTACTATGTTTTTATTTGATGTGTCGCATGCAAAGAATGATGTGGCTGCTTTAGTGTTTAACAAAATACATCTATGAACGTGTAGTTTCAACTGTAATTGAAACTTTCAACTAAGAATGCATGACATACGGAACATGAACGAACATGAACAGGTCATTTTGAATTCTGAACATATTGAAGCGAACTCGAACGAACATGAACACCCTTTTTTCTCTTTCGAACAACTTGAACCGAACCCGAACGAACGTGAACATAAAATTCTCGAACATGAACCGTTCATGTTCGGTTTATGAGCAGCTCTAATGCGGATATATTTTTGTCGTTACTTTCAACATATGTGTACATGCATACATTTTGATGTCAATCACACAACAGTTCAAAACCATTAGATACATCACATATGGTGTAATACTACTTTTAGTTGCATCTGATTTTGCATAGCATTCGGAAGTGTTTTCCATATTCTCTAGATGCATCGTATATTTTTCTTTTCGAAAGAGAGAGAGAGAGAGTTACTAGTTTCATATGACACCAATACATAAAACAAAATTAAGAAAAATATAAACAAAGAGTGTATAAGAGAGAGAGAAGAGAGAGAGTGAGATACACAGAGAGTTTATATATATGTGTATCTATGCTACTTGATGTTCACATACACAAAGAGCTTATGTGTGTACGTGTACACTAATACTTAAACATGTGAATCTGATCGGCATAGGTACACTACTCACTTCAGTTGTCAGTTCATAAAGCGCCATGTATATCGCACTTTCTATCTCTTTCTCCCTTAATGATTTAGCCACAAGATTAAACCAAATAACTGCCATCTTCAACACCACCATTGTCATTGCCATTACAACTGCCTCACTTGAGAATCACTATTCTTCAAAGGACATATATTATGTGTATTTTCACGATTTTTTTTTTTCTCCATCACATGGTTGTTGTCTTTTTTATTTAATTTTTGTTCGCAGCTTTAAGTATTTCCACTTGGTAGAACATCCAATGAGATGTGATGAAACGTGAAAAAAATGTGTTGTTGAGAGAGAGAGAGAGAGTGAGAGAGAGAGTGAGAGAGAGAGAGAGAAAAAAAAATAAATACGTTTCATTGGATTTGTCGTCTTCGTTGTTGTCATTTTGTTCTTTTGTATGTGGTATTTTGGAACGAACATACCCTACCTGTTCAGTGTATATACACGTGACCTCAATGGTATTGGATTTTTTTTTTTTTTTTTTTTTTTTTTTGATACAGTAAATCTTGTTTGTGAACTAAGTCGTTCGCGTCTTAATACATTTGTCGAGATTAAAGGCTCTTCAGCTCTTATCGTTGTACAAAAATGCCTGACTTTTCAATAAAACATTTAGTCAGCCTAAAAGTCTATAGTTGATTCCATGCAATTGGGTACAATGTACATTTGATTACTTACAATGTTTTTTCTCTTCTGTTTTTTCTCCATTTTTCAAACCATAAAATATTCGCCAACAGCATTTGGTTTTTCTTCAAGCAACTTACATTAAATTGATATTTGGTTTTTTTTATTTTAGAATGTAAACACACGCACAAGCACACACACACATTATGTAAGCTTATTTTTTGGATTTAGATAAAATGCTCAGTGGCTGGCACGTCAAGATAACCATTTGAACCGTGAATTTGTCAAAATTTACTGTCGTTCTCTTTCGACATGCTAAACTTTCTCAATGACATCTTATTTTTCATATCTAATCAACAACATAATTATTTTGTAGGAATTCAAGTCTTGATGTTGGTTCAAAACATTCATAGCCAGCAGACAATAGTCGTCACTAAAAGCTGAGAAGCGAACGAAAAGAATGAAATAGAAGTCAAGTGATGAAAAAAGTTATTTGCGATGTGAAGAGCGTCCATGGATATCACAATCACAATCTCAATCATAAGTAAAAATTACCATTCAATTTAAATGCGAATGCCAAAAGCGTTTGTGATTTGATTTATTATTGTTTTTTGTGTGTATGTGTGTGTGTGTGTGTGTGTGTTTTTCTTTCTGTTTTATATATATTTGTCATTAAACAGTCAAAATGTATGTGTTTCGGTGTTGATTTTTGCTCTCATGCCATATTCAGATTTTATTAATGACTCAACCATTTATATCACAAAGATTCGTGCACTTGCTCACATTTTATTCCTGTTTCACACTTTTTCATTATTTTAGCCCATAAATACACGTTTTCTATTTCACATTTTATTGTAACATCAACTCATTCACGTATCTAAATGGATTAATTTTGCACAATAAAATCGTACACATCTTAAATCTTTCCTCTCTCATCATTTAACTTTGAAATATGCCAAATGCCTTTGAGATTTCTTCTTTAACTGATTGTCTAAAGCTAAATCAATAAATTTTTTCTTTTCCGCGATATACAGAAAATCTAATTTTGTGCACCAAAAAACTGGTGCACACAAATCAATTCGTTAGTTGAAAAACGGTTTTCCAATCATACACATTCATTTTGTATCATTGTGTTAATGTTGTTTTTCCTTTTCATCAATGCCACAGCATCTTATTCAACAACATATCGAAAACAAATTGAAATCGATACGGGAAATTCAGTTGAACGGAAAAAGAATAGAATGAGACTTGAGGTATAGAGAGAAATTGAATAAGGAAAATATTGTGATCCCGTTGTATGGATTAAATATCCCGTTTCAATATTCCCGCCCTCAATGCAGAATCGTTCATTTTCTTCGATTTATAATGGCGCCAGAAATGAATACAACGCAAATCTTTCATTCAATCTCAATTCCAAAAACTTTTGTTAAATCTGTTTCAAGTCTCTTTTTGCATTTTCTATTATAGATTTTAAAATAGCAACGAAGACACTCTTCGTATTTTATAGATAAATTGAAATGTTTCACAGCTTATTCAGTTTCTTTTCTTTTTTAAAGTCATTATTTCTTCGAAATCTGTCTAGTTGGGCCAAATTGTGAGAAAGTTGGAAGAAAAAACGAACAAAGGAAAAAAAAAACGATAATGGCTATGTATGTTTGAACCTGTGAGACAAAGATTAATTACAATTTAATTAATTCTTGTTTTGTCTGTATACAGACTGTGGAGAAAGACCAGAATATAGAAAAGCGATAAACATCAACACATGTCAGGAGAAATGAGCAATTTTTATGATTGTGATACGCTTATAAATGTTGCAATTTGGATACGGACGTACGTACGCACGCATTTATTTCTTAATACGATGAGTCACATCAATTAAACAAGAATGTTACTTTTGCTCGAAGAAAAAAAAAAACCAACCCAACCATTGTTCCATTAGTCCGATTGAGAGATACAAAATGTGCATTGCGTGGCTACAACAAACCCAGCGTTGATATTGTTTTACTCACTGACTCTCAATCTATCTCACTCTCTCTTTCTCTCTCTCTCTCACACACACACACACACACACACACACACACACTTACAAGTAAATCACATGCATTGAATTCAACATGGAGCAAAAATAAAACAAAAAAAAAAAAAAAAAAATGACAGATTCTTTTGTGGACTAAAGCATAAAAAGCTCAATCATTCTTTGCTGTAGTTTGTCGCATCATCAATCATTTTATTGTTGTATTGTCCTAATTAAGCTTTAGTGCGATGCTAGATTCGAACAGTAAACCATATTCCGACCACGATCATCATCGAACCGCTTCGCTGGCCGCGTTATAAACGTTTTATCTATTTTACACAGCGGCGAGAAAATCATCGATGAAGAAAAACGACAGAGTCTTGGGAAGGGTGCGGATGATTTTTTTTTTGCTTTTTTTTTGTTCCTATTTACTTTTCATCTTCTTCACTCTTTCATTTTGATTGAAAATCATTCCGTTTAACGGTTAGTTTTTAGCAGTTGATTGCGCATATATGAAACATGTGTATGAAACTATAACGTTTTTCGATTATACAATATTTGCAGACTGTGATAGAAAATTACATAGCTAATATAAACATAAAAAGCTCAACCAAAATCAAGTCTAGTTTTTCGATTGAGAATAAATTTCAGTAGCATATTGTTGAATGCGATAAATTGACGCGTCTATCGAGTGAAAGAGGCATGAAGAAATTCATTACATCCAGAAAATATTATTGACGATTGCACATCCAATAATAATCATGTTAGGTTAACCATTCTTCAATTACAGATTGTTTATCGTACGGAGCATAAATTTCTATAAACCTATCCTTGCCCCCATTTCTTTCCTTCTCCCCCATATGGTTGATGTTTTCATATAATGAAAATGTTCAAATGAATTTGTAACGGATGTACATCATATGCGATATGTGTTTTTCATAAAATACAAATGTGTACAAAATATTATGATGTTATTTACTAGCGCTGTTTATACTGCTTGCGGCAAAGCTCTATCTTTCTTATTGAATGTCGCATATATGCATAAAGAGAAGGAGAGAGAGAGAGAGAGAGAGAGAGAGAGAGAGAGCGAGAGAGAGAGAGAGAGGAGAGGGATGGGGTAGAGAAGAGAGAGGGAGAAACAAAAAAAGAGAAAATGATGAAAATATTCATATTGAGAAAGAAGAAAATGTACTTTTCGATCTATTACAAATAACACATATTTCAATGCAAATCTTTTCCACTTTTGATCAAAGAAAAATAATAACGCTCAGCTTTCATCATTTTGTTTGCATTCGCCATTTCATTAATGTGTTTGTAGTGTTTTTTTTTTCTTTTTTCTTTTTCTTGTTTATCCTCGTCACTTTCTTCTCTCTCATCTTTTCTTAAATTATATGTCATTAAATATCTACGAATTTGGTTGTTGTTGCTCACTATCGTTCCGTAACACTGAATTTACATTATTTCGTGATTAATACATGACGATATCGGATTTTCACCGTACAAATGTTTTTCCGTATGTGCATGAATAACACAATATTCCATAAGAAAATGAGAGAGTAGATGAATGTGTCTACGCAATCGACTTAGTCTAATTGTTGAAAATGTCTACTTTTTCTATTCAACACACACTAACAAACACACACACACACACACACACACCGCACACACAATGAATACTTGGTCCAAAAGATGTTGATTGAGCTGAATATTTACAACGAAAGCAATAATTAAAAAACGTATATCATAAGAGGAAATGGAATGAATAACCAGAGCTTTTAGGTTGTGTTAAGAAATGCATAAAACTGAGCAGGAAGTAATATATCATTTGCTTAAGGAATCATTATTGAAACCTACACAACCGTTCACCGTTTTTTCAGTTCTCCATCGATCGTTGTCATTTTTGGTTATACGCAACGCGAACAATGTAAGGGCAGTTTTGGTCATTACATGTGTGTCACTGATTGCAAGACGAATTATGCTCAGAATGCGAACACTACCAATGAAAATAAAAAATGTTTATGGTGTGCATTGTGAAATAAAAAGCGGGTACTTTCCCATCCACTGCCATTTGTCTGTATGTACGGATGTTTATTTTTATTTTCAAGTTCATTTAGTGGAAAAGTGTGCTTTTGTCATAAGCTGTTCTGTGGAAAATCATATGGAATGAAAATAAGGGTCGAACGTCTTATTAACAAGATTTATTATTGTCGAAGCTTAGAACTTCACTTTGATGATTCCCAAAAGTATTATTTTCGCCAGTTGAATCTCTTTGGCGCACTTACATCAGATTGAATTTGTGGGTGAATGATCTAAAAGAGACTAGAGATAGAGGAAGCAAGCAAAAGAGAGAGAGAAAAATAGAAAACAAGAATAAACGGACAAATGGGTGAGATAAAGTGAGGAAGAGAGAGAGAGAGGAAGAAGAATGTCAAAAAGAGAGATAGAGAGAGAAAGAGAGAGAGAGAGAAAGAGAGAAAGAAAGAGAGAGAGAGAGAGAGAGGGGAGAGAGAGAGAGAGAAAGAGAAAGAGAGTGCGAGAGAAGGAAAGGCCTAGAACCAAAGGAAAAGAGAGAACGAGCCTACAATAAAGGAAAACAAAAAGCTTACCTTTAGCATAGAAAAAAAAAGAATAAGGTCTGTCCCTTCGAAATGCTGGTTTATCGCATTCAGTATGTATGTTCATCAGTCAGAAACTACTATAGCGTCTTTGTTTTGCGCCAAAAAAAAAGAAAAAAAAAAAAAATTTATGAGAATGCAGTATTATTGTTTTGATAATTTTTGTTTCACCATTAAGAAAATCTATGGCATGTTCGTTGTTAATCTCAATTTATTGTCGCCCAGAGAAACAATACCATTGTTGGGCCACAGCTAACGAAAACGATTATGCAAATGCAAAGATTATGTTGCATCCCATAGAAAATAAAACGAGTGAAAAAAGCATATATTCGCACTCATTCACTCACTCACACATCTTAGATTTCATTGGGATCTCATAATTTAAAAATCTTTTCGTGGATCGTTAGACACACTCTTTAACAGTATCATCGACAACGATTTCACTTAAATGAATTTTATTTCGTAGCAAATTCATCGCTGATATCGCATATACACACACACACATACCAAAACGACCTATGTCTGCGTTCCCATTCAACCCTCAGCTGTAAACATGAATATAAACATAAACAGCAGTTGATAAAGGTTTTATTTTGTTTTGCACATGAATATATTGACTAAACAAATTTTCAATGAATGCAAAATTAAAATACATAACAACAACAACAACAACAATATTATTCCATGGAACCGTCATACATAAATTTTGTCGTCAGCATCTGTCATCATTTCATCATTAGGTCCTTGTTACATTTATAACATTTATAAAATGTCTAATTGAATAATATTCCACATTTAGTCCACATATTAGAAATCGAGTGTATTACAGAGTACTTAAACATTCATCAGATAATCATTAGATCTATTTTGAGACCATATTATTCCATTGAAGGTTTCTATTAATAATATTAAGATAAATATATACATACATATCCACATATGTATATATTTAAAAGACATACACATTAGATTGAGATATAGAGGTTCACTGTCAATGGGAAATTGCTAACGCAAAAATATTAGCATATATTAACATATTCTTTCGCATAGTGCATGTGAAAAATCCAACGGAACAAAAGATTATTATGGAATAGAGAATGTTCATTTTGTTTGAATGTACACATTTTATATGTATGTGCTGTGTATTCAATGAAAAATAGCGAATGAAATTTGTTAATATCGATACGAATATATATATATTTCACGACATTGTTATTGATTCCATTTTAACAGACGTTTTAGTGTATTCAACATTACAAATTTACACATATCCATCGACTGGAATCATGAATGGAAATGTTGGGAAAAGATAGAAAAAGGGGAATCAAGAAGAAAAGAGAAAAAGGGAGACAAGAAAAGAATGGAAAGAATATTCTATTCAGTTAGATCCATTATCAATTGGTATTTTTCAATATCAATACAAAATAGAATCCAATTTACAGTATCCCACATTTCACTATTGTTCACGTTATTGTGCCTGTGAAATGTTTGGCCTTTTTGCCCATTTTCATCCGCACGCAAGAAAATTAGTAATTTATACCATTTATTAAACTCTAATGCAATTAGAATGTATGTTTCTCACTTTCTCTCTCTCTCTCTTTCTCTTTCTCTTTCTCTTTCTCTTTCTCTCTCTCTCTCTCTCTCTCTCTCTCTCTCTCTCTCTCTCTCTCTCTCTGTGTGTGTGTGTTTTTCTTATTACCAAAAAACTGTAAGAATAAAATGTAATTGAATTTCATGTTAATATTTTGCCGCCAATACCAATATATACGCAATTATCGTGTGAACATTCAAAAGCTATAGTACAATTTTTTTTAAGAGAAAAAAACATCCCGAAGATTTTTTTGCATATGGATAAATCGTATGGCAATGTGTTTTATATTTCAATAATAATTCCCATCCGAATTTCATATTGATTTATTCGCACTGCATACAAAATATACCGAAAATATCCTATGCGAAATTCATATGGCGTATATAATCAGATCGAATGTTTTTATTCCCATTGTACCACATTCCAAACCAATAAAATCCCGTAAATATTTTTTCGACTATACTTGTATTCATCCGCTTTTCTCGCAGTCATATTCGCGTTATGATTTCAATTTTAGTTTATGACACGCATTTCCTACATAAGTAAAATTATGAAAGTTATAAAACGGAACTTCGATTCAAGTGCTATCTTCTGTAATAAACTATTCTTGATGTCAAATCTTATTAGTAATTTCGAATGTGACATTACTTGCACCAAGTTGGTTATCAGTTTATAGAAAAGCGAAAAGAAAAGAGAGAAAAAAAAAAAAAAAACGAAAAATTTTCCAGAATGCAATTTCAATTTACATTTCCGTAGTTTTTATCGGCGAAAGAGAAAGAGAAACAGAGAGACAGAGAGAAGAAAAAGTGTATAGCAGAACTAATTTCATTGTTGGAATCGTGTAATCGGCTCTATATTTGTTGGATGCCATGTAAGTTAAGTAATCGCCAACAGCCAGATGGTTCATGCCTGAAAATGAAATATTCTTTAATGTCTTCCTTATCATTTTACCATTTTATAAAAATATAACCAGCCTCATTACCTTTGGTCTTGAAAATAAATCAAAGTGTACGATGTGCGCGGTTGTTTTTTTTTCTTCCGTTTTACTATCTATTTGTATCCATGCAAATGCGATTGAAGGTACACCGTGTCTAAGTCAATGTAAGTGAAAGCGAGTGTTGAGTGGCTCTCAATGAGACAAGTAAATGGACGATATATTGGGTATTTCTCCTACGCATAGGTGCATTTCAAAACAAGTAAACAATTTATGAGAGACGCATTGTTGAAATATAATAGCAGACAGTTTATTTTTTTTTTTTTTTTTTTATGACTAAATTTCCACCCACAACAACAAATTCCAAGGCAATAAATGTTATGGTTTACACATTTTTCCTTATTGTGAATGAACAGCAATGCAAACTAGAGATGAAAAAAAAAAACAAATGTATGAAGAAATATATGTTTGGAACTCATAAAGATGTCGGCTCAACATCTCAAATCATACGCGCATTTTCTCTCCCTTTCTATCTTTTATCCAATTTCGAATTTATTTCTGTGTATTTCCTTTTTTAAATAGAAATCAAGAAAATATCGTTTTAACAATTTATTTTCAGGTTTTACCGAGAAATGCAAAAAAAAAAAAAAAACTTCGCAAACATATTACATATCAATTAAATGATTCTAGGAATAGAAAGTCAAACTTCCATAATTTTGTTCATTTTTTTTTTTCTTTCTTTTTTTCTCAAACTCTCCCTTTCTTATAATGATAATCTCGATTTTTCTCAATGTCTCCATCCTCTCTCTCTCACTCTCTCTCTCTCTCTCTCTCTCTCTCACACACTCTCTCTCTTTCTCTTTTACTTAATTCTTTTGAGGCTACATGAGCAGGAAAAAATGAGAAAAAAAATGGATTTGAAAATGGAATCGTGGTTTGCTGGCGCGGCAGGAGAGTTGATCGATTTCATAAATCTCTGAGTCTGCATGTTAAACGTTTTTATTATTTAGATAAATTATACGATTTTAAAATCACGTCAATTTTTCTGGATCTCGTATAACATTCATATTGAATATCGAATTATGAATGACTAAAGAATAGATTGGAATCTTTAGTAAAAACCGATTTAGTTAACCGAAATGATTGCTTCTTTCGTGCTATATCTTCCTGTAATATTTTTTTTTCCTCTCTCTTGCAACATAACTGAATGAAACATGAACATTTTGTTCAATTTAATATGTTGGCGTCCTTTTATTTACAATGGATTGAACACAGGAGAAAATTTACAGTGAATATGATTTTATCCATTTGATTAAGATTGAGAGGGAAGTGTGAGAGGGAAGCAAAGACCGAAAAAGGAAAAGAGGGAGAGACAAAGAGACATATTAAGTGCGCGACGAAAGTATAAGTGCTCAAATTAGGATGCCTTGATGTCGAGAATAAGAATGTTCACAAAATTGTTTACAAAGATGAACGAAAAAAAAAAAGCGAAAACTTTCATTATTCCACACGAATAACCGCAATAATATTAGACGTCGCGAGACCCGACGAAAACTCAAACAAATTGCTAACAACATTGAATTCAATTGTTGAAACCGCAATAAGCGTGACATTAGATAACTTTAATACGCATTTTTTTTTCTCTTTGTTCATTGCCATTGCTTTCAGTTGGCAATAATTTAACAATCGTTAAAAACAAAATTATGGAAAAGTCAGCAGCATCATAGTGCATAAAATTCATTGAATCAGTCAGTCATTTAGACAAGCACGCAATTTACACAATATTTTCCAATGTTATATACCCCCCACAATATGTATATATGTATATGCATTGTGTGTATTGAATATGGCAATAACAATAAGACATATTTTTTATCAGTCATATTGTTTAGCGGTTCGTTAGTCGTTGTTGTGAATATCCTAAATCTTTTTGTGTATATTTGAGAGGGTGGCACACTATGTCTCGCAAAGCAATCACATTTAATATATTCGTTGGTATATTTAACAATATCATATTGTGTTTCGTTATTAAAAACTTTGTGAAATTTACACCCAAAAATATGTTAAACTATCGTAATATCGTATGCAATGGAAAAATGTTAAACCATTTACGATGTATCAAAGATATTTTTAAAAAAAAAAATAATTCGAAACCTGATAATTACAAACTTACCGAATTCTACATTATCGCTCAAAAGTTTGGGGCCATTGCACATTTTTCATACAAATTGATGTTCTTCGGACTTCAAAAAGTATGTAAAGGAGCTTTTGGTGGTAACCAATTATAAAAGATAACTTTTAGATAACCTTTACATACATTTTGATGTTCGAAAAACGTCAATTTGTATGAAAAATGTGCAATGGCCCCCTAACTTTTGAGTGGTAGTGCAATAACACAATAATAATTTATTAAGACAGTAATTATTAGAAATGAATTTTGGTAATTTTGCAAATATGCTTGAGGCCATACAATGGAAAAATTTAATTGAGCCGCATGAACGAATAGAGACGAGAGAGAGAGAGAGAGTAAGAGAGAGAGAGAGAGAGAGAGAGAGAATACGAGAGATGAAGAAAGTGTGAGAGAAAGTGTAAATTTTGTGTGGAAGAGAATGTGAAAAATGCATTTGGAAGTGAAAGATGATGGAAGAGTACAAATAAGAAATCAATTACCACTTCTCCTTTTCTCTCTCCCTCTCTCTCTCTCTCTCTCTCTCTCTCTCTCTTTCCCTCCCTCTCTCGAAAGGGCTTTTGAATCTCGTAATGGAAAAAAAAACAGCGAGAAAGTGTGAAAATGAATGAGAAACGTCAATTTTCATTGTTATATATTTTAAGTAGGAATACTAAGCACATATGCAACAAACCATCTACAAATGATAAATTTATGCAAAATGTTCGGATTCAATGTCAATCACGTGGTTACATGCTTGCTAAGTTCATTAAAATACTTATTAAAATAATGCATGTATATTACCTAATATTAGAAACTGATTCGAAAATTAGCTAGCACATTGTCATCAATAATTAATAGTCTTGCCTAGTCATAAGCAATGTTTAGAGTGTATTTCGATTAATTTTTTGGTCAATGAAGAAGCGACTCAAGTTGATAAATGAATTTCATTTCATTTCTCGTTTGACTAATTGTAAGCGTCTGTGCGTCTGAGAGAAAACTATGTGCTGTTGATAAATTTTATTTTATTTTTTTATTTTTATTTTCTCGGTATATGGTCGTGTGTATGTGTGTGTATGATTGTGAAGGTGGTTTTTGAATATGAAAGGGTTTTACTTTGTCGCACCAAATCATACCGCACACTTATTCAGTGATGTTGGTTTTGCGTAATATTCATTAAATCTAATTGATGATTGTGCTATCATTAGAATGAACAACATAAATGAGTGAGAGTGCAGAAAAGTTCAGTGTCGGTGGCAAACATAATAGATAATGGGAGTCAATTTATGGGCTTATTTATTGGCATAGAATTCACTTAATCCAAAACCACAAGCACATTTCATAAATAAAATCGAGAAAATAGCGTGACTACTGTCACACCTAATAATCCAAATGAAACGAAGTCATGTGTTGTCTATTATGTTCGTTTCATACTACCCTCCCCCTGCTCTCTCCTTTTCTCTTTCACTCTTTCTTTATTTCTTTCTCTCTCTCTCTCACTCTCTCTCTCTCTCTCACTCTCTCTCTCTCTCACTCTCTCTCTCTCTCTCTCTCTCTCTCTCTCTCTGTGTGTGTGTGTGTGTGTTTCGAGCTTTTTCTATTTTTCTGTGTTCTTTTCATTTAGATTTGAATGCGGTGAATGTATGGTGAATGTAGGGTGAATGTCAGTTGAATACATTGACGTTATTCTATTTAATCAAAACAATCAATCAGCCGAAAAAAAAAACAAATATGAATTCGGTAATAGTAATAATACTGACGCAATACAATTGAAATGTATTGAATTTATCGTATAACAATTAACATCACAAGCCATTTGTACTTTTGACCAAATACCAATTTTTCGTTAACGTTGTCGTCATCGCTGGTTGACGTAGCTACGTCTGATATTTTCATTTGTTTAATTAATAAAATTAACATATTATGATGTGGCATTTATTTATAATTCAAAGAAATTTTCTCTCATATCATACAATAGTTAATCATAAATAATATAATAGAAACCTTTGAAAATTTCAACGGCTGAATATGAAAACAAATTTATTTGGATCCATGTGAAACAATATATTTCTTTTAATCGCACCTTGGTTACTAAATTGTTTACAAAAACTCAAATATTACCGGATGCTGAGTGTATCAATAATATGTAGTCAACTCCTTTTTCATAAATCACGTCAATGTAATGGCAAGTATTGGTACCTGGTTGATTGCGAACACACTTAGTAACTCACATAAACAAACTTCCCACACAAATACAATGAAATAACATAAAAGCACACATGATATAAATCAAGAGCGCTTAGTAGTGCGTAGCATATCGCATGACGACAATACCAAAACTTATGTAAACTTTCTCTCATTCCACTTGAATTTAATTTTCGTTTTTCTTCTTTTTTTGAGAGAGAGAGAGAGAGAGAGAGAGAGAGAGAGAGAGAGAGAGAGAGAGAGAGAGAGAGAGAGAGAGAGAGAGAGAGTTTTCAAGAGGCAATTAAATCGAAGGACAAATAAACAGTCAAACATTTCAACATATATTCATTGAGAATAACATATATATGAATCTAGTGCAACTTTTCAATATCCGGTGAAACACTGATGAAAGTGTTATATTCATTGCATGTCAGAAGCGAATGTTTTTCATCCATATTCGGAAGTGCGAATGCATTTGGAGCGAGACAAAATGTAATTTATTTCTGTTTGAACTGAATAACAACAACGAAAACAATGAAAGAGGGGAACAAATTTATGCGAAAAAAAAAACAACATACGAACGAATCTTTCGTTTATCGTTTGATCCAAAAGACATGCTCATAAGACACATATGCTGTTGATGACGATGACGATGAAAAATGGAATCATTAAGCTTAAAAATTGATCATCACATCAATGCATGATATTATGCGGTTTTGCGGTTACTTATTTTCCAAAATATAGAACATTCCAGTGTATATAAATGAGAATGGTGTGACTGTTGTCCATTCGATTGCCGTATGTCGTGCACAACAGTTGAAAGTGTGCTTAATCGCCCATTGCCATCCGTATTTTCAAATTGATACACATTCAACGGCAAATGTCGATGAATGTCAATGCGAACATCAGCTATGAATGTGATTGAATAAAATAACGTAAATCCATTCGGTTTTGGTATATTAAATTGGTTAGCGGTGTGGTATTTTATGTCTCTTTTGGATATATGCCAAACAAGAGAAAATGAAAGAGTGCGAGAGAGAAGAAGGGAGAGGAAGGATAAAAAGAGAGACCAAGCGAAACGGGAGAGGGAGATAGAGAGAGGTGAAAAAGGAGCGGAAGAGAAAGAGAGATAGAGAGAGTTGAAGAGGATCAAGAGAGAAAGAAAATACGAGCGAGAAAGCGATTGAACGAAAGAGACCATTAAGACATTTACAGACAACATTTTGGAGTGATAGAAATCAGCTGCCGCTTTTTTGCAGCCGTTATTATTTCATGGGCATGGATCAGACATTACACTGAGCTGTCGTTAGCTAGCTAAATGATACTATTGTCGCAATAACGTTAGCCGCTGATACGATGTTTTATATAAACGAAGAAGAATTAATACATTAAGCGTGACACACGAAGGAAGAAGCACATAGTAACGAATTAAGTGGTGCGCGCCGCTTACTTCGATCATTTATATGCATTATATATGCGCACCACTTAATTAGTTGGTATGTGCGTTCGTATATTCTTCATTTGTATACAACATCGTGTCAGCGGCTAAATTTATTTCGAGAATATTATTTTCGTTAGCTAATATCAGCTCAGTGTAACGTTTGACATGGATGAATGTTATTCTTATTGTTGTTGTTGTTGTTGTTGTTGTTGTTGTTAGCCGGCTGTTGGCTGTTTCGAAAAACCCAAAACCGGATGAATGATGCCATCAAATAGACTAGCAAATAGATCGATTTGTTTCGTTGCTACATTGGTTGGATCCCAAGTGCTCCTGTCATATCAAAATACCATCACCAATTGCCGTTCATATGCCATTTTTATCGGTTCATCGTCATCGTCATCAAAACGTGTACAAATTTGTATCATGGTTTATTAGGCAAATGCACTCAGGGACTGTGGAAAACTTCTCTGGCGTCACATTAAATTGACGATGTTTTGAATAAAATTCTTGTTCATTCACATCATATACAGACGAAAATACACAAAATATTGCATACGTACGCAAATTTGTGACCAAAATACCCGCATACATATGATTTTGCGGATTGAGATTTGTCATTTGTGGTATTTTCAGCATCAATAATCAACAAATTTTGAAACAATAAACATGTTCACGGTATTGGAAAATCTTTTGGCACAATCGAACATTTCGGCTAATTGCTTTAGTAATCGACGCGACAATTCAAATGGCATCGACTATGATGGAAAAACTTCAATGGTCTTTATCGTCAGTGATCTTTGAACTTTTCATCTTATCGTTTCTCATCATTTGCTTCGTTCACTTTCTCTCTCTCTCTCTCTCTCTATCTCGCACTCTCTCCCTCTCTTCATCTCTTCCTCTCTTCCTCTCTCTCTTCCTTCCTCTCTCTCTCTCTCTCTCTCTCTCTCTCTCTCTCTCTTTCTCTTTCTCTCTTTCATCGTTTGGTGTCGTCTTTTGTTTGAGTACCAAATATTGCTCGAAAACTGCTGATATTGCGATCAAGATGAAGACAAAAACGAAGAAAATCATATGCCGGTATTGTTTTCGATTTTTCCAATAAATATGCTTGCACGCGCTTATCGTGGGTTTTCGTTTCGCGTTGAAAATCGTTGCGCCATTTGACTACATCGCGACGGTGGTTTGGTGTTGTCTTGTCGAAATTCAAACCGTTTTATCAGCATTTATCGGTGGTAATGTTTGTGGCTTCAGCTCCCTTCTCAACACGTATAAACGATGGGAATTCTTATCTCACTGTTTTAGGACAATATAAACGTACACAATCTACACAAATATTTGTTTACATCTAGGCTTACATTTATAGATATTTTCAAACTATATGAACATGTGTGAGTGTGCGTATGCATGTGTATGTGTTTTGAAAATGCGATGAAAGCTGTTCGATAAACATCAAACAATAACAACAACAATGGCAATACCAACAACAGCAAAAAAACCGAGGAAACCATTTAGCTCAAACTATTTCTTCTCGTACATTTTTTGTTCTCTTATTTTCTATTGCAAAAAATGGATTGAGGAAGCTTTTTTTTTTTATGTTCGGTGCGCGTCTGTGTTGATATATTTCATTAGCCCTATATGCAGGATAGTCTAGAATGAAAAAAAATCTATAAAAAAGCGACCAATGTCGATAATAAAATGAAAAAAAAAGAAAAAGAAAAAGGAAAAAAAATGTATGGAAAAATGTTTGATGCCAAGGGAAATGTATGATATAGTCACGTACTCAATTACTTGGCTTTCGTTCATCTTGCTTAGATTCACATTTTTAAAAGGGAAGAAATCAGAATGAAAACTTAAAATATTAGTTTCCACCTTTTTTACCCTCTTAATCTCCCTCAACTATTTTGTTTCAATCTCATTTTTTTGATGGTTGTTGTTGTTGTTGTTTTTGGATGCACTTTCGATGAGACGTCAACCATTTTTGGTTGCTTTTTTCTTTCCATTTATTTAACATTTCTGTTGAATGATCAACGGCCAAATATATAACCAATTCAACGATGTTAAAAATTGCAGCATCAACAAATATCCTTGAACATGTGTGCACACGTTGCTTCCAATGCATTTAATTAAATCGTCAGATTGAAATTGATCTGAATTTATTTATATAACATTCAACCAAAGAACACACACCCACTCACACTCTCGGTATTTTTCTCTTTTGCACTATAAATGTATCTCTGTTCGTCCCTCTTTGTCGCATATCTATTTCTCTTAAAATAGAGAGATTTATCCTAAATAAATAATCAAAAGTTACCATAATTCAAATGTCATTTCAATGTGATTTAAATGAAAATTCTCCACAAATCAAATATGAACAAATAAACAATCGACATATAACCATAATTCGTTTCAGCCCAATTGATTCATAATCCATTATTTTCAGGTCAAACAGAACTTTAATTAAATAATTCAACTTTATACAATGAGAAAATCAAATAGAAATTATGAAATGAATAATTGCAATCAGTATATATTCAAAAATATAATGTCCAGAATGGCTATGTCAAAATAGTTATGATGAAAACACATCTAACGGAAACTTTTCAATTTCAATGTAGAGTTTGCATTAATTTCATTACTTATGTCAATCAAATGATTTTGCCACCAACAAAATACTCATGTTTTATGTATACCAATTGTGTATTGTAGTTTAGTGATTGTTTTTTCGTTGCTTTTGCTCTTTCTTTCTCATCTCCACCACCTCTTTCCCCCCCCCCCCCCTCCTTACTGTTGTTATTTCTCTTCCTGGTTTTATTTTTGTCAATATTGGCGTCAACATTGGTTAAAACTCAAAATAAATTAAATTGCAGAGACGAAATGGTAACGTTTGCTGAAACAACTTAAAACAATCAGAAAAAAGAAAATTGGCAAACGAAAAATATAATATAGATATATAATTCGTTTGCACGAAGCATATTTTAACAATATCATTTCACTTCATCTAGCTAAACGCACTAGAGAAAAGAAGGAGAAATACAATAACAGTAGCGTGAAGAAGAATAAGATGTGAGAGAGAGAGAGAGAGAGAGAGAGAGAGAGAGAGAGAGAGAGAGAGAGAGAGAGAGAGAGAGAGAGAGAGAGAGAGAGAGAAAGAGAGAGAGAGAGAGAGAGAGAGAGAGAGAGAGAGAGAGAGAGAGAGAGAGAGAGAGAGAGAGAGAGAGAGAGAGAGATAGAGAAAGAGAGATAGAGAGAGAGAGATAGAATGAAAAGCGAGAACAATTTTTGTGATTGACGATAGATTTTGGAAGATGACAAAATCCCCAATGCAAACATAAACGGCAAGACTCATAAAAAAGCACAAGTGACGGATAAAAATAACGAATGTGACACGCATAATATTATGTAAATCATATTTATTTCATCAGATTATTTTTTATTTACATGCAACATGGTGACGCAGCCAGACGTACGTCACAACAGAGCAATATTGCTTGCAAGTGAATTGACTTTGCTTTGAATGCTGTGTACAATGAAAAAACAGTGGTAATGGTAGTGGTAGTAGTAGTGGCAGTGGCAATGGCAATGGCAGTGGTTGTGGGTACGTCCTCAACAATAATGCCGCCACACAACTAATAATGAAGATATTACACGATCTCATTCCTGTGAAAGAATTTTTTCCACTTTACTTGGTATTATCATTATTATTATTATTATTTTCTTTTTCTTTTTGTTTTTGTTTTTGTTTTTGTTTTTTTTTTTTTTTTGTCGCTGTTTTCCATTTAATATACTTCACAAAGTATAACTCACAGTTCATATTTTTGCTGCAGACAAAATTTGTTCGTTTCTCAATATCAAAATGAAACGAAATGAAATAAAATGAAATGGATCCACGAGTCTTGCTTGTGATTGTGGTAAAAATAATGCGCAAATAATATGTCACAATGCATAAATTTATGCCACACTCGTTTTGCTTAAATTAATTTTCGAATTAAATGTGCCAACAGAAATGTTATACAACAAAATCACCATATTGAATAACATTGAACAATTATTAATATTTTATTGTTTTCTCTTTCTCATTCGCTTAATACTATCCGGTAGATGTATTTTGTTATGTCCTAAATCGAGGACATTCACACAACCACGAAATGTGAATGCCATTGTAATGAATTGGCAAATGATCATCAGGCCCTTTACATTCAAATGCATTTACTACAACAATCATTTTAATGTATCTCTATCGTCTAAAAGGATTCATTAATGTTTTGAAGTTAATGAAATTGTACGTTGAGATACTGATGCCCTGGAATGATAAAAAAAAAAAAAATAAAAAAAAAAAATAAGGCAACAAGGCCAAAGTGAGAAATTACAACTTTTCTAAATAAATTACAACTTTCTCAATAGGATTCTATTTAATTAAATTCATTGATTTGTCTGCACAGATGGAGTCCAGATATACCTACAATCCTCATCCCACTAAATACATCTTATTTACCTCTGTTACTACAATTCTTCTCACCACTTTCACTACATCATACTTCTCGCTCGCCTTCTCGCACACGTTTCTCATATCGAACTATTCAAGCTATGATTGTAAAAAGCTCGTGAATAAGAGTTTCAATATTGTATTTTTTTTTTTAACGTAAACCATGTCAAAGTTGAATGTGAATAAAGAAAGTTACAATGCAAATCACTAATGCAAACATACCACCACAATATAAGAAAATGGTCAATGTGTAAAACTGGGTGCAAACCAAAAGCACGCAACCTTTCGGTAAGAGTGTATCCACATTTTCGTGGCTCAATTTAAATTTCATTTTGTACATTTATTTTACGTTCAATCATTTATTTCTATTTAATGCTTTTCTCTCTCTCTCTCCCCCCACCTCCTCTCTCTCTCTCTCCCTCTCCATCTAATGTATTTTGCACTCGATAAAATTGAGACCGTTCACCGTGAAAAGTGGTTCATAAATCGATTGGACAAAAGCAAATTGAACAACGGCATCAAGTAATTTGTTCTTGTTTAAATACACATCAGAAATCACACGTTCAAAATAAAATGGTATACTGAATTTTCGAAGAATGACAAGAAAACGAAAACGTGTGCGAATTGGTGTTCTCAATACAAATGGTTTAAATATCAGCTTTTACGTTCCAAAGAAGAAGAAGAAGAAGAAGAAGAAGAAGAAGAAGAAGAAGAAGAAGAAGAAGAAGAAGAAGATGATGAAGAATGAGAGGAAGAAGAACGAGAAAAAAAACAACAGCAACGAAATGTTTTTTAACGTTTTTTTCACTTTACGCGACAGATTTTGCTGCTCTTTTATCAAATGTACCAGATCTACGCAATATGACTATTTGTCAACAGAAAATGAAGGAAAAAATACACAACCCAGAGAAACAGAAAGATGGAATGTAAAATTGAAAAGTTGATATGGAATCTGGTTTTCTGAAAATGTGCAAATGTTTCTCTCGAACAAACGAATTTCCTAATTTTCCGGAACAAACAACCTTTGATTTTTAACTAGTCTATTTCTGTAATGATTTTGTTGCTTTTTATTTGTTTTCTTTCTTTCTTTCTTTCTTTCTTTCTTTCTTTCTTTCTTTCTTTCTTTCTTTCTTTCTTTCTTTCTTTCTTTCTTTCTTTCTTTCTTTCTTTCTTTCTTTCTTTCTTTTTTCTTTCTTTCTTTTTAAACTCATGTAACGTTATCAACTACCATACCAAACTGACTGAATCTTCAATGCAATAAGTTGAACCTTGAGTGTTAATCCATTTAAATCGACGTAGGAAATGTTTCGATACTTTGTCGACAATTGAATAAAAATAAGTGCTTATTTTAGATGGCTGTAAAATTTGATGTGTGCATTTTGATTGGCAGATAAATACATTTCATTTTCAAGTTTGTGGGAAAATGTTTGCATGGATTATGCCCTCTCTTTCCCTTTCTCGGTCTTTTACTCCCACTCTCTCTCTCTCTCTCTTTCTTTGTGACTTTAATCTCGTTCCCACAGTCAGCTTTCAGTTGCTTGATTTGTTTTTTTTTTCTTTTTTTTTTTTTTTGTTCGGTCAAAATTTACGCTATAAGAAAGGCAGAATAAGAATCTTCTTTTTTAATATAAAATTGAAACAGTTGCGTACGAATTTGGATATTGGTTAAATCAGTCAGTGAGGTGGTAAAAACAAATATGAGAAATTGATGAGCAGACGCCGTTTTCTTGCTCTATCTAACAGTAACATACAATCTGAATTTTAACTTACACCCAGTGGAATCATTGGTACACATTGTATCGATGATTCAACTCAAAATTCCATGATTCAAGCTGGCACATTCAGTGTTCTCAATTTCAACAGTTTCAAATATTAGCAGTTCAAGATAACACTGTGTTTAAGATAAAAAAAAAAGAAGAAAAAAAAAAATATTCGACTTTTCGTTCTTAAACATTCTTGATGTTCGTTCGGCAAGTTGAAACTGGTTTTTCTCCTCAGAATTTTTTTTTTCGAGAAAATAAAATCAACACAAAAAAGGGTCCAGTAAAATCAACTGAAATAATCGATTTGAATTGAGATTTGTCTTGTCATTTGTGTTGATTTGCGGAATCTTTAAAATTAAATTTCCAGCAAAAAAAAAATAACACGAAAGGAACGATACAGTTGGCATTTTACGTTTTTATGAGTTGTGCCAAATCTAGCCAGTATCATTTCACATGAGTATTCTAAATCAACCATTGAAACCAAACCAAACTCCAACCGATTTGAATTCAGTGTAATGTTTGTAGGAAGAATATTTCAAATCGCAACTCGCTCTTGTACGTTTCCCTTTATCTGTTCTAGTGTATCTTTCAATCGGGATAAAGAGACGCGTGTACACATTGTGTGCAAGTGAGAGCAAAAAAAAAAAAAAAAAGAAAAAGAACTTCGGTGCGTTCGTATCGGAACACATAGCGTTACTGTTACTGCTACTGCTATTGCTGCTGCTGCTCTGCTGTTGTGGATCCCCAAAACGAAAAACCGAATGTGTGCTGTGTGCTCGAAGCGAACAAAACTCAACTGTGCACAGCCCACCATCAAATGAAATGTTCATTCAGTATTCAAAATAGCGGCAGTGTTCGTTCAGCTCTCGATCTGACAACAAACACAAATGAATAGCGTTTGGGAAAAACCAAAGAATTTTTCGGTTTGGCGCTCCAATATTTCCATTCAAATTTATACGTTTATTCGTTCGATGTTTTGTATCGAACATAATTCGACTTGAACAAACAAAAACAACAACAACAACAAAATAACCGTTGATTATTAAAATCGTTTTTTATTTTCATTGCTCTTCGTCTGATGCTCTCACTCTCTCTCTCTCCGTGCTTTTTTATCATCTGTGAAAGTGTATGCATTGTGAAAAGTGCTTTTATTATGTTCAATTTTATGTGGTTAAACTGATAAAAACAAAACCAAACACTGAACTCGCAAAAAAAAGAAAAAAAAAAAAAAAACAACAACAACAAGAACAACAAAAAATATATATTTTCACTTACTGTTTCCAACAGTTTAAATTTACAGTAAGCGAATAATTTATAAATGCGACAAAAAAGGAATTATTTTTAGAACCAAATTGTTTGATGTGAAAAAGAAACCACAAAAAATAAAAACGACCAACATTAATTTAACGTGTCAATTTCTAGTATTTTTATATCATTTTTGTCGATTGTTTAATTTTCGCATTCTTTTTTGCGCATCATTGGTCTCATTAGCCCATGAGCATTCAGAAAAGTTGGTGTAAAATGTTTAATTAATTATGGCTTTGATGAATGCAAAATTAATAATAAGCAAATATGCTGTGTAAAGAGAAGAGAGAGTGAAAAAAAAAAAAAAAAAAAAAAAAACGTCGAAACGATTGAATGATCATAAACGATTCGTATCAATTTTAAAAATATGTAAGGAGTGAAATTAAAGGAAACATAACAAGTGTTGTAAACGAATAAAAAAAAAAACTTTTGTCCCTATTGAACGATGAAAGCAATTTAATTGAACCAGGCAAAGCAAATCATGCAACGAAAGAGAATGGTAAATTAGGAGTTTTATGAACATGATTTTTTTTTGTTTTTTTTTTTTTTTTTGCAAATTTATTATTATGAAATGTGCTTTTTCTTTACACTTAATACTTTAAATACTATGAAATGTGAAAAATTATAGTATTTCTTCTTTTTCGAAATGTAAAACACCTAATTTTATCGGCTCAAACTGATATTTATAATAACAATGAAATTTAGAAAAAACACACACATATATTTATACAGCAAAAAAAATGTAAATTGTTACTAAACTGACCAGCAAAAAGCACTACATGACAACAACAACATTACTGATGACAACGACAACAAATTATTAAATGCCTAACTTTTTCCATTTAAAAGTGGCATATATAATCTGTGTGCGCTATAAACATTCGATGAGAAAGAGAGAGAAAAAGAAAGAAAAAAAGAGAGAGAGAGAGAGAGAGAGAGAGAGAGAGAGCGAGAGAAAGAGAGATAGAGAGAGAGAGAGATAGAGATAGAGAGAGTGAGAGATATAAAAAAAAAAAGTTGAAAGCAATTAAATTACAACGAATCATAATCTGGAACCAGTAAAATTATGTATAAAAAAAAATCAAATGAAATAGAGCATTCATGATGAAAAATGTTGAAGATTATGCGCGAAAGACCCAATAACAAACCATATAAAAATCTATGGCATAAAATGTGCTGGCAATATTTATTGCTGAATTAATTTATAATTACTTTTGTACGAGGAAATTTCATAGGAAAAGATTATCTGGATAAAATTTGTCATGCCTAAATTCCATTTGCAGAATGTATTTCGACGCCCGCGATACACACACACACACGCACACGCACGCACAAAGAGAGAAAGAGGGAAAGAGAGAGAGAGAGAGAGAGAAAGTGAATGTGATCTAACTTATTCTTCCTTTATATTGCTATCTCTTTCAACTGTATTCTTATTTTTTCTCTGTTTCGACTAAAAATCTTTATGCAATCTATGAATTGGGTGCTCTTCTATCAGCTGTTATCACATTCAAGATGATCTAATGCTATGAAACAGCTTAAGCACTCAATTCTTATTAATAGCTAGCGGCTGACTAGCTTTAGCGTTTAACCAAAAAATACTAGCTGTCGCTATCCCAAGAGGTGAATAATAAATAATAAATAATAGCAAAAGAGGAGCGTGCATTCGATAGACAAAAGGGCCGAAAATAAAACTATGATAAATTGCATATAGAGCCATGCTAGACATGATGCCATTCAAAATATTGCCAACATAAAAACTAGCATTGAGAAAAAAAAAAAAAAAAAAAAAAACGGAGAAAAAGAATGAATGAACAAAAGAAAAAAGAAAAATAGAAACAAAAATGCCGCATTTCTCCAAATAAAACAAAAGAATAGAAAACCGCACCACACAACACAATATAAAACACTTTTTAAAAATTTGTTTGCCATTTTTTTTACATTGTTTTTCGTTGGTTTTCCATCATTTTCATAATAATAACATAAACAATAACAAATTCAAACAAAAAAAAAAAAAAAAAAAAAAACAAAAGTGTGACGAATGCGTATGACTTTCAAAGTCAATTTGGCAGGTAGAGTTCTTGTATGTCGTCATATCATATTGTCTAAAATAACTGTATGTATTTTGTGCACATTGATTCGGATGAAAATTTAATTCGTTGGGTTAAGAATCGAATGGCTTTTGTACATTTGAAACATTTGAGAAGTGGCATTATTTCAGCATATTTATGATTTAAGCAGCCCTTCTTATTCATTTCAAATTCATTGCGTATACTGTTTACGTAATATGAATGTTTGTATGCCGTTTACGGGCTTATCATTCAAAACCAAAGAGAATTGATAAGTAGTAATCATAACTATGGCAACTCATCCAGTGTGCTTCTTATAATTAAGAAGCTTCATTGGAGATGCTTTTGGCTTTTCTTTAAACCATTAAGTCCGTTATAACAAGTAACACGTAATGAACCCCATGTATCAAATTTCTATACTCTTGTCGAGTACGATCTAACTTTATTCATGTCGTTGTCTCTATCCCTCTAATCTCCACATTTTCCCACTCGATCTCGTATTCTCTCCCTTTTCTCATTCTTTTACGCGCGCTCTCGTTCTCTTTTTTTCTCTCTCTCTCTCTCTCTCTCTCTCTCTCTCTCTCTCTCCCTCTCCCTCTTCCTCTCCCTCTCTCTCTCTCTCCCCCTCTCTCCCTCTCCCTCTCCCTCTCCCTCTCCCTCTTTCTCTCTCTCTCTCTCTCTCTCTCTCTCTCTTCTCTCTTCCACTCCCTTTCTCGAATCCATTTTATTTTTCTAACTTTTCTGGTGAGTCCAACGATAATAATACCAAATAAATGCTGACAACAGCCAGCTGTCATATTTTGTAAGAAAAACAGTGAAAATGTAAAAATGATTCGATTTACTTTAAGATATAGAACATAATGGCGCTTTTCACATTCCAAATGTCGCCATATGAAACATGATTTAGATGATTCATTAGTCTAATTAATTTTCGTTATTTGTACGTTTATGAGTGTGAGTTTTCAAATGTTTTCATTTGCTTATTCATCTTTTAATTTTTCGCTCTCACTCTCTCGCTCTTTCTCTCTCTCTCTCCCCCTCTCTCTCTCTCTTGCTTTCTCTCACCCTTTCTCCTTTTCTTTCTCTATCTACAATATATCTGCCATTTTCTAACATTTTTATCTTTTACATTTTCTCTATCACTTTTTCTTGATCCCCCTTAAAATTTATGCCGTTTTTTTTCATGTTTGAGTTCTCCTCAAGGATTTTTTATTTCTTAAATATAACTATGGCAATCTTTTACTATAGCGTTGATTGGCTTTAATGAAAAAAAAAAGAGCGCAAAAAAGTCTGTGTATGTAACGATTTAACACACTCAATGTTGTCTCGTCAGTTTTCTTCTCTTAAACTCAATGACTTCCGTTTCCTTTCTTTTTCCTCTTACTTACTCAATTTACTCACATTTTCTTGGGTATATTTGTTCTACAATCAACTTTTTTGCAAGTATCAAAGCATTTTCTGGCACGTGCAAGATATTCATCGTTTCGTTTGTCAAGAATATGAATCATTGCTTTGTCCCTTGCCTGCCTTTTTAATAGAATAGATGAATTTTGTTGTTGTTTTTCTTTTTCTTGTAAAAAATATATTTCGCTTGTTCTCATTTTCCATTTTATCTCGACGGCGTGTTCGTTTGCACACCGTCATGCTCTATGAAATGACTTAATTGATCGACTAAGCACTTGCGGTTTGTCTTTGAATCATTCTCGACTTAAATGTCAATTAATTTTTAAGCAACAGCGGCCACAGAAGAAAAAAAAAAATAGAAAATAATTGTCAGTGGCTTGTTTGCATTCTGTCAGCACAAAAACGGTGTCAAATGTTTACGTTACCTACATCTCAATATTTTTACAGCATAATAAAAATAAACATCGATTTATCTGTGAAAAATATGCCAAATTATCAGATCACATTTTTATGTGTTTGCGTGTTTGCATATTTGTTCAAGATAAAGACACAAAAAAGAATTGGAAAAAAGAAAAACGCATTTCCGACGCCAATTTGGTATTGCTCATAAATATGTGTAAATAAAAATAAAAACAAAAGCAACAATTTCATATCATTCTTATGAGGTGCATTTGAAATGAGACCGAATCTTGACTATGAATATTTTTCACCAATGGTAAATATTCACAGTTGTTCATCTTTCGATTTACTTAATGAAAATTTTATTCAACAAAAATCACAAAATCATTTGCATAAGTAAATTTTGTGTATTGCATTGAAACTATGTCTTGGTGGTATTGAAACGATGAGGCGTAAAACATTTTGAGTAAACAACGAGAAAAAGCAAAGAAAAAAAAAATATAGAATTTGAAATGAAGAAATATGGTGTGATAGTGGAAAAGATGCAATAGAAGGAAAGAAAAAAAAAAGAACAAAACGAAATCTTATTGAGACAGACAATGAAATCGACATCATAAAATGATGCTAAAAGAATAACAATCGAAGGATGTAACAGTGGATCATACAAAATGAATTTTAATGAAAACCAGTCACATCATTTCGCCATTGTTCTCAGTCTATAAATTTAAATGAAATCGATTTGCAAATGAATATTAAAGTGCCTTCCTTGTTTTCTTTCGATTCAACGATTGCTTACGTACAAAAAAAAAAGGAACAATGACACATGAAAAAAACAAAACGAATATCATTTTTAACCATCTATTTTCCCCGGTTTTATTACCAAACAACATCGAAATTTGGTATTCGCAATCAATTGTTTATATTCCAATTTATTTGTTCCATTTCTTTGTTTCTTTTTCCTTCCCTTTCTGAAGTTCCGTTTTTTTTTTTTTTGCTCGTTACATTCACCGTCTCTTCTTCTTTTGTAAAATGTGGCCAGTTCAATTGACAATGGTAAAAAGTGATCAATTGATTGAAGTGTTAGTGTGAAAATGAATGTGTATAAAATCTTTCGATCATTTTATGTAGTGTTAGTCTCGATAAAATTACATTTCTTCGATTACAAAGAGAGACGGTTAAAGGTTAACCTAATAACTGAAATTGAGCGAAAAGTTTTCTGTCTACATTTTATATTGTATATATGTATGCTTGTGAATATGGAGCATTGCATGACAACGATTTCACAAATGTATTAAGAAAATGGCAAAGCAAAAGGAAAATGAATGAAAAAGAAAAAAAAAAAAAAAGTTGAACGAGATAAAATAGCACACAATTTTATTGAATGTAAGGTGTGCGATTAGAATATTTACAAATAGTTAAAATGTGATGCCATTTGAAAAATAAAAATGGCTACGTGTGCGACATTTGATCTTAAATTCCCTTCACACAGAGGAAAACAGCAAAAAATATATAAATGCACAATGACCAACGAATCAGATGTCAACATGTGTCGTAAAATATTGTATTTATTTGTCCATACATTGTTTGGCATGCTGCCCAGGAGCTTTTTTTTTTTTGGTCATTGCAAACGCTTGAATTTTTCTACCTATCTCTCACTCACCCTATCTAACTGTTTCACTCTATCTTCTTCTTCCTCTCACTCTTCTTCTTCCTCTCACTCTTCTTCTATTGCTGCACATGTTCTTTTTATTTTCTCATAAAAAAAATGCTCAATTCCAATGGAAAATAATATCTTCAAGGTTTGAAGTTCAAACAATGTACAGCAAAAATGTTCACTTCAATCGTCAAATAACAAAAAAAAATGTATAAACTGAAATAAACTTCATCCATTTGTTTTGTTTTGTTGACTTAAAATTATGGTTTCTCATTTAACAAAGCATATAACAACAACCTATTTGTCGTTAAACAAAACGAAGAAGAAAAAGAAAAATGTTTCATTACAATTAAGAGCGATAATCATTTGATTTTTGTTTGTACAACAATCTGATGTCCGAGATGTTTCGTCATAGTTGTGTTTGTGTGTGTGTGTGTGTGTGTGTGTGCGTACAACAATCGTTCGCATTGATTTTCCATTTGGATGATAATGTTTTGTAAAAATGCTAAAAAGTGGAAAGAAGCGTTTATTTGCTTGTGTATATTTATGTATGTTTGTGTATGTTAATAATTTAGTTACAGGCTGACTTAGAATTTTCTTCTTTTTTTTATCGCATCATTTGTATGTATATTTGTGTGTGAAGTGTGATCTTTTCCCATCAAATTCCATACAATTGGATAATTTGTATAAAAAGTTTACACCATTTTCCTATTTATTTTCTAAAATAATAAATAGTTCCAGTTTGTTGTTGGTTTTGGTTTTGGTTTTGTTGTTGTTGCATGGTCGTATTGATGTAAAATGTTGATCAGGAATCTCAATCGATTTGTGTACGGTTCAATGGTTATTGATATGCATTCAAAATGCCAATTTCAAAATCGAAATTTGATCACAATTTGTTTTCATATTATATTCTCCTGACTAACAATGACACATTATCTTCATCGAATCTTTTGATTTCAACATGCAAAACCAATTGACAGGGTTGAATTAAATGCGGCTTTTTTGTTGATGAAATTGCGAAAACGAAACAGAAATAAAATATGTCATATCAATAAAGTCAACCCATTATTTCAAACTAAATGGGAATTAATTTTATTGTTGATAAAACGTTGTGAATTTGTCGCTAACGACATTAAAGCTTTAATACACATTCATCGTTCGAAAATGTCTTCAATTTTATCAGAAATCAAAGATTTTCAATCATTAGAACAATTTTTAAATGAAAAATTTCATATTGAAATGTTATTTACCAATAATATGTAACTATTTCATATTATTGTTGCAGTTAAATTCAACGACTTTTGCCTAGGGGTTTGTTTTTGCACTTATTCAATTATTTTTTTTTCTTTTTCTACAACGACTAGCATTTTAACACTGAATTTAATATCTATTTTTTTTTTTTATCTTTATACATATTGCTACATTCATATATAAAATTGTTTTTTTCTAATATTGTCAACGATGTTCATAATTACACAAGTCAGAAATTTGGTGATTTTGTTTATTGAAGCGAACAATAACGGTCATGGACGTTCTCAATTTGCCATGAAATTTCATTTGCAATTTATTTATATAATGTACAATGAACGACAGGAAAAAGTGGCGCGTACAAAAAGCACGATCTAATCATTATAAATTCAGATATTATCAAATTTTACGTGGCACATTTTCTTGTGGGGATACAGTTAGGAGAAGAAAAAAAAAATAATAAAATGAAAGAATGTACAACGAACACAATTGGGAGAATTAAATGTAAAAAGCATCAGCACGCATAAATCAGATTTGGTGTTCGATTCCAATTTTCATCAAAAATTATACAATGGTAAGAGGTAACACACACACACACACACACACACACACACACACACACACACACACAACACACACACACACACACACACACATACCAGAACATACACGCACGTGCATAGATTGAAACAAACAAAATATTTGCGAACAAGAAGAAGAAGAAAAAAAACAGTACCATGTTCGCGTACCGTATACGTGTGAAAATACGTACTCATTTCGACCATTACCTGAAAATGAGCATGGAATAATTGATGAAAGAGTGGTGTCGGTGGCGATGCTTGGAAAATTAAATTTTCCAATGTGCGAATGGCGACGAGATTGATTTGATTTGCGATTAGTCCTAGCACATTTTGACAACAATTCCATTTGAGCGATTGCTCTTAAAAACGATGTTTTGCCTCCATTGTGCGCTTACCTTCCCAATTTAAATTGTTGCCAAACAATGTGAAAAAGTCAAAAACTGTTCACCGTTCTACTTAATTAATTGTAAAACAAAATTATTTTCAAAAACACCAACAACAATATAACCAAAGAAGAGAATGAAAAAAAAAAAACGGGGAAAAAGTAAAACAATTGACTGTTCAAGACACAGTAAAATGGAGAGAAAGAAAAACCAAAATATACAGAATGTCGAAAACGTGTTCTTTTTTCTCTTTCGCTCTGGACGAATGTGTTTAAATCACTTTTTTCGCTTTGACAGGCCCAATGGCTGGCTGGCTGGCTGGCTGGCTGACTGACTGACTGACTGACTGAATGGCTAAAAGAGGAATGTGAGTGGATTTGCCACTCCAAGACGAAATACCGATCAATGACGGCACCAGCCATTTGGCTGCCAAATAATAAATGGAGGTGCTCGAAAATGGATTCGGAAAATATTATTTACAGGGTCCATACATGAATACCAAATTCGATACCAAGTCAAGTTTCACAAAATCAAAAGAAACGCAAAAACGATAGATTAGAAAGAAGTCAGAGCAGGAGAGAGAGAGAGAGAGAAGAGGAGAGAGAGAGAGAGAGCACGTGAGGCGCGAAGGGGAAAATAAAAATATGAGATCACGTAACTTTGGAGTAACTGTTCACTGAATTAATAGCCGCTGATATTTGTTTGTGGCTTTTGCTAATATTGATAGCCGATAGTAGTTCAGAGACGAAAGATGCCTGGAGAACAGATTGCTTTACAATTCATCCATGAAATCACGCTATTTTTAATCATAATTTTTCTTTC
Organism: Resseliella maxima; assembly: GCA_029041755.1. Taxonomy (NCBI): domain Eukaryota; kingdom Metazoa; phylum Arthropoda; class Insecta; order Diptera; family Cecidomyiidae; genus Resseliella; species Resseliella maxima. The sequence goes on along the minus strand of JAQOWM010000466.1, from coordinate 868,805 downwards.
CTCTACTTCTTCTTCTTCTTCTTCTTCTTTTCCTCCAACTTCGTTTTCTTTCGTTCTTTCACTCTATGCACATGCGAAGCAAATGGGCTTTCATGTACTTAGGATAATATACAAATCTATATAATACATATCTAATTCTGAACTCAAAATATTTCATCGTTCATTTTTCAACATTTGACTTTAGAAAGATGTCGTTTTTTCTATCTCATTAAAAATATTTCTTCTATTTTTTCATCTTTTCTGCAAAAAAAAAAAAAAAAATGTGAGTTTGGTTATCCAAACGAAGCACTCAATCAAAACGACACTTTTTTAACTTTGACAAACCGATTTCTGTTCAATATTGTGGTTTTTTTTTTCTTCTTCTGCAAGTTTTATACTGATTACAAAAGAGGATTTTATACGCAGATATTTTCATCGAAAAAGAATTATTATTGTATTTTTGGTTATACTCAAAGGTATCAGCACTTCGTTTATCTCTCATATTAGAAATTTTTTGTCACATCTTTATTCTTTTTTTTTTCCTTCCCTGTCATGTTAAAAGTATGAGCATTGCTCATTGAGCAAGCATCGAAGTGAAATTTAAACAGATAGAGTCATAGAAATGGGAATAGGAATAAAGTGTGAGATTGGAAGAGAACAAGAGAAGGCCAGAGAGAGAGAGAGAGAGAGAGAGAGAGAGAGAGAGAGAGAGAGAGAGAGAGAGAGAGAGAGAGCAAGAATGGGAAAGAATGAGAAAGATAAAAAGAAGGCGGTGAAAAAAACTGTTTTCGTATACGAAAATCATATGATTGTTATTCAACATTGGTGCGACCAAACATCATCAATATTGATGCACATCCACAATTTTTTTTTTTATTTATCAACACAACGCTCACATTATATTGTTCATTATGCGAACAACAATTCAGCGTAGGTTTTTCATCATAAATATATAGAATTGGCTTGACCAAATGAACTGAATATGTTGAATCCAGATTATGAACACTCTGTACATATTGAGTAGCGATGAATTAATTTTATGCGAATAACAATAGCCTGTTATTATGGAAAAGAAATGCAAAAAATATGAATGAGAAATTAGTTTAGCTTATGGAATGGTATTTAGTTTACAAATTTGTTATCTTGAAATTTTCTTTCATCCTCTCTCCTTCTCTCTCTCTCTCTCTCTCTCTCTCTCTCCTCTATGTGATATATTCGGTCTAATAATGTCGACAGCAAGCAACAACAAAGCTATTTATTTCTTTTCCACTATATTCTCATCTTGAAATCATGTGAGAAGAGCATTTACTGTGATTAATTGCATGACTCAACGAAAAAAAAAAAAAAAAAAAAAAGAAAATCGTACAACATTAATTTCTCATGCAAGAACGAAAAAAAAAAAAAAACGGGAAAAGTTATGTGATAGACATTTGTAATTGCTAGCATTTCTGATTTCACACTTTTCTCCAATGAAATATCTCCATAGTGATTCAGTGTGAAAAATTAAAATGTGATCAACAGTTCAAGCTAAAAACATAAAACGCACAAAAGCGAAAATTGCAATTTCGTATGATTTACACTTTACGAATGACTGCAGCTCACTTACTCTCATCGAACACTTAAAATCGTTGCTTTTCCATTCGTTTATCGCTGCAACTAGCTGTTCATTGGATAGTTTTTCCTTGAAAATGGAGTTAAAACTTGATTAAGCCAAAGCAATTGTTTTTTACCAACACACTTTACAAGTAATACAAATTGTTTACTACGCGAATGCACAGGAGACGAAACTGAAAAATATTTCAACTATGAAAAGATAAAAGCATGAGATTGAGATTGAATGTGAGATTGAAAATGCACATAACATAGGGTGAAGGAGAATGAAAAAAAGAGATAGAGAGAAAGATAGTTAGAGCGGAAAAGTGAATTAGAGAAAATGACAGAGAGAAAGAAATCTAGTGAATTCGAGTGAATGGAAATTTTATGTGTTTCTTAGATAGAACCGCAAATAAAACAACGTACTATATTCATAACCATGGTTTAGACTTTTGACGGGGCTCACGTTATTATTTACATTGTATGCGGATTATATTCATATGACGATGTCTGTGCACTGCATTCCAGTAAAATGTGATTGTTAAGGAATACAAACACACACACACACACACACACACACACGCAAGCATACACATGGGCACATGGGCACATGGGCACACGGGCACACGGGCACAATTGTGTTCATATTTCATTTTATGACAAAACTGAACCGTCGTCAACAAGGATCTGTTTATCATTTTCAACAACAAATCAGCAAAACCATTACCCAAAATGTGACAAAACCTGGTGGCCTGACAGCTTTCTTTTCTTTTCTATTCGGTTTTCTTTCGACACTATTAATTTAATAACAAATAAATATACAAACATAACGGTAAAACAACACCAATTTGTCGTAATGTATGAAATACAGAAAACTGGTTTACTTTTTACCATCAAATTCTTTCTCTTTCCGTCTCAATCTTCTACTAAAACGTTTGATTTGATGCATAAACATTGACAAAACGAATCGGTTGTTTGTAGTTGCTTAGTTTTGTATGGTTTTTACCCTCTAACACGTCTGTTCGTGTGTTTTTTTTGATTTTGATTTTGTTTACGTGAGCAAAGTACCAAAAATAAATCATGTATTCTCAGGCCTGTGAAAAATGTGGAAAAAAAACGAAATACGTTACTTTTTGTAAAATTGCATTATCAATTGGTGTTTTTTTTCTTCACAATTTTTTTTTTTTTTTTTTTTTTTTCTTCTCGAAATATTGTCCGTCCCTACTACGTTGCACACCAGTTCGATAGAATCATTTTGTGCGTAATTGGTTATGATAAAATATACACTCCTGATTCCGGTGAACGGTAGCAAAGTTCAATGTTGAGACGATATCGTAATGTACACATCCCATACCAAATCCGGTATTTCAATTACGATGGTGATGCTGCAGCAGGTAGAAATGATAAACATAACAGCACTGTGTAAAATTAACTTGTGCACATGAGAATATATTTCATTTATAGTATAAATTGTGATTCACACCACGCCAAAACGAACCAAATGAGGCAAACGAATCAAACATGTATTTGCTTGCTATATATACAAATGTGTGTGTGTGTGTGTGTTGTGATGACACAAAATAGTCGCGTGCTGTACACAGAATAAATAACGAACATCAAATACGAAATGAATGAGCAAAAATGCACACAAATAGTGTTGTACCACCAAGAAGAGAGAAATTCTCTGTCAATGAACAAACGAACGAACGATAGACGGAAATAAAATCTATCTTAGAATAGAATTGAATACACAATATCGTATTGATTTCGTTTACTCAGCACGTTGTAGAGTGCTTTTCAAATGGGTTACATGAACAATAACGACTGCTAAACGGGCAAAAGAGAAATGTGAAAAAAAAGAGAAAGAATATATATAGTGAGTGAGAGAGAGAGAGAGAGTGAGAGAGAGAAAGAGACAGCAACAACCTCAGCCGGCAATAATATAAATCAACGCCCTTTTATTCAATTCCGATTAGGTACTCGTCCACAGACACACATCATCGAATATGAAGATTTTGCCAAATATTGCCAATTCTATTCAAGAAAAAATCTTAAAATTTTTGTTCGACGACCTTTTTTGATATTGTTATTACATATTCGCCTGTTCTTAATCCATAATATCAACTTTTAACGAGAGTATGCCCATTGGTACCCAAGTAAATTTATCCAAAATGGGTGTTTTGGCCCATCAAAAGCAATATTCGACCAGTTTATTTGATTTTCATTTCTCTCTGTCACTATATATTCCATTCTCATGCTCTTCTATTTTTCTTTCTTTTTTTTCTATCATTTTCTCTCTCTCTCTCTCTCTTCCTTACTCATTTTCTGTCTATTTCGTCCTCACATTTTGTATATTTCTTTATTTGTCTGTCGTTCAGTGAAATGCTATTTCTCTGCTTATCCGCTTAATGCTTTCGTGGCCCATTGTGAAAATTATTTTTTGGCACATTCAATGCAGCATTTTGACATCCATATGCCGTAAAATACGGTAAATACCGTTGAATTACTAGAAAATTAATAAGAGATTAAGAGCTGCTAAAAGTGAATAGCTCACCTTTTCCGGGTGTAAAATTCGAAGAATTTTACAATAGATTTTATGTTTTTTGGCGCTCGATCGACCATTTTATGTTATATTAAATAGTTTTTGTTTTAAATTTAGACTAGTATTTAGTTGAAAAAGCGACAAACCATTTTCCGCTAAAAACCATTATAATCGCTGATTATAAATGGAATGTTCCATTTTAGTTGATTTTAAATGTGACTATACTTAACCATTTTATCTAAGATGATATTCATGACTTTATTAAGCACCAAATGAAATAAAATACACTTTCGGGCAACTTAAATTAATTGCTGAAGTATACATAGTTTGGAAGATTACAATTTCAATATTTACAATGTGCCAGACTCTGGATGAAAATTTCAAGAAATAAAAGAAAAGAAAAGAAAAGAGAAAAGCAAATAAAAACACTGTCATGACAAAATGTCTGTGTCTGTGTGCACACACACACAGTGTAATTTTATCTTGGAAAAAGCTTTTGGCAGAAACTGTTGTGGATTTGTTGAAAATTCTTTAAATTCATCTGTAGATATTCATTGCGAAAATACTTTGACCCCATTTTTCAAACTTTCTTATTTTCCAACTATTTCTCTCTCGTGCAATGAAAATGGGCATTCGCAATTATAATTTTACCATAAATTCAGTGCGGCTGAAGAAAAGACAATTGGTTTGCACTTTCGATTCCCGGATATTACAGTAAAACGAATACATTAAAAAGCATAAAACCCATAATGAACGTATGTGAATGCGAGTCTATGTTAGTATTTGTTTGATTGTTTACGTATTAGGCTTAAAATAGACAGAATGACGCAAAGCGCAAAGCGCAAAAAGAAACTAATGCTATATTTATACATACTGTTTGGTCTGGTCTGGTTTGGTTATGCTTTATTATTTTTTCTCCCCTTTGCTATTGTGGTTTGTTACCACTAGAAATTGATGAGCCAGCAAATTCATTTGAAAATCCAATTCACTAAATGGTGCACACAATTTTCAATGCATAATATCATCCACCTCATGCCGGATTTTTTTTTTTTTTTTTTTTTGTCTGTTTCTAATTTCTGAATATGTCTCTCGCTCTCTTTGCCACTTTTTCCTTCTCTATCTCTCTAACACTCAGTTAAGATATATGATTGCAAAGCATCGAGTGGGTTTTATCCTAATTGATATTTGCCAAAGTGGGAAATCTTTTGTTGGTGCATGGTTCACATGTGCCATCATTGAAATGATTACAAAAAAAAAAAAAAAAAAAAAAAAAAAAAAAAAAAATATGGAACATTTCAAGAATTACAAACCATTTAAAATGGTGATATTTTCCGATAAGATTGCAATGTGCATGTGTGTGTACTTAAAAGGTAAATTGAATATATTTAGCATGAATTTGGTATATGATCCGATGTACATTACAACTACTAGCCTTACAAAAACTGGAATTCTCAACCGACAAAATCAACCATAAAAGGAAACCCTTTATAGATGCTTACATTCACATCCAAACATTTGTACCAATCCATTTGACTATACATTCTCTATAAAGCATATTTACAATGCACATGAAATCGAAAACGATTCAAATGCATCATTTATCGAAAAGCTAAATAGAGCTCTATGAAGTAATGTATGCATATTAATAAATGTGATTACATGCTTTGAATACTTCTAATCAACAAATATCATACGTGATAATTGGCTATTGTATTTGCTATCACATTTCAATGTGGTTTAATTAGCTCGTACGCATGCAAATGAGCTTTTTTTTTTACTGTTCGTTTTGTGTGCTTTTTTTTTGTTTGTTGGTAATATTACACATTCCATGTGTTAGACAATAAAAACAAAAATTAAATTACCATATTAATATGATGGCTATCAATCATAACTGAAAAATTCATTGAGTAAACACCATAAATTGGCCATTTCTCACCATTCATAATTTAAACCAATTGATGTTATCGCTTAAAATGTACGTGTGATGTACAAAAGCAAACAATAATAATATTCCAGGTAACAAACCATGAAAAAAAGGACATTTTTTAATGAATAATGAAGCAATTCAGCATTGATTTTTGACCAAAAAAAAAAGGTGAAAATTTTTGTTGAAAATCATATTGAGAATACATTCAATGCCTCAAATTATTTATTAACAAAATGTGACAGCATTTTATACCATACAGTTTCATCGCATTTTACATACAAACAATGCATTTAATCAGAATGAAAATCATCATTTTCTGCGACAATTTGCTTAATTGTATTAAATAACAAAGAAACGAACAACGAACACAAAATACAGACATATTAATAAATAATTGAAATAATTTTTTGAAACGATTCATGTAAATTAAAATGCTGGCCAATTTAATGAAGCATAAATCCATTAAAACATTTTTGTCGCATAAAATCAACGGTTTAACACTGATGATTGCCGATTCTGCTATCTACCTCCCTCTTCCTCCATTTCTCTCTTCCTTTAGCTCTCTCACTCCCACTCCCACTCTATTGTCTTTCTTTTCTCTCTCTCTCTCTCTCTCTCTCTCTCTTCACTACTTCTCTCTCTCTCTCTCTTTCACTACTTCTCTCTCTCTCTCTCTCTTTCTCTCTTTCACTACTTCTCTCCTTCTCTCCTTCTCTCCTTCTCTCCTTCTCTCTTTCTCACTTTCTCTCCTTCTATCCTTCTCCCTTTCTCTCTCCTACTCTCTTTCTCTCTGTCTCTCCTTTTCTCTCTTTTTCTCTCTTTTTCTCTCTCTCTCTCTCTCTCTATCTCTCTATCTCTCTTTGTCTCTCTTTTTCTCTCTTTTTCTCTGTGAAAATAATTTGAATGGTCATTGATACGCAATCGAATCAAATGCAATATGACAACACATGTATAAATCATAAGTTATACACTTTTTACGGCCATTGAATTGCATTTAATCATTATGACATGCGTGCTGAAACTACCTGAACATAACCGAACAATGACAAAAACATAGTTGATTGTGAAATTTTAATAACAACAACAACTTACAAATCAAAACTAGATTTTTATTAGTTTATTTCCATTTAAAATCAAACTTGCATTTGTTCCATTGAATTGTGTAACACATCTGAATTTTATTGGCCAATAAACGCGTTTTTATTTCTAGTCTCTTGAGCACGCTTTGGTATTTAAATGCAGCTTTCGATTATTATAGTAGAGACAGTCTCACATGGATATGAATTGGGCGCGTTGCATTCAAATGCTAATGTTGAACTTTGTTTGATTACCAGTGTTTTGTTTTCTTCTTTTTCTTCATTTTTTTGGCCGAATATTAATGTGCCGCAGATTTCCATAAATTGTTCTATCGCTTTCTCGACTTCTAGTTCTTTCTTTTTTTCTGTCACTTTTGCTCTCACTCTTCCATCCGTTGCTCCGTTTCTCTATTGGCTGTTTTTTTTTACTAAGACCATAAGCTCGATGCGAATGTGAATATTTTTAGAAAACTGCTGAGTCGATGTACATTCAAAGCAGAAGCGTTTCGTGTTGAATATAGTTTTAGAGGTAAAACTGTATAATAATGGGTGTTTGTATTCATTTCAATCGTTGCCTGCTGTCGGCAAATGAAGATACACATACACATATACATATATATATATATGCAAAAGACATATACATTTCAATTACAATGTGTAATATTACACGTAGAAAATGACTTTTATGTTGGCAACAAAACAATTTTCACCAAACTAAATCATGAAAAGTTAGTGCTAATATAAACAGATACGATTTAATAAAAAGAATTACGTGCATCGAAATGAATGAATATGAACTGTGGAAAAGCTTTGTGCATGCACATCAAATTCATCCAAAGTGTATATGGCTGGAACTGGAAAACTTATCGTATCGTATCTTAACGTATCGCATATCGAAAGGAATTGCATTGCATTTTGCAATGAATAAATATTGATGCTTGATTGCGAAGCATTTTTAATTGAATTAATAACTGAACGATGGAAGAAAGGACTGTTCGAAAAGTCCAGAAAAACTTCGTACCGGTCGCAACAACAACAACAACAATAGAAGCAGCAGCAGCAGCAGCATCCACATGACGACAATCAATGAGGTGTAGCAAGTCAAAGACTTGAAGTTTTGGTGCGTTGGCGTTGCTACCGAAACAAATGATCGTTTTCTCAACAACCAAATTAATCATTGGCATTTGATATTGATATTGATATCGATACAATACACGAAATGCTAAAATATTTATGAAGCTGGCCAATTTGGTTGTTATGGCAAGAGTTTATCGCAATTTATTTTTCTTTTTCTTTGTATCTGAAGAGAAAGAGGAAAATGTGGAAAAATAGGAAATGTGAAATGAGTAGGAAAAGAAACTTTGCACTCTTGAATATTTTAACGGTTTATCGCAAAAACAATGGAGTGAGCAACAACGGTGAAGCAAAAAGCTTGACTTTGATTTCACATCTATGTGATGTTTCAAATGTTTTGGTCAATCGAATGGTGTGGCTTATTTGATCACGATTTTCTTGATTTCGTTTGAAAAATGCCAGATGCAGTTAATGTCACACAGTTTGATTGTTACTCAAGAAGTAAACTGAAACAAAGTCGAGTGGTTTGTTCAAGATTGATTTTGTCCGAAAATGCCACAATTGCAAACGAAATCGAAAATTCAATCAGTGTAAGTAAACTGAAAACGTCAGAATTGCAAAAAAAAAAAAAAAAAAGAAATTCTTGGTTAAATCAAGTCTGGCATATTGATAATACAGCTTAATGTGAAATGATAGTTGTTTTTTATCTGTTTGAACTACGAAAATCACGTTTACATACTGAATACTACTCTAGCTACTGGATGCTACTGTTTTTCAAACCCAACAAACTCACTCAATTTAATTGAAAGCATTGTGCAAACATCGAAATTACAACAAAACATAATATAACACATTGCATAAGCAGAAAAATGCTGCCGATGGAAATTGTGGCAGACAACAAAAGGGACCAAATAAATCGTCGCACTTCATTTTGATGACTTCGTTCACATTACATTCATTGGACAGCACGGGGAGATTTGACCATTTTTCACATGAATGTTTCATATTAAACCAAATGCGCTCCCATAAAGGTTTCACATTAAGCAATAAGTTTGGCTTTCGTCATCACCAAAAAAACATATTTCTGTTTGCTTCGTCTCTCTCTCTCTCTCTCTCTCTCTCTCTCTCTCTCTCGTGTGTGTGTGTGTGTCTGTCTTTCTCATATTATTTGTTTTTTTTTTTATTTTTTCTGCTCCGTGTGTGTGTGTGTGTGTGTGTGTTGATTTCTATTTTTTCCATCTTGTTTTGAATCGGTTTTTGGTATTTTTGTTTTTTTTTTTTTTTTTTTTGCTTGTCGATTGGCAGTTACGTTTGCTATATTGTTTCAGTTTTGTTTGAAAACTTTTTTTTGCCACACTGTGCTGTTTGTTGACGTTGTTAACATTGTCGCCGTTAGAAAAGAGAATAAAAAAAAAGTGCGAAAGAAATAGCAAAGCTATGAATTTTCACAAATTCAAAAAGAAAAGCCCCAGCGACACTTACGGGCACGGAACAAACGATGAAATGATAAAAACAAAATGCAATAATAAAAGAAACACAACAAATGAATGCTTTCGAAAAAGTTAATGTTTTGTATAAACAATCATGGAGCATGGCAAACGTGTGATATTTAGGCAAAGCATTTTGTCGACAAGAGGAAATCAACATTTTTGCCCTCTGCCTCTATAAAAGCCTCTTCTGCGTTGACTAATGACATTCGACCGAGAGAGAGAGAAAAAAAAAAATAAGATGAAATGTGTATGTCTATGTTTGGTCTTTCGCATACCTCAGATGCGGAATGAAGCAACTGAACACAAAAAGATAGGAAATAATATGAAGAAATAAAGGGAGCAACACAGAGGACCAAGCAAACTACCAACAGCAACAACAACAACAACACAATAAATAAGCAAATAACAACAAAAACTACCAATATTTTATTTCGGTATTTCAATTTGAAAATGAATGTCTCTCTCTCTCTCTCTCTCTCTCTCTCTCTCTCTCTTTCTCTCCCTGTGTATAAATGCCCCATGTATCTCTGATTTGAGATGTTATTCACATGGTTCTTTGTTATGTTTTGTCTATCACATTTTATTGTCCCATTCTCAACATTTTGATGAATAAAAAAAACGAGAAGCAAAAACACGGACAAGCATAAAACTCAACAAACAAAATAAAATACCACGAACTTGGCAAAAGTTCAAACAATATACAAGCAAAACTTGTTGTTTTTTTTTTTTTTAGATTGATTCCCATTGAATTATAGTGTTACAGCGAATTGTTTTGTCTCTCATCAATAAATTGACGTGTACCTTTCCTAATCGTACCTTCACAATATACATACATCAATAATCATTTTGTGTATTTCTTATTTGCTCACGGGTTATTCTGTTTTTATGTGTACGTATTTGTGTTCTTCTTCTTATGACATGCCATTGTCAAAAACATTCTTTTGCTGTTATTATGGTTTTGAAATGAAGAGTCCGTTGATATTACCGAGAAGAAAAAAAAAACAGCAATATTAAAAAGCACATCATCGAAAAACTTTTACACTTTGTATTACAAATTGTGATCCAATTCAAACAGAAATGAGAATAACATATTTCTTTAATTTGCACCTTGCTCCGAACGAAAAAAATAAGATTAAAAAAAAAAAATGAAAAAAAAAAATGAAATAACATTCAAAATCAAAATGAAAAGAACTATGTAATAAATTGTTCCGTCTACTTGGCATTATTGTTGTCAAGCCAGTCTCGGTCCTAAATCATATGTTCATTGATTCCAAAATTATACAATACACGCTATGACATCTACGCAATTTTTGATTATTTATCATTCAGGTAAAAGGAAGAATACGTATTACACAGACAAACGCATACACACAAACACACACACACACACACACACACACACACACACACAAATACATGCACGCATCAACACAGCCGTTCAAGCATCATTGAATTGGAGCAGGAGGAGACATGACGACCAATAAAATGGCACACGCATTCCATACGTGCATATTTATGCACGCTAACCATTTCTCTTCGTATATTTTTATTTGAAAATTATGAAGATAGGTGCTTTAGAAAGTGATTTATATGGGTACAATGGGATCTTTTAGATGAACTGAAGTTGAGAGCACAACTCTCGTTTTATGTTAAATTGCTATTTATTATTCTTTTATTATGTTTCTCAATGTAGATTTGATGCTGGTGGTGCTGGCGTTATTTTTTTTTTTTTTTTTTTTTTTATATTTATTGATGACACGGAGACAATTTTCATTTTGACTCCCGTTTATATCAACTGGAACATTTTTCATCTTTCTTTTACGCCTACTCGCCTACTCGCTCTCTTTCTCTCTCTCTCTCTCTCTCTCTCTCTCTCTCTTTCTTTCTCTCTTCCTCCAAATCTATTTCATTGGCTTCCTCGAGATCCCTCTCGATCCTTCTGTCTCCAACTCTCTCCCCCTTACTCGTTCACTCTTTCTTTCTGAATTTTCCTTCTTACTCACTAACACTCCATTTTTCCCTATCACACAAACACTGGCACACACTTTCTTGCTCTCAATCTACCTCGAAACAATTTCAACAAAATACTCAGAATTTAAACCCGATAAAGTTTGTTCTTTAAATATTTTGTGCTTTTGGTTTTTGCCGAAATCATTTAAAGTGTATTTAGTGTGGGTGTACGTATTACAGAATGAGAGATGAATTGTACACCTCATTTGATACATCTATAGTCCTAAATCTGCCTTTTTGGCATTGTGTCGATGATTTTTACCTATAAATGCCAGCAATTCAGTCGTAAAATGCTGTTAACTGGATATGTTCATCATAAGTTGAGATGGATTCCAGAAAAAACAAAAAAAAAAATGACAAAACAAAAGAGAGTGAGAGCTAAAGAAAGCGAAATCTCATTTTTCTTCGGAGAAAAAGAACGAAATGGTGACAAAAAAAAACGGTGCAAACAATTGATTTGTAGATAAATATCAACAAAATAAAATACATTTGACCATATTTTGATTTTAACTGGACATTCGTTTATATTTATTATCATTCAAAATGTTGCATGTAATGTAAAGAATTTGTTCAATTTTCCTAACATGACATTACATGTTAACATAACTAGAATACTTCCGAAAAATGTTTGAAATGCTTTGTTGCTGCAATGGAATTTGATTATTGTAAATGTTACCAGCAGCTGGTAAAAAGTCAATTGGATGTTTTGTTTTGTCATCTCTCTGTTATTGTTTGTGTTGGAAACCAACAAAAAAAAAAAAAAGAAGAATCGAAAAAAAAAAATTCACTGAAATTGGGGAAAAATGCGGTTGTCGGAAATAAATTTAATAAAGGGTATTATATATCGAATTTCTAATATGGTAGACAAGTTTTGTAAGATATTTCGCAATATATGCAAACTAATATGGAATTAGAATTCATGCAAAGCAAAATAAAATAGCAACATACATGATAATGTATTTTGATCATTCATCAATTTGCTTACTGCTTAGTCTTCTGGATATTGTTGGGTTATTTTCTTTTTTTCAGTCTTTCGTTCGTTCGGTTATGTTTGTGAACTCATGAAATTCAATTCAAATACGATATTTTCAAATGTATGTATAAAATTCTCCCCTTTGATATTTCCCAAGCACAAGTTTCAACCAAGCATGTTGAGCAGATTTTACTCTTCTTTTCTCTTGAATACGAACATTTTTAAGATGAAGCAAAACCATCAATCTTAAGCTTTTCATCGAATCGAAAAAAGGATCATCTTTTTCGAATTGGTTTGCAATTTGTGTTAAGTCGTCGAACAATTTGTAACATGCAAAGCAAAAAAAAAAAAAAAAATAAAATAAAATAAAATAAAATAAAAATAAAATAAAAAATAAAATCGAATGATAAGAGAAGAGGTTGAAGAAATAAGAAAGTAGGGAAATATATTGAGTAGAGTACTCAATGAATTTTGGATTAGCAATGTTGTGTGTGCCAACCAATGTGATAAAGCATTTTGCCTTAAAATGGACTTTCAAACAAAATGCTACAAATCTAACAATTCAAATGAAAAATTCACACCTTTTGCGGTAATCCCATAGATTTTATGATGGTGTATTTCAATGGCTTTTGGTCCCTTTCAAAAACAACTAGAAAAAAAGAAAAAAATACCAAAGAAAACATAAACAAATATTTGGGCTGAAAAAGACATATTCTTTATTCAAACTGTTGACACACGAACGGATGCCGTGTTGTACATGGATAAGAAAAAATTTTTGTTTGAATTGCAAATGTCTATGTCATATGGATGCCAACACCATGAATAAATGTTTGTGCATAATTGCAGAGTGTGAGAAACATAATGGTCGATCTCTCTCTTTCTTTCTCTCTCTCTCTCTCTCTCTCTCTCTCTCTCTCTCTCTCTCTCTCTCTCTCTCTCTTTGTCCCTTTCTCTCCCTCTCTCTCTATCCCTTTCTCTCCCTTTCTCTCTCTCTATCTCTCTCTCTCTATCTCTCTCTCTCTCGCTCTCGCTCTAATTGATATTTGAAATCGATTGACTATTAAATATAAATTAGCAATTAGTTGAAAACAACTGTCGAACAATTGTGAACAATTTGACGTAGTATTGGTGTTGGGATGAGCAATAGGCATAATTATACATATAAAATTTAAATGTTTGCTTCCATTTGCCAATATTTAATAATTTAATTCAAACCAAAATGCAAATAAAACGCATTTTTACCTCTCTGAGCACAACCCCGGTTCCCCATCCCCAAATTTGATTCGGTTGCGCATTTGATTGAGTGTTGTGCACAATAGATATAACATGGAATATGAATGTGTATATTGGACAGTCATCAACAGCAGGTTATCACAAATCATGTAACACTCACCTACCTTCAGTCGTCCGTAACTCAATCATGTATTCCACTTAGCATTCAATTAAAGCGAAAAATAAAATGTTCCAAATATAGGTCGTATGAAATATTGATTTTAGTGCCGACTTTTTAGCCATAGTCATCATATGCTAATATGCATATGATGGGGTAGGGGAAAAAATGGTCCCATAGACACAACAACACAACAACACAACAACACAACAACACAACAACACAACAACACACAATACGCTTGTACAATGCAAATGCAAAATACCAATGCACTGGCAATGTAATGCCACTATACAATAACATCGTTATATCCATACACAATACAAGTTATGATATTTTTACGTATTCAACATGAGAAACGGTATTGCAATTTATATGGTGTGCGCTGGTATCTGATAACATCCATTGCAAACCGTATGATATTTATTGCAACAATAATAATGAGCGTTTCGATTATTTTGTTCGAACAAGCAAAACGATAAAGATAGATTCAGAGTGAAATGAAAATGAAAATGTGACTGCCAAATGCAAACTATCCTATTCCCATTTGATACACTATAAATATATTAATTATACATGCGATACAAGTCAATCGTTACGCACGACAACCAAATGAAACCAAATAAAACTGAATGGTTCTCAAGCCACAAATTCATTGGTATTTTCTTATGTTTATGTGTTGTCCATTTAGTTTGGTTTCATCGAAGCAAAAAGAATCATGCAGTATGAACTAAGCATAAAGTTGAGAGCGCTTTACTCTCTCTCTCTCTCTCTCTCTCTCTATCTATCTCTCCCTTGCTCTGCGTGTGTCATATTGTACAATAAATGAAATCCACATGGTTTCGCTCAATAGGCACGCATATAAATATCATTGAAATGCATTTTTGCAATAGCTGTTGTATGTCATTTTGTCACATAAACATGGATTTCAAGCTATTTGTGCACATGCTAATACGTTTATAATTAATGTTTGACATGCATTATCAATAATTATTTATTAGCCGATGAGGCACAATGTTGCAGCAGCGAAAAACCACGAAAAAGGTGAACATCGAAACCAGCAAATAAATCAAAACGAATTGCCTTTCTGGCCGATGCTTTTAGTTACACTGGCCAATTTTATACATAATAAATATCCTAATGGGTACTTGGTTATCGGTCGCTTTGTATACGACCTTTTCCACATGAATACATAACATGAATGTTATCATTCAAATGTGCACGATTCATCAGTCAATTTCGCTCTTCGTCTATGCTCTCAATCTGTCTCTCGTGTGTGTGTGTGTGTGTGTGTGTGTTTTTATGGTTCCCATTTTTTACGTGCAATGGACACAGACAGATTGACCTACGATTGCATACTCAATAATCATATTTTTCATCTCGTTGTTTTTTGTTTTTGTACGATTTCATATTGGAAAAAAAATGAATTTTTTTTTTTTTTTTTTTTTTCATTCCAAATAATATGCAAATTGAATTTTTACATTTTAAGTGGTTATATATTCTTTAGGCAATTGCATCATCTGAACTTAAAATTGACTCGAATGAATTTCACATTTCATGGAATAAAGCACTGAAATGGTCACTTTTCAATGAAATTATCAATCTATTGGTTAACAAAATAAATAAAAAAAAACTCCCAAAGTACATTTAAAATATCAATTTAAAAATCACGAGATGAGAAAAAAAAAAAATACAGAAAAAAAGAGAAAATTCACGAAAGAGAGATACATGAAATTGCCAAATCATAAATTGAATGAAATTCATAAAATTGTCGATTCCAATCTGCACAATTTTGCATTTTCATTAATTTCATTTTCACGGTAGGTGAAGTGGCACTTGAAATTGTATTTATGAATATAAATATGGCCGTTTAATTGTCGATTCCTTCAGGAATTATAATTAAAATAAACGAAATTACTGAATACTGTTGGTATTGCAATAACAATATATATATATATATACTTGATTGTGTTGATACAATAAAAATAGACTCTTCAAGCATTTTTGTAATTCTTTTCTTTTTTCTTCTTTTTGTTTGCGTTTCGGTTTTTGCTCAAAGTCTATCAAAGTGGATAAGTACTGTTTTGCAAAGTAAAATCTTCATTAAATATCAATCTGATCCATAAGCGTTTCAATTCATTGATTATAAGAGTTCGTAAATACGTGTGTCACGTGCGTTGTCATGAATTTCTGATAAACTGAAAAAGTATCGAAAAAATTTGATGATGAGAAGCGAATTTGTACGAAACGATTCGAAATTTTTTTGTCACGCACCATACAAACAGCAACTTTTCGACACAAAATCCCTCTCACTTTCCATGCGCTTAGAAAGTAATTAAAATAATTGACAAAGAATCTGTGAGAGAAAGGGCGACAGAGACAAAAACGAGAGCAAAAACGAGAGAGAGAGAGAGAGAGAGAGAGAGAGAGAGAGTGCCCGAGTGTGAAAGACCGAGTGAAAGAGAAGGTAAGAGATCGGGAGGGGGATGTTGAAGCGCGAGATTGAACGAACAAAGTTCAGGTTGGCACCTACTAAATACATGTGATTTAGAAGGGCTTTTTTTAATTAAAAATTTCTCGAAAAACAACGTTCCCTTCATATGCAACACTTCATACAGACTATAGTATTTAATTCGATGTTGTGCGACAATATAGTTGTATTGTATCTGCACATATGGATTCAAAATCAGATATTGTGTATACAATTTGTGTTGTGTGTGCGTTTGTACGTGCGTATGGATTCGTATGTTCGTATATTGTGAAATGATGAGACGCGCACTATTCTCGGGTTTTGAGTGATTGAAACGAACGAGAAATTTAAATAAAATAGTTAAATTCGACGAGAAACTCTCCAAAAAAGATTCAAGATATGGATATATTAAGGCATTCAGTTTGTATGGGTCATGAGCCGCATTGCACAATAAACACAGAAATATTCAAACGCATTGTATGTTATTAAGCACGTGCTTGTTCAAATAGAATAGATTACGATTTTCGCATTTAATTTTCATTCAAGTAAAATCCAGGCAACAATATCATTTTCATACTCTTAAAATGCTAGTGTGCTTTGTCATTGAGCATTTAATTGTCAATCATTTGTTAAAAGGCAGGAAGAGAAATAAAATGAGTAAAAGAACGAGATAGAGGAAGAGAATGAGAGTCAAAAAAAAAAAAAAACAAACAAACAAATAATCACACAAGCAATAACAATAACAAAAACTATATACAAACACTTATTAAATGGCATGTGAAATCTCTTTGGCACAACATTTTCATGGGGAGAAAATGAGACAAATTTTCTTATAATATTTGTGTTATAGCAAAAGATATACGATACAACAATAATACAATTGAACGGATGTCGAGTGTCGAGCGTCGAGACTCAAGATTCGTCGTAAGACGCAAATACAACTTGACTGAATTCATCTGATTATATCTGAACGGTATAAATGAAGAGACTTCGATTATCTCGATTGACTTCAACCCAAGTTTGTTTTATTTGTGCATGATGATAATAACACATTGTTAACCTCATACCTAAACAAATTCGCACTCTCTTTCTCGTCCTTTCTCTCTTCCCTCTCTTCTCTCTCTTTCTCTCTCTCTCTCTCTCTCTCTCTATCTCTTCTCTCTCTCTATCTCTCTCTCTTTTTCTTTCTTTGCCTTCTTTTCTCCTATTTCTATATTTTGCTGTCTGTCTATTTATGTGCGGTGTCTATTTCTTTGGCAAATGGAATAAGTTTCATATTCAATCGATACGATATACATGTATATATAAATAATATTCACACGGCAAGAGAGCAGAGATTCAAACACATTCAGATGCAAGCAACTTATGACTAGTACAAGAATTAATTAAAACTTTATTTATCACTGTTGAAATGCGCAAGAGTAACAAATGTGTAAGCGCATTTGAGGCTTTTGACTAGTTTTCTCGCTTAATGCAATCGCTGCTGAGCCAACACTAAACGCTTACGTTTGGTGATTTGATTGCAAACAAAGTGGAATTTGTGTGCGAAATGTGTACATGAACATCTACCGACAAAACCAGACACACAATCCATGCTCTTATCTCGTGTGTATTTCTTTTTATACTTTCGCGATAGGCATACAATTGGTGGGATGAGTGATAAAGTTGACTGAAAATGGTGCAACAAATTTCCATACGAATCGAATGACCATGTAGCAACAATGTATTGTTGATATTTGTGGTATTTGTTATACGATAAAATACGAATTTTATCCTATTTTCGAAAATGTGCTTATTGACGACTCAACTGCATACTTTGCACGATTATTTATGCTTTTCTTCCTACCACACACTTTTCCTTTTTTTCCATCTCTATATTATTCTCAATCTCTCCTTCTCTGTATCTCTCTCTTTCACTCTCTCCTTCTCTCTCTCTCTCTCTCTCCTTCTCTCTCTCTCTCTCTCTCTCTCTCTCTTCTTCTCTCTCCCTCTCTCTCTCTCTCTCTCTTCTTCTCTCTCCCTCTCCCTCTCTTTCTCTCCTTTTCTTTCTTTTCCTCTGAGTTTATCTCTCTATTTCCTTCTCTGTCGGTCCCTTCCTCCCCCTGTGGGCTTCTTTTTCACTCCCTGGGTCCAGCTCTATTCCATTGATTCAAACTTTCGCTGAAAAGATATTATACGTTTCCGTTTATGTGCTTGTTGTTGTTGTTGTTGTTGTAATTCCTGTGTGCGCCCGCATTCGAAAAAATGTAGTATTTCAACCAAATATTTGCACAAATTTCCTAATCATTTGTATTCGTTCAGGCCAATCAATCTCATAACCAAAAATACTGACCAAATCATCGGAACTGTTCATGCGGAATTATTTATTGTTATGCTTGAGCAAATGATTTCCGAATGATTCTTTCCTGTTCGTTCAATCACATGCATTTACTGTTTTTTTTTTTTCGGCAAAAAGCATTTTCCATTTATGAGAAATAAGGAAAAGTAAGATATGAGAGAGTTCAAATGAAACAAAAAAAAAAAAAAAAACCATCCTTTGGATTATATTCTTTCCGCTCGTTGAAAATGATCGTTTGTATCGGAAAAATGCGATTAGAGGCGTGTAATCAAAAAATCAATGTGGAAGTGGGGGGCGGTTGTGTTCGAAAAGAAAAATTTCTATCTAATTCATCTCAGATAATATTCTTTTGAACATGAAATGTAATTACACAGTGAATATATGCATCATCATTTCCGTAAACACCAATTTTATGACGACACCATTCCCAATGAGGAAACTCAGCGAAAAACTTTCAGCCAAACTGATAAAATTCGAACGGGGAACAAAAAGAGAGAAACTTCACCAACAACATGGAAAAAAGAAACAAAAAAAAAAAAACAGAATTGTCAATTCTCCAGCGTATAGATTGTAACACCCACATTAAATATGTTTGTCGTAACAAGAAATAAACAGAATTTCTATACAAATGTATTCATTTTATTACAACATGGAAGAAAAAATATAGTGGAAATTTATTGCTCCATATCAGTAGCGTATATACAAATAGATTTGTTTATGGAATACATTTTTCAATGATATTATAAGCCATTTGGTTGTAGCACTCCGCACTTGTTGACTGACATATAACCGAAAGCTCAATGAATTACACTGAAATTATAATTCTGTTTTGAAATTGGAATCGATTTCAAGAGATTTCAGCAATATTGTAGTTTGTTTTTTTTTTTTTTTTTCTGATGAGATGCAATGTAAGGCTTCAAGTTGGGTGATGAGTAAATCCCTATTTTTCCAGTTTTTTTTTTTTTAAATTTTAAATCGATTTTGTTATCTACAATTTCACTGATTTGTTTATATTTCTATTCATAATACCCTTGAGGCAGAGAAAAACAAGAAAAAGCAGAACAAAAAGAGAAAAGAAATCTTTCAATGAAAATTGTGATTTGAAAACAAAAAAACAAAAATTGTTCTTTTTTCTCTTTTTTGCTATTTCAAATATCTCTTCGAACAATCTAATTACATGCCATTTCAATTAAATATTTTAATTTACAATTGCATTAATATTTGATATTGGTCGAATAAATTTCGTGATAAAATTGTGGAATGAACATTTTCCATGTTGAAATATGTTTCAGTTAAACGACATTTTCGAATGTTTGATTGAAATGCTGTCGAATGTTCATCGAAAAAAGGCTGTTATCGAAATGATCCCTTCCCCAACTTTTGAAGAAAAAAAAAAAGTTTTTCTGTTCCCAAACCGAAAATTATTACACTCACTTTCACAATTTGTGTAAAAAGTTTGTGTTGCCTTTCATCGTCGCAATTTTTTTTTTTTTTTGTCTTTTTTTTTTCTTTTTTTTTCTTTTTTTGTTATTTTGGAGTATTTTGGAATGTGAGAATTTACATTAAACTTTTGAAATCCCTTTCAAATTGCCTCTTATGCTTGTTCCATCATTACGTTCTATTGTATTTGGGTGAATGGCTGTTTTATGTTTTTTTTTTTTCAATTACATAAAAAATTGATACGCATTGAAATGGAAGCGTTACATAATCAAATTGACCTTACGGGTACATAAATAGCCATTTTTCACAATTATTCACAACGTCATTCTGAGGGTGTAATGTGTAAATGGCATGTGTTTACAAAAAAAAAAAAACAAAAAATTAGCACATTTATTCATAATTTCAATATTCTGTGTATTTTTAATCATTAATGATCCCATTTTAGTGTATTTATGGTGATCATAACATACAAATTACTCCATTACAATCTGATCAATGGAATACAATATGGCAATATAATAACAAATGTTGAAATATTTGCTATGTGATAATACTGTTTTTGTGGACCAGTGGATTGGATGTTGTTTAAAAAATAGTCAATCTAATAATAAAATATATCTGTATAAATGGGAACCACATTGGCAAAATGGAATTCATACAATTGCTTACATTTGCTGTCATTTTGTTGCTACAATGCATGAAGCAATATTTCAACATAAGTTCAGCAAAAATCCCATTTACTCTGTTTGCGCCAAACACATTTGTTGATGGCATTTGATTTGAAATCCATTTCTATTATTTGCACCTCACATTTTTCACTCTCACCCTATCTTTCTCTATCCTTGTCTTCCTATCTGACTATTGCTCTCTATCTCTCTCTCTCTCTCTCTCGCTTTCTCTACATTTCTCCTCAGACTTCTTCCAGAAAACGTTCAAGAAAAATAGAGAGAAAGGCAGAGAGACAGAGAGACACACACGCACACACACAGAGAGAGAAAGAGAGAGACAGAGAGAGAGAGAGAGAGAGAGAGAGAGAGAGAGAGAGAGAGAGAAGGGGGGAGAAATCAGGTAAATGGAAAGCGACCGATAACGTGAAAAAGAGAAGGAAGAAATTTAACTTAAATACAAGGGACAATCAAATGAAAAAGTTTTCCTTATTGGGTGCGGAATGTTATTCGAGTTACGAATCATTGGTTTTGATTTGACTATACGATGCCAATTGATTTTCGATTGGCATTCGATAAATAAAATCTTAAAATGTTAGAATTTTGGCAAGCCGAACAATGGCACATCAATGGGGAAATGATTTTTCGTTTTATTTTCTCTCTCTCTCTCTCTCTCTCTCTCTCTCTCTCTCTCTCTTTTTGACTTTTTTTCATTGCTTCTTCCAAATGAGCTTAAAATTCCATATATATTAAAGTCTAATATTTCTTCAGTGGTATATCATTTTCGTTACTCCATTGTATTTGTTTGCAGAGTTATGTTGAAAATACGTCCACTTTCGACGATTTCACTGAATTACAAACAGACAAACAATGCGGGTTGTGATGAGTACAGTTTATTTAACATCAGATAGAAAAGTGTGAACAGATAAATCAGACAATTGAAGAATCTCATGCACACCGTCAAACCGCATAAAAATAAAACAGACAGAAACTGGAATCACCTAAATGCTATATCACTGAATCAGGCATGATAACGAAAAGCATAACTACATTCACATCACACAGCCAGTTCAACAATAAAAGCAACCAAATTGACGTAATAAATACAACAACATATAGGATGAAAAAAAAAAGAATGAAACGAAACGAAACGAAACGAATAAAAATTGCGGTTTTTCATCATTCTCTTACGTTTTATTTCCTCTTTGTTCTCTCATTCGGTGAAGAATGCTATTTTGGATTTGATGCGTTATATATGTTTGCATGCTATGTGTGTATTATTGAAAATTTTTGGACAAAAGTGAAAAAAAAGACAACAGAAAACAACATTCACACATGCATACACATACAAACAGACGGACACACACACACACAGAGAGAGAGAGACTGAGAGAGAGAGAGAGAGAGAGAGAGAGAGAGAGAGGGAGAGAGAGAGGGAGAGAGAGAGGGAGAGGGAGAGGGAGAGAGGGAGAGAGAGAGAGAGAGAGAGAGAGAGGGAGAGGGAGAGGGAGAGGGAGAGGGAGAGGGAGAGAGAGAGAGAGAGAGAGAGAGAGAGAGAGAGAGAGAGAGAGAGATAGAGAGAGAGAGGGAGAGGGTAAGAGAGAGGGGGGGAGAGAGAGAGAGAGAAAAAAAAAGAAAAAGCACAATTTCCAGCTAAAACACTTTTAGGTACCTGGATACTACAGTAAACAAGAGCAGTGAATTTTTCTTTTTTTTATTCGACTTTTTACAGTTGTACTCTTTCTTTCTTTCTGGTACTTTTTCTTTATATTCGCTTATTGTTTAGATATTTTTTTTTTTCTTCTCTTCTTCTGTTCGGTGACTTTATTTTCATCGCATGTGACACACTCACTCTCATTTGAACAATTCACGTTTACAGTTGAACATTGCCTTGAAGAACGCGTATCATGCGTATAATTTCATCCCTGACAAAACATTTCGATTGAGATTGTGCAAATTTGCACTCTCAACAGAGCAAGAATGTACAAATGACAACAACAACAACAACAACAAACACCATCAAAAAACAAAAAGAAGAACACAAGCACATTAAGACACATTGTGTGTATCTTGAGCATTCGTTTCGAAATCGTAAGAAAACAAAAGTTCAAGATTACTTTTTTTTGCATTCAAATTTAATGTCAGTCTTTCATTATTTCTATGCTTTATGTATTCTAATCAACGATACATTGCAATGGAGACCAAGATTGTTATTAAAAAAATGGAAAAAAAAAAGAGAACCCGAAGAGAAAAAATCTCCTATTCGCAACTTTTTCTGTTTTGCTAGCATTTGTTTCTATTGTCATTGAATATTCTGATTTCGTTTCAGTGCTCGGTTTTTCATTTTCTTCTGTTTTATTCTTCACAAAGTTGCATTGCAATGTTCGGTTACACGAATCGTTTATTACATTATTGGTGATGCCATTAAACATTCATTAAACACAACAGAAAATCAATCACTAATACAGATCTCTTCTCTTCTTTATGCTGAATGAAGAAAAAAGTTTTCATGCCATTTTTTCTCTTCACTAGCTCACATTCTCTTTCTTTTTCACTCATTCCTTCATTTTTTTTTTTTCTTTTTTTTTTACTCTTGACCTCTCTCCTTCTCCCTCCTCTCCTATGAATTTTTTAATCATCTCCAGTTTGAGAAAGGTTGATGATTCAGTGCCGCATTGTCATTCATGCCTACAAGCAAAGCTGAGGGCAAAATAAAATTAAAGTAACAACTACGAGATTGTTGGGCTGGTTGTTGTATTGAAGGTGCTCGTTTTTCTTTTTTTTTTTTTTTCTTTTATTTTGTATATGTTCGTGTGTCGTTTAAAATGAAAGTTGAATTATGCGCTGTGGTCCATAAGGTTTGCGAGCAATTGCTTGTACACACCATATCATACATGACCAACTTTTGATTTAACGTAAGATTTAAAACACACGGCACATGAAATTGTGAAATTGGTTCGAAAAACTACAATGAGGCAATAAAGGGAAAACGACAAACAAGAATGTACATGTGCACATTTGGGTTGGGATCTCTTGTGAAAAAGCGACGTGCGGTACTGTTAAAAACAAATCAAAACTTTTTCCTCCAATCAGAATTATTTGCCGTTTGTTTACTTGGGAACTATATAAGCTGATGCAACTAACTCCGTTGTCTCTTTCTATCGTTTGTTATCACTCTCTCGCACACTCTCTCATTCTTTCGCATTCTGCCTGTTTTCGTTTTGCTGTCGCTTTCATGTACAGAGAAGCATCTTTTTCTCTCTCGGTCTTGCTCTCTTATACAAAGAGGGATCACTTTTTTTCCTCTTTCTCTCTCTCTCTCTCTCTCTCTCTCTCTTTCTCTTTCTCTTTCTCTTTCCCTTTCTCTCTCTCTCTCTTTCTCTTTCTCTTTCTCTTTCTCTTTCTTTTTCTCTCATTTCCACACTGTCAGTTTCATCATCGTCATCTGGTTGTTTTTACCCATACTTGCAATGCTTATTCTCACTTGTCTATCTTGTTTCGATTTTTTTCAACTCGGTAATTTTATACGTTCTAAGTTTGGCAATTTTTACGATTCGTTTGTTATATGTACATAATATGTATAGGTGAATGTTTTCATATCATTCGAATCGCACATTCAGATCAGATTGGGTGGAAAGCTAGCCGCAAAATTTTCCACAACATTATCTGGTATGATGAAGAAATAGGATGAGTGAGCGTTAAAGAGAGCAACGGTGAAAGAAAAAAAAAATATAATAATAATACAAAATAGATTTTTATAAAAAAAAAAAAAAAAAACGACGAAGAAACTGGGTACCCTTTCAACATTTCCATCACCGAAACGCATGAAAGTGGCAAAGCATAAACCGAATCGTTTGAAATACATGATCTGAGACTTGCCTTTTCGCATATAGTAGTGAACCGTCTTTTTTTTCAATTTTTTCCTCTGTTGTCGTCGTTGTCCAAATTGTCTCTTTTTCAGTTTTTTTTTTTTTTTTTTTTTTTGTATATAGTATGAGGTGACTATCATTTCTAATATCAGTCGTCATTATAGGCATGTTTTATGAATGGCAGGCATTTTGGGAAATCAATTTAATTGGAAACAATGAGTGTCATTCATATGGAACAGACTCACGTTAGAGAGAGAGAGAGAGAGAGAGAGAGAGAGAGAGAAAAAAAAAGATCGAAGAAGATGTTAAAAAAGATAAAGATGAATATGAAGAAGACAGATAAATTAAAATACATATAGAAAAACCAACACCATAGATACAAATAGTATCAAAGCTAAATGCCAATACGAAATGCTTTCTAAACCAAAATGATGTTGTATTATAATGTTATTGTATTAAACTGGGTGATTTAGTGCAAGCCACGTTTGTTGAATACAGTGTATTAAGTATTTTCAGTGTTTCTGTGGTGGATGATGCGCTACCAATGTTGGTTTCGCCAACATACAAACATGCAAAGTGGATTGTGTGTCGCGTTCAGTATATAATGTAGTTCAACTTTATTTGTTTCAGCATTTTTGTTTGTGTTTCTGTGTATGTACATGTTTTTTCGGTTTTATAATGTTTCTTTATTCGGCGCGTTTCTATAAAATATCAAATGCAAGTTTTCTCTTACAACAATTTTTATCATATTGTCATATGATTTTGTTCACATCGATCTATTCCATATGGCATATTGCAAAGCGGATTCAATTTTTACTTTGATTACTTTATAAGTGTTGTCACAAATGTGTATTTGAATATCAAGACATTTTCATTTCGATTTCTTCATACTATTTTGGTATATATGATTTTGTTGTTAAAACAATGCATGTCTCAAATGCTACTCCCAATAGTCAAATAGTCTTATTCCCGAGCCTTGATTTTCGCTTTAACTTTTCACATGAAATGGAATACTATATTGTATTGTATTTTAATAAAGCTGCTCATATGAATCGGTTTTTTTTTTTTTGTTTCTTGTTGTTTGCCATCCTCCCCCCAAAATCAGCTATGGCATTCATATCCATTTGAAACCAGTTATTGCTTTTGCCATTTCAATGTTTTTTTTTTCTCTTCCTATTTTGCCACTTTACAATAGGGTGCAACGAAAAATATTTTAAGCCTTTTTGGTCTACTACATCCCCTCCTCCCCCGCAATCACTGCTCATTCATCTATATCGAACCCAAATACAGAAAGTAAAAATCACTCGCAAAATTCAAAGTTTCGATCGTTTGAAATGAAATTTGATTTGATGCCAATACACCTGTTGAACTTCTTCTGCTTCTGCTTCTGCTGCTCTGTGCACATTCCGACATTCGAATAACGCTGATTCATGGGCAATATTAATTTCGCGCCAATTGTTTTGCTCTCCTTCTCTTGCAATCTTATCTACCTCTCCCTCTCATTCTCTTTCTTTTTTTCTTCCATTTTTTCTACAATTTCATTTGTCGACTTTTTGGCTGTAACACCCTAATCAACAAGCTAGCTACATTATGTAATTCTTGTGGTAGAAATTCTTAAGCAAGCGCGTATTGTTATCCTTGATGTTGATTTATGCTCTGTGAATGACTTAACGAAAATGCGAAGAAGTGAAAAATACAATAGCAAACCAAATGGGAACATTTTTGCAAGGTTTCAATCCATTCTATTTCTTTCTCTATCTCTATCTATGTGTCATTATCTATTCACTTTGAAAATAAAACAACATACTGTCTATTGCTACTGGAGTTGGCATTCAATAAATTTTTTTTCTTTTTTAATTTTTTTTTTTTCTTTTTTTTTTCATTTTTTTTTTTTCCTTTTCCACTCCACACTCGGTTCATTCCTTCAGTTAGTATACATTTTTGGTTCGATCACATTTGTTTGTAGATTCAATATTTCATTGGCATGAGTGGCAAATCGTAAACGTATCCAATATTATGCATATTTAATCAAATTCCACCCCAGCTTGAATCCCGGAGCGAAATGATGAGTAGATGGTGATTATGGTCGAAAAAAATATATATAGTATATAATAATAATAATAAAAAAAACCCAAAATATATTAATGTGTCGCACATAAAGTAGAATGTGTTTCAGTTTTTCTATTGATTTTGTATTGCATATTCAAGCGTACGCACATGGAATACGTCAAAAAAATAAATAAATGATGAATAAATAAAATGAAACGGTGAAAATAGATGAAACCATTTGGCCGCAAGACATTTACTCTCTCTTTCTCTCTTTCTTTCTCTTTCTCTCTTTCTCTCTTTCTTTCTCTTTCTCTCTCTTTCTCTCTCTCTCTCTCTTTCTCTCTCTTTCTCTCTCTTTCTCTCTCTCTCTCTCGTGTGTGTTTGTGTGCCGTTGGCCATACGTAAAATGTTTTATTCATTTTCGGTTTTATTTATACAACTAAATAATAGTATATTGCGGATTTTTCTGCCACTTATTTAAAGTGAATCTATTGAATAGAACTTTGATTTATCGTTGCATAGTAAATAATTTGTACGGAATATAGAAAACAAATGTACAACAATAACAACACAATTGCACAATGCCAAGGTGACACAGAAAAAAAAAAATGAAACAGTGAAAATACTGTTGTATTCGTTTTCGCAGAACCATGATTATATTCCAATTGATGTATAGGAAAATCACTTGATCCAATGAGGATATGAATTATCAACAGTCAAACCATATGTCAATGAAAATGTGCTTACAACTTTTGTGGGCTATAAGCTATACACAACCATATAATATTTGGCTTTCATCGGCATTGAGAATGCGCGCATTCATACCTTAAAGCCACTGTGAGACCATCAATCCGTTACTATCGGCATGTATACAACTCGATTTAGAAACGGACTAACGGACACAAAAAATGATGAAAAGAGAATGGTTGAGGGTGTGTGTGTGAGAGAGAGAGAGAGAGAGAGAGAGAGAGAGAGAGAGAGAGAGTTAGATGGAGAAAGGAAAAGAAAAGGAGTGAGACTGAGCGTGAAAGAGGGAGAGAGAGAGAGAAAGTAAGAAAGAAATAAAGAAAGAACGAACGAGGAGATAAAGAGAGAGAAACAAAGCGAGACAAAAGAGGGGGATAAGGGTGAAAGAAAGAGAGAGATAGAGAGAGAGAGAGATAGATAGAGAGAGAGAGATAGATAGAGAGAGAGAGGTAGAAATAAAGACTAAGCGCGATACAAATGATGAATTTGTCGACGTTGCGAACCAAAATAAATGGATTTTCCTTTGTTCATGATTTAATATCTCGATCTTTATGTTATGCTCCTTTATTCGTTTATTCAATTTGAAAATGAACAAGTAAATATTTGGATTCGTTGCGCACTGTTAACTTTCGACCCACAGTAATTAAGATAATAGAATAATTTGCTGACAGCATTTTCTACACTCAATTCAACTCAACTCTACTCAACTCAACTCAATTTTGATTCAAATTTGGTTGGTTAAAAATATCCCAGTCTTAAATAGGAATTGTCAACATTTAAAAATTGCGCACAGTTCATAAAATATTTATTGAATAAGTGGCAAAAAAATATATGATCGCTTGAAACTTTTTCATCTCCCTTTTTTTCTCACTCTCTATTCAATACATGTCGTGTTTGTCTTTTCTCTTTCTTTTTTTTTTTTTCCTTTTAGCAGAAAAACCGAATAAACAACAGACAAACAAGTGAATAAAAAAAAAGCCCAACCGTTTATAAGCGCCAATATTCGCAACGAGTCTCTGTATATTTGTGTGGCAACGTGAAGTGGATAGCATTAAATACACGAACGTGCTTGGAAAAAGATTTTTTGATATAAAAAAAAAAAAAAAATAAAAATAAACAGCTGGATTTATTTCAATACAAAACAATTGAAAACGCACATTTTTGTATGTGCACGTATACTTGCAAAAGGAAGAGACCGAGCGAAAGTGATATTCAAAGAAATATTTCAACTATTGTTTGAGTGACCGCGTGAGCGGGTATCAAGAAATATGGAAGCGTTTAGTACGGATAATACATTTTTGTTTCTCGGTAATTTTTCGGAAAAATCAGCCATTTTAGCAACAACCGGCACAATGACCGATTCATTTAATATCACAAATTTAATAAACGCAACAAATTCAACATTACCCATTGATCCGCCGCCATCATCATCAACGCATAAAATCGATTGGACCGATTTGGTTTTGGCTCTTATCCTCTGCGTACTTATTGTGGTATGTTAATCCCCTTTTCTCGCATTTAGCACAGTTTTTTTTTTTATTCTTCTTTGTGCATTTTTTACATGCATTTTTCAATTTTTGGTTTATGATCCTTTTTCTTCAGTTGTGGTTTTTATTGCTATTAATTCAATTTTTTTATTTTTTATTTTTTATTTTTTATTTTTTTTTTTTTTGAATCTTTAAACTGACCACCGATTATATTGTATGTATATGTTCAACAGATAACCGTTATTGGAAATACATTGGTGATATTGTCAGTGCTAACAACACGACGATTACGTACTGTTACCAATTGCTTTGTGATGAGCTTAGCCGTAGCCGATTGGCTTGTGGGCATTTTTGTGATGCCGCCAGCTGTTGCCTTGATGTTAGTTGGTAAGTACAATTGATTGAATGAAAAATTCACTTAAATCCGATTTATTGGATTAACAAAAACCAAAATGCATTCTATATTCCACTGATTGAATATGGTAGTTTGATGTTAAAATACCGAATCAATATTACCATATACATTTATACAAAATGTATTCATATATTGTTAGTTTAATGTGATTCATTGGGTTGTATGAAAATAAATCTCTATGCCATTGATTGTCTATCAACCACAACTTTTATCAGTTTCGATTAACATTCAATACGATGATGAACATCTTAAGTGTATTTAGCTATACAAATTGTGAAACAATAAAGAGAAATGCCGAGAAATTGCTAAAATACATTGAAATATAGCAATGTTCGTTCTTAATTATTGCAAAAAGCTTTCAATAAGCTGGTAATGTTTGCGGTCAGCTTTTAAATGCTCAACAAAATATTAACGAACCCATACATTTATGCAATTTTAACACAAACCATATATTTGTACAAGCCATTTTTAAGAATTACAATGGACATTTTTTTTCTCTTGTTCATATTGATGATTCATTCCATCTCTAATTATACTGATAAAACATGAACATCTCTGGGAATATTCCTTTTTTTTGTGCCTCAGATTTCTACGAATTGCATTAAAAAATTACACATTTTTTATGGTTTTCATTTTAAATTCATTATTATCGATAAAGAAAATTCCAATGAAAATATTCACGCTCTCTCTCTCTCTCTCTCTCTCTCTCTCTCTCTCTCTCTCTTTCTCTCTATCGAATGGAAATCATTGCGAAAATTAAGTAGAACCACAAGTTGATGGAAAGTTATGATGTTTAAAATTTACTACATCGTCGTTGTGGTAGACGATAAAACATTAATGGAGAACAAAAGCCGCAAAAGAAATCACCTTGTCATATTCATGAAAGAATTACTTTTCTTCGTACGTTTTTAAAATAAGTTAGATATTGAGGTGAATCGTACAAATGAATAAAAAGTCCTTTGAAAATTATTGAATGTAATTTTCACGCAATTTGTTTCTATCACTTTCTGTCTCCTTTTTTCTCTCTCCTCCTCTGTCGGATTCTCAGTCTATTTCGTTCTTTCTTTCTCTCATTTTCTTTTCTCTCTTTCGGTGTTTTTCTTCTTCTTATCACTCCCCCACTCCTCTCGTCTCCTCTCTTTCTCTCTCTCTCTCTCTCTCTCTCTCTCTCTCTTCTCTCTCTCTCTCTCTCTCTCTCTCTCTCTCTCTCTCTCTCTCTCTCTCTCTCTCTCTCTCTCTCATATTCCAATAACATGAATGGCACGTTTATTTTTCTTGTTCAACACCTTTTTTTTGTCCTATAGACTAATTCAATAATCCCTGATCCTGTAGACCATATTTGCACAGCGTCAGCAACGCATCGTACATTTTGAACCTTTGTCAATACCAGTGGCAGAGAATATTTGCTTCTTGTTTTTTTTATGATGCTCTTGCACCCAACCTCATGAATACCGGAATCGCTTTACATCGCCTTCTCTATGAATCTATGTGACAAAAAAGAGCACCCAGTTCTTACATTTTATTTTTTTTTTTTTATTATTTATTCTTCGTGTAGTCATTGCATCGGAAAAAAATATGGGTAAAAAAGACAGCACACGCACAGGATGAAAAGCGCAGAAAAAAAAAAATTGATCATCTCTTATGACACTTTATGAGATACATTCTCTAATTATGACTCACATTTTCTCTACTATTCAACTGTAACTTCCCATTTGTCATAGTGTTTGAACGGCCATTTTATATTCAAGATTTTGGCAATTCCATGGGTTTTACGTTTGAATTCTGTCAGTTGTCATTACTGTCTATTTTAATGCCATATATATATAAGTAGCTGTATGAAATATAAGCATCACAAATTTTCTAAATAAATAAACAGGTGCACCTAATTTTGATGAGAGACTGTCTCTGAGAATGATGAAAATCCAACATATTTCTTTTTTCATTTGTTTTTTATTACGAAAAAAAAAAAAAAACATTCAACATATAAATTGAGAGGAAATTGTCTTGAATTTTGATAGATTTAAAAAAGAAACAACAACAACAACAACAACAACAAAAATGTAACAAATATCTATCGATTTTTCTCTCACAGCAAAAATTGCAACAATTCAGAAATTGAGCAAGTAATTTAAGAAAAAGCGCGGAAATATAATCGCATTATCTTCGAATGAGCAAAGAGAGCGAGCGAGAGAGGGAGAGGGAGAGAGAGAGAGAGAGAGAGAGAAGTGCGACAAAGGGAAGAATATAAAATAACAACCAATCAAGTAGCAGTTCATTCTACCGTAAATTGACATATTTGATCGAAAAACATTGTCCATGAAGAAGAAGGAAGAAAAAATATGCATACCTCTAACAAATTAGTGCTCTGTGAACTGGATAAATAATGTGAAAACAATAGTCGAACATTGTATGGATAATGATGGATAGCACAAGCAATAGATGAATTATCGAATGTACTTATGCTGTGTTAAAAACTAAACGTAATTTACATTCATACATATTTACACTTACATTGCATTTATCCATTACTTCAGTGTGTCATGTATATTGGATATAATTTGAATGTTTGTATGAACGGTTTGGCAAACGGTTTGTATACTTTATGTATGAAAACAATAAAAAAAACCCCGCCTATACCGTTAAAATAGCACACCTATCATAACAAACATGAAAAATTGAATGGAATTTTATGCGGCAATAAAATGTTGCTCAAGAAGCTCACATATACATACAATTGAAGAATTTTAATTGAAATCATTATGGATATCATGGATACGAATAAGAAAGTTTTTTACACCCCAAATTAAAATTATAATTTAATTTAATTCATGAAAGATTATTTTGAATTGACGTATTCAATGTTCAAAACTAAAGTAATTTACAGAATCATTGGCATATGAAAAGTTTAAATAGGTCAAAACCCGCATGAAAATCTTGGAAAATCTCTCTCTCATTCTTTCTATTGCACGCACACACACACACACACACACACATCTAGCATCGTATTCCAAATTCAATGTACCGTATCGATGACAGAAGCTAGAAAGAAAGTGAGTGAGAGCGAGAAAGAGTGCGAGAGATATCGAGAGAGATAGAGAGAGAGAGAGAGAGAGAGAGAGAGAGAGAGAGAGGCAGAGGGAGAGAGAGAGATGGAAAAAGTAGATTCGACAATATCACAACTTGATTCAACTCAATAGTATTAAAAGTTTTATCATTTGGCAGAAATGTCGATGTTATTCTTCTCTATTTCTAAATTTAATTCAATGCGTTAAAGTTTTGCCAGTGGGAAAAAGATGATGGCGGTAGATTTCTATGATATTTGCCTGAATAAAATGTTTTGTATTTGAAAATTTAAATCAACCAACAATCATTTGTCCAACCTACACAATTTCTATTGACAGTTTTATCCTGGCCAAATAAATCCTCATTTGATGAGTGAAGCGTGTTTGCAAAGCACACGCATGTAAATTATTCGAAAAATAATTTTTTTTTTTTTTTTGGGCCAAAAACACAAACCATAAAACGTACCAAATTCACATCAATAACGGCACTCTGTATATCTTACAAACGATATAAAGTGATTTTCGATGCACCCCTCACCCGAATAACAACAACAACAACAACAACAACAAATAATAATAACAACGACAATAACAACACATTCAAGCTAAAACAGTGAATATAAAAGCAACCAACAACAATATACACAGTGATACGAACACAAATTCAAATTCGACGGCGGTCAATAACAATTCCATTCCGACAAACAGTAATCAGAAAATTAAATCAACATGTAAATGGGCTAGAACAGTGTGTAATGTATTTTTAACATGCTTTGATGTATTGAACAACCAATTGCAGCACATTTCAACGATGAAACAATAAGATGAATAGCATTAAGCTTTTTCAGTAGATTTCTTGGAAAGAAGCTTCATTCGAATTTTATTTTTATTTTTATATTTACGGTCTTTTCAGTTTATGTGCGTTTGAATTTCTTTTATACATTTATAACAGTTCGACTTTATTTCAATAATAATTTATTTAAAATTCGCTTGAAAATTACTTTGAACTGACTTTGAATTGTATTCATATTTTAACCAGAAACGATCGTTCCATGAAATTTACAAAGAATATTTTGTAATATTACGAGCAAAATTTTATGATGAAAATGAAACATTTTATTTTATGTTTATGATCTTTTGTCAAATTTACACAACATCTTTGTATCCGATTTTTAACACACATCAACAATGTAAGCTGTTTGCATACAA